>OX638135.1:8722857-9062857 GCA_951804985.1 Dryomyza anilis
AATCGAGCAAGAGGAGTGTCTGGTGCGCAAAGAGGTCTGGGAAAACGAATTCGTAAAGAATCCCAAACATGTTAAGGTTACGGAAACCAAACTGTTGCCGCATGTGCTCGCTATGTTTCCCTTCAAGGGACATGGCATGAACATAGACAGGGACGAGGTAATGCAGCTCAAATCGAAGACCATCGACGATAAGTGGTGTGTGCAAGGAGAACGCTGCGTGCGCCAACACAGTTGACGTAGTCTGCACGATATCGGCGCACACAACTACAAGCACAGGCGGCCTAAAGAAAATGCAAGTGGTCGAACGTATAACGGATGCGTCAACGTCAGTGTCGGGTGGTTCGACAAAAAAAGTGCTGCAGCCGTCGACAAGGAGAACAAGAACATGTGCAATGAAATCAATATAATGACAGACAAAAATGTGGAGGTAAAATGCAAAATTTTTTAATTACTTTCATTATTAAGTATTTTAGAATTACTTAAATCCTTTGTTTAGTCTTGTTTTCAAACTACGTTGCACGTCTACGATAACAATGACGACGAAGGCCATCAACGCCTTAAAATACAGTCCGCGGCGACTATGCCGACTATAAAAAAGCCATCATACGAATTAATATCACGCGTGCCTATCGCCAGACCATTCAGTACAACGACACACACATGTTGAATGACGCCGATTTGTTGCTGATTGACGAGGCGGCCGCCATTCCGTTGCCGCTGGTCAAGCAAATGATGGGACCGTATTTTATTTTTATGACCTCGACAATCAATGGTTACGAGGGCACCGGACGTTTGTTGAGTCTGAAGTTAATATCGCAGCTGCAGAAAGTGAACAATGCGCCGCCACCAGTTAGTTTAGTTTTACAATACTTTTTTTTGCCATTGATTAAATATAAAAATTGTATATTAAGATTAAACTCGACGAACTTATACTTTATCGTGAGGGCGATGACATCGAAAGCTGGCTGATCAATCTTCTTTGCCTCGATGCCACCACTGTGCCCAACATTAGCTTGGGCTGTCCCACGCTAGATGTCTGCGAACTTTATTATATTGATCGCGATGCGATTTTCTCGTATCACAAGGCTGCCGAGTTAATTCTGCATCGCGTCGTCTCGATGTATGTGGCATCGCACTACAACCCCCCAACGATCTGCAGATGATGAGCGATACAACGCAAGGATCAGTTGCCGGAGATATTGGAGGTCATACAGTTGGACTTAGAGGGTGAAATTTCCTCACAGACAGTTTCCAATTCGTTGGGTAGGAACAAAAAGGCCAACGTCGATTTGATTTCGTGGAATGTGTTCGAACAGTTCGGCGATCGTGAATTCCCGAAGTTATCGGGTGTGCGTATCGTATGCATTGCAACGCATCCGAATTATCAACGGGTAAGTTGTAGAATATGAGTAAAAGTGTTTTTTAAAATTCGAAATACTACATCAATTCAGGAAAGATCAATTTCATAAATACGAATTCATAAATATGATATACATCAATTGTAATTCAGAAGTTCCTTTTGAAATTGAAAGCATAGCAATTGTAATTCATAAATTTTATTTGAAATTCAATAAACATCAATTGTAATTCAGATATTTTCTTTGATATTCAAAAGACATCAATTGTAATTCAGAAATTCAACTTGAACTTCAATAGACATCAAATGTAATTAAAATTCCATTTGATTTCCAAAATAGATCACTTTTTTTTGGAATTCCGAAAATATTAATTGATATTCAGAACTTTCCATTTGAAATTTAGAAAATATCAATTAAAATTCATAAATTCCATTTGAAATTTAGAAAATATCAAGTGGAAGTCATAACTTTCCATTTAGAATTCAGAAAATATCAATTGAAATTCAGAACTTTTTGTTTGTAATTTTGAAAATATAAATTAAAATGTATCATTGTATTCAGAAAATATCATTTGAAATTCGGAACTTTCCATTTAAAATTCAGAAAAAGAATATTCTGTTGTGAAATAAATATTCCTTTTGTACAACTTGTGTAGAGAATGATGGTTTTTCTGGCAAAAAAAATTTCTTTCGGATTATCCTGGAATGTAGATTAATCTACAATTGTATATTTCGGAAATCAATAGAACAATTTTGTATTTAATTCAATCAATATTATTTTGTTTTAAGTTGACCGTTACTGATTTGAATTAGACTTTTTCACTAAATCATATTCATTAAATCATATCTAACAATTTTAAAATTCCAAAAACATATTTAAAAATAAACAAAATATTAATTATTTTCAAATTATGTAGATGGGTTACGGCAAGCATGCCATGAGATTGTTGCGCGACTACTACGAAGGTCAGTTCACCGATTTGAACGAGAATGTCACGCTGGACACTAGCGCAACAAGTACATTTTCATACATTTCAGTGTTATAATAAATATCACTAATTTTAGTTTATTTTTTCTGCAACAGGCATTGTAGAAATCGAGAGAACGATGTCGGTTTGTTGAAGGAGAAGATTACGCCACGACGCAAAATACCAACGCTGCTGCGTCGCCTCAATGAACGTCCTCCCGAGACGCATCACCAAATTGTTGGGTCAAAGTGGAGCACAAGGGTAGGTTGAACATTTTTGTTTTGAATTAGAAATCTGTCATCAAATCCTTGAGTTTCTCGAGTACCTAATCTAGTTTAAATTTTTGCGTTTGTTTTGGTTAAATATAAAAATAAAAAAAATAGAGATTTTGTCCGACAATTTTTATATTCTCATAAACGACAGAATAACAAAATCATAATTCATGCTACAATCAGGAAAGGTTATAGAGTTAAATACGTCGTTATTTTGCAAAGACTCAAATCATATTTTTTTGAGCAGAGATTTGTTATAATAAAAATTTACTTTTTAAGTAACCACTGTGATCAAGATTCTGGCGATTGCACGGACAAATCATACCTTATTGAAAAGGTCCTTTCTCATACGTATTTTATAATTTAAATTACTATTAAATGTAAGAGACATATGCGTATAATCAGAAATCACTGAGTAATTACTGTTAATATGGTTGGGTAGGTAATGAAAGGATCTTTCTAACGAACTACGTTTGATTTATGCACCCCCAGAATTTTAATCACGATGTTCACAAAAATGTATGACTTAATGGAAACATATCTCTGCTGAAATTAATATGGTTAGTGTCTTTGTCAAATTCGCGACGTATTTAACTTTACAGCCATCAATCAATAGAACATTTTCTTGATTGCCGCATGTAGATGTTTCGTACGATTTGAGTTTCAGGTTCAATTGTTTTAGTATTAAATATGTGTCAGTCGTTTTTAACAATATTGGCCCATGTTATAGACAAAATTAACCTAGAGCTTAATTTAATTACTGAAACCAATATTAACGTTGGATAAAATATTTTGATTTTTTGAAATCAAATCCGTAACCGTAACTTTATACAACACTTTATATATAATCGGTTTTAAAATAGTTAAAAATTATAAAATAAATTTCAACACTTTTTAGTTTCTTGTCTTATGAGTTAATTCGAGTTTTTGTTAGAGATATTCAAAATATGGTAGCTTTTTTTAATTGAATTCCAAACGAAAAGTTCTGATAATTAATTGAAATTTTCTGAATTACCAATGGAAAGTTCTGAATATCAGTAGGAATTTCTGAATTACAATTGATGTCTTGAACTTCAAATGAAATTTCTGAATTGTTATTGATGTATTTTAAATATCAAAAAGCAATGTCGGAATTACAATTGATGTCTTTTGAAATTCAAATAAAATTTCGGAATTACAATTGATGTCTATTGAATTTTAAATGGAATTTCTGAATTACAATTGATCTTTTCTGAATTGCATTTCATATTTGAAATTTCTTGTTCTAGATTTAACCAAGGACACCTTGGACGTGTACTTCCTGCCGCACGACATACAACGCCTCGAGTCATATTCGCGCAATCAAATAGAGTACCGTCTCATTTTGGATCTTCTCTCTGACGTTAGTTATTTTTACTTGCAGGGAAAAATAAATTGCCTACAACTAGATACGGTCCAAAAGGCAACTGTTTGTTTAACTTTTTAAACAGTATAATAGAACCAGTTAGGAAGGTTAGATCACATGGGAAATTTTAAAGTCGGTCTAAGCCGACTATAAATACCCTACACATATGTGTGGTTACCATTCATAGTGATATATAGGTCACCAGGGTATACGAATCCTGAAAATAACTACAAACATTCAATCGCTGAAGAATTTCCATTCATTTGATACCCATATTTACAAATGGGTAGGTGTACCGAATTTCGATTTTTTTTTGTGAACCACAAGTCTTTTCGCCGGAAAACATTATTATCATGTATTTGAGCATGATATCAATATATATTTGACCAAAAAAGTTTACCTAAGCACGTATACATAAAAATTGATCATTATATGTACATTTTATATGAGGTATTTGAACATAAGTGGTCGGATCATAGGTCACAATAGACCGATCTCGCCAATTTTTTCGCACATGCAGCGTAGGTATATTAATAATCTATGTTATAAGTTTCATTTATCTAGCTCTTCAATTAAAAAGTAGTAGGGATTTCAATAGGCAGACAGACAGACAGACAGACAGACAGACAGACAGACAGACATACGGACAGACAGACGGACAGACGGACATCACTAAATCGACTCAGGAGGTCATGCTGATCAAGAATATATATACTTTTCCATACCGGAGATGCTTCCTTCTGGGTGTTACAAACGGCGTACCAAACTGAATATACCCTTTCACTCTTAGTGTAGGGTATAAAACATGTCACTGATTTAGGCTATACTGCTGGCGTTAGACGTAGAGGGCAAAACAGTGGACACAATTGCTGGTTAGCTAAAATGCCCGCCAATCAACTGCTTGCGAAATTCTATGATTTGCTCAAAAAGGCAACCAAATATTTTTTGAATGTCATCGAGGGTCACATTGAGGACACAATGGTCAGGGAAACGTAACTTAATCGTGGCGAGGAATTGGTGTCCATCACATTGTCGCTCAACGATGAACTCGGCGAAACGGCAAACGAGTTGACGAAGCAACAAAAAGAAGAGCTAAAAAAATGAACAGCCTTATGCTATACAATTTCGTGAGTGACACATTTCGTCAGGTTTTCACACACATACGTAATAAATTGTATGTTGTATATATTACGTATTGGTTCGTCGACATAAACATAAATATATACATATATAAACATGTCAAAATAATAAGAACACGTATATTAAAATAATTCTTAGCTGCATAAACATTATTTTATTATTTTAAAAAACAAAGAACGGTTTATATTTCATGATTTATATCTTATTTAATAATTTAAATAAAAAACTGTATTAACAGCAATGGCTCTTTATTAGTATTCATTAATAGAATATAAGTTCCCAGCATACCAAACGATAGAATGATAGCGTTCTCGATAAAAATGACTATCTTTAACGATATCGATATTGTATGAATTCTCGATATCAAACGAATTCGAAAATTGATTCAATTTCGATATCGAAACGAATTCGAAAAATTATTCAACTTCGTTATCGGAACAAATTCGAAAACCTTATTCAATTTCGATACTATTTAAATTAATTTGTCTTGAAATTATCTTTCATGGAGCAGTGCACCAAGCATTCTATAGCATCCACAACATTAAAATTGTTTACCTATATTGGGATTAAAAATTAGTTTATTGATTCAGCAAAAAATATTTCATACTTAATTTTTAAAGTTTCTAACAGTTGCGAAATTTCTTCCAATTTTAAAATTTATTAAATTGTTTCATTGAACACCTTTTTTTGACAAATAATTCATTACTGATTCTATAGAAATTTAACGATATCGTTACGAATTCGAAACGTTATTGACAATTTATACAATCGAAACTATATTTATTGGGTTATAATATTAGTTAACTAAGTAATTACTTTATTGCATAACAAATATTAAATATTAAAATTTCAAAAGTGAAATCCACATAGTGAAAAGCACACATTTTGCACAGCTCGTATATACAATAATTTATGCTTAATATTATATGAATGGCAATCGTATTTAATAAATAATCTATACACGTATTCTTATGAATTTAGTTTGACGTTTCTTCATTATCCCCTAATTCCACAAATTCACAATAACAGCAAATTCTGGTGTCTAACTATCATGTGTCTAACTTTCAGGTGTCTAACTTCAAGTGTCTAACTTTCATGCTACCATAAAAATTCACATTAGGGAATTTTTTTCACGTTTGGGAAAAAAAAATCACAATTAAATTTAAATTCCCATGGAAAATCTCAATTCCCATTGTGAACTAAAAATCCCATTTTTGGGCTTAATTCCAAAAGGTGGCTTCTATGTCATTCAGCATAATTTTATTAATTTTTTTAAGTGTGTTGATTTTCTTTATTTCATAAAAATCTTATATTATGTTTTTTATTTAATTCATTGAAAAAAGCTATAATTAGAAAAGAAAGTCGATATACTCATTTAAAAGATAAACAAGACTTTTGGTGTGATGTGTATACAAATAACCAGTAAACGGCGTCTCGAGAGGAATGAGGTTGAAATATGCAAATTTTTGTTTAGTCAAATGTTTTTATAAGACAGAAAAAATCAAAATTTAAAAAAATGCCGCTCGGACTCTACAAGTACATATGGGTACTCAAATTTTCTCACGATTTCAATTATGTAATTATTTTTCAGATCTGTCCATCCTAGCCGCTCCTACACCAATTTATATTATTTCAATAATATGTATATTAGGGCGGATCGAAATTTTTTCCCAAAGTAATAATATATTATAGGGCTTGCATTGTGCTGCTAGAATGTACCTCAAAAAATTTGAGTAAATAAAAAAAATTTCCTCTGTTCGCGCATTGCAGATGAAGTTAAAAAACACTTTAAATCCATATTTTAATTTTTTTACCATCTATATAAAGCGCATCGTCCTTGAAGTGAAAAAGTACAAAAAATCGACATTTTATTTGGTTAAAACATTCTAAAATTTGCATGGGTGGGTTATTTTGATATGTCCTTTTTTTGATATATATTTTTAGGTGTGCTGAATTTAAATTTGTTAACGGTCAAGATCTATCGGGTATAGAAAAACAAATCATAAAGTCTGGTGCTTTGCCCATTATAAAATTTTTACTTCTAAATTATTTTGTTTGCGATTTTTTGGCGTTATTGGGTTTATAAATAATATAATGGTCCTAGAATTGACCACAAACAGTTTCACAAAAAAAAAAAAATCAAAAATAACGTCAAAATTTTTTTGGGTGTTTTTATTTTAAAAATTGTGAGATTTTGGGAGGGCATTAATAGATTCGAAATCTAATTTTTGGACCTTATTCTGATCCAAAACACAATTATGTAACTTTTAAGACCAACAACGACAACAAAACTTCAAGCAATGTGCTGTAATCAGCTATAAATTGTACAATGGGTAAAGTACCAGACTTTAGAATTTTTTTTTCTAAAACTATATCTGATAGAAATTGACCGATAGCAACTTTGGATTCAGCACACCTAAAAATATATATGAAAACAATTATAATAATATAATAGTTTGGCGCTACAGTTCTGTAAGAACTTCGGCCGAGCTCTCTCACCATTTTGAGCTGTGCGTGTTATATTTGTACTCAAAGTGGTGGGACCTACAGTTTATTGCCGAATCCGAACGGCAGGTGAGAGCTTTTTCATAGGCAATGGTTTTACTCTCGTAGGTTTGCCATTTACGAGAGGTAGCGCGGTATAGAAAAATGTTTCTATGAAAAGATGTTGTTAGCCCCAGTCCAGGCTTGAACCGGGGACCTTTCGGCTCGCAGTCCAACGCACTAACCACTGAGCTACCGCGGCTATGAAAACAATTACATGTCAAAATAACCACCCATGCCGTTTTTAGAATGGTTTAACCAAAGAAAATGTCTATTTTTTTGTACTTTTTCAACTTCAAGGACTATGCGAGAGCATATGATTTTATTCAAAATTGATGAAATTTTTCTAATTTTTTTAGTCTATTACGATCCAAAAAAATTGTTATGTAGATGGTAAAAAATAAAAATATAAATTTAAAGTGTTTTTTAACTTTATCTGCAATGCGTTAACACAGGACATTATGAAATAAAAATAAAAGTTTAGTTTCGATCCGTCCTAATGTATATGTTTTATGAGCCACTTGTATATAAGAATGTATAACATTAAGATTTTTAAGCTTATATTTTTTTTTTGCATTTTTCTAATTTTTTGTTTTTTTTTTGTTTTTGTATATTTTACATGTTTTATTTTTTTGTTGTATTTTTTGTGCAATTGAGCGATTATATAATATTGACAATGGAATGAGGCCAATTAGACAACTCTTTCGATTAATTTATGCTTGATTGGTTGAAATGAAAATTGGTGATTTCAATTGTAATTAATGATATGAATACTAATGTTGGTGAATTTTAGATGGATTGTGTGTAGTATATTAGGTAAAAAGCGCACCAGGCGAAAAATTTTCCAAAAAAATAGCTCAATTTTTTTTTAAATTTTTCATTTCTTCAGCAGCACATATATTTCTACTCTAAAAATCTAAAATTCTTAGTGTTATACATTCTTATATACTTTAATTATTATATACATTTGGCTCACTAACATATACGGTCCATTCCACATCAAATCGACCATCAAAAGTAATATTATAGATTTGACCTTATCGATCGATTTCAATGAAATATGGGCAACTGATAAAGGTTATTGTGACATGCATTGACCATTTTTTTATACCACTACTTCCACAGATACAGTGGTTTAAACTTATAAAAAATGGTCCAAAAATCTCTTTTCTATGGTTGTTTATATTTCAATATCTGTTAAAGTAGAAATGATAGAAACACTGTTAATAGCTCGTTTTAAAGCTTTTAAAGCAAGTCAGATGTAACTTCTAAACGTGAATATGTGGACAGTGGTCATAATCGTTGCACTTCAAAGTGGATTTCATTAAAAAGGACCCTTTTTAAAATTGTGAAAAAAAAATTCATATTTTGGTTGATATAAATGTTCATACCAAATTTCAAGATGGCATTTTTATTGCATCATATATTAAAAATTAAATTTCTAGATTTTTACATATTTTTTGTATTGAACAAAAAAAAATATTTTTTTTTTCTACAGTAAAAGTTGCAATAATTTTTGAATACATATGTAACTCTGATTTCTAAAATAGCGTCAATTTTCTGATATTGAATCTAGTTTTTGAGATATTGATTTTGGGATATAATTGAGTTGGGATATAATTGGCATGCACATTTATATTAAATCAATCAAAATATGTGATTTTTTTCAGAAGTTTAAAAAGGATCCTTTTTAAGGACATCAAATTTGAAGTGCAAGGATAACAACCACGGGTCACATGTTATCGGTTAGAAGTTACATGTTGTCGGTTAGAAGTTGCATCTTAATTTTTCTAAAAGCTTGTTCTATTACCTTTAAAACGAGCCTTCGACGGAGTTTCTAGTTTAAGAGATATTTAAATATATACAACCATACAAAAGTGATTTTTGGCCCATTTTTTGTAACTTTGAGCCATACAGTGGAAGTATTGTGCGAAAAAAAATGGTCAGTACATATCTGGATACCCTTTATCAGTTGCCCAAATTTTATTGAAATCGAAAAGGTAAAATCTCAAATTTGACTTTTTGGTCGATTTGGTGTGGAATGGCCCATACATCAAATCAACAATAATTTAAAAGAAACTGTAAGACGGAATTATGTTCAGATAACGGAAGTGGCTCACTTACGTTATGTGGTTCTTAATAATAATGCATAAAAAGTTTAAGCACATTAAAATAGTAATTCACAAACAAGTTTGGCCAAATCGAAAAACGTTTTAGCCCATTTAAAATCGTTAGTAGGTAGGTCTGATTAAAGTAGAATAACTTTTAACACTTTTGGTTGGATTTTGATGAAATTGAATCTTGGAATCTTGAACATAATTCATTACAGATTAAAATGGAATTATCAAAATTTAGATCAGACCATAAATAATTTATTCGCCGATTATTACATATACTTTTCTTGGATAGTTTACACCCATTTTCGCCATCTAACTACTTATTTTAAATTTTACGATAACTTCTCTTAAATATCCAATAAACATAATTAATATAAAATGAAATTGAACACGTGGCATACTTTATTGTAATTCAATTTTTAAGCCGTGAAATCTACATTTTGGTAGTTATTTGCGTACTACAAAAATATATATTGGTATTATATGATACATTAAGGCGAATACATGTAAAAATAATTAAAATATAAATTTAATTTTTTTTTATTAACGTTTTTACTGCTAAGTATGTCGATAAGCCTGGGAAGATTATAAGTAACAAGTATAATATAAGTAATAAGTTAAAAGTAATTATAAAGTAATAATAATAATAAGTAAGAATATAAGTAATAATAAGATTATAAGTAAAGATTATAAGTAAGTAATTAATTATAAGTAATTTGTAGCCGCGGTAGCTCAGTGGTTAGTGCGTTGGACTGCGAGCCGAAAGGTCCCCGGTTCAAGCCTGGACTGGTGCTAACAACCTCTTTTCATAGAAACATTTTTCTATACCGCGCTACCTCTCGGCAGTAAATGGCAAACCTCCGAGAGTAAAAACATTGCCTATGAAAAGCTCTCACCCGCCGTTCGGATTCGGCAATAAACTGTAGGTCTCACCACTTTGAGTACAAATATAACACGCACAGCTCAAAATGGTGTGAGAGCTCGGCCGAAGTTCTATACAGGACTGTAGCGCCAAACTATTATATATTAATTTATATATACGGGGTGGTCCGCTTCAGGATGCAAATATTGTGTGCACAGATTCCTTGGTTCATTTCATGAAAAAAAAATGCTACAAAGATGGTGTGTATAGGGAACACCCATTGATATACAGGGTATTTTCAAAATTGATTGTATAAAAGTAGATAGAAACTACTATATAATTGTATCTTTTACAATTTAAATATCCGATGAATAAGATTACATTCAGTTTACAGACAATTGACCGGAGTTATTAGAGTTTTTCAAATATTTACATTTTTTATTGGAACATAAGAGATTTTAGCCATCAAATTAAAAAAAAAAACATTTTTTTTAAATTAGGTTTATCATTGAATTATTAGTTAATAAATATTTTATTTTTCATTATTTGAATGAACGATAATATAGCAAACAAATTCAACTTACAAGACTAAATTTTTGTGGGGTCATGTCAATAGTTTTTACTTGGTTTCATACGACCGTTCATGGAAATGGACATCGAACGTATTTTTCTTGTGTCGATATTCCCATTTTTGTAAAAAGTTTTCCTTTTATTTTTTAAGTTTTGTTTTGTTCCAGAGGTTCGGGTGGGGTCCAGTTTTTATTCATGTTATAAATGTAGTAACCAAAAAAAATCGCTTCAAAAATAGTTGTTCACAAAATCAATTCATCCCTGGTAAATTCTACCCCGGACTATTCTTTTATTGATAATTTTTTTCCAGAGATCATTTTTCCAGGTACAATTCACTAAGATTTTACACGAATTCTTTACCGGAGAATTATTTTTCGAGGTAATTTTTTGGTTTTTATATGAACAGCACATCGAAGGTCTTTCACATTTCCATATCCGTTAAAAATTAAGATATATTTTATCAAACTCCCTAACATCATTATTGCGTTTTAAAGATGTATGTTGTATTAGTGGTGCCACGCTCGGTCGACCAATCTCACCAACATATACAAATGAAATATGTATTTTTATGCATTCTAAAAAAAAACACGTGATTCAGCGTGATTCACGTGAATCACGCGTGATTGTGATTGAATCTTAATGTTACTCACGTGATTGTGAGTGAGTGTGAGTCAAAACTCACTCACGTGCCCATCTCTAAAGTTCAAATTTTGAACTAACAAAAAGTGATCCACGATAAAATAGGTAAGTATTAGATTCTGTAAAATGAATATAATATTATTCGACTTAGATATAAATAGTAGAAGATACAATTAAATACTTTTTTCTATATGCTTTTATAAAATCAATTTTGAAAATACCATATATATTAGGGATGTAACGGATGTAACGGATGTCAACAAAAAAAGATACGCGGATGCGGATGCGAATACGGATGTCTGTTTACAAATTGTATATACATACACAAACATTAAAATCATAGTAAAAAAATAATAATATTAAAATCCAGTTGTATTACCAATAATCAAAAATTATCATCAATTTCATACAATTAAAAAAATTGAAGCACGTATTAAGACAATTACTTTGTGCGAAATATTAAATTTTGATTCTTCAAATTTATTTGTTTACTTTAGATCACTTGATTTGCTATAAAAATATATACAAAATAATATTAGACACCAGATTAGGGCATTATTCATTCAAATAACAATTCAAATAAAATGTTATTAATAAGTTTTCATTACCAAAATATTCATTACCAAAATATTTGAATAAAAAACTGAAAAATAACGAATAAATAAAATAGAGCTTTTGCATAAAGAGCTATATTTTTGCGTTTGACTGGTTGTAACCTTTATCAACCCCAATTTCATTGCATATATTTTAATACATTAGCTGAAGTATTTTGAATGGAATTCACAATAAATCGGCCAGAATATAATTGCTTCCAATACTGAGTATGAGCACGCTTAGCCTGAAACACTTTCAACCCAAAAGTCGTGAGAGCAAATCGTTTTTTAAGAATATGTTTCGGACATCCCCCTGAGTATTTTAAGACTAAATTTAGAAAATCGTAGGCAGGTTTTTAAAATATCGCGATTACAATTTTTTTAGCGGTTTTTTTTTTTAGTTCTGATTAGAATCTGGATGCCAATCGGAATACGATACTAAGAAATCGGATAATTTTTTTATATTTTTCTAAAAATAACAAACTATTTATTTATTGAGAACGTTACAACATAATTTCTGTGCTGAAATCGAACATAAAATATTAAATTAATTCAGAATTTATTAATAAAAATTGCATAAAAATTGTTATGTTAATAATTTTCAATATAAAGCAAAACATCCGCAAAGATGCGGATGTGTCAATGCGGATGCCGACGCAGATGTCAAAATAATGCGGATGCTCCGCGTTTGCGGATGCGGAGCTCGGCGTTTGCGGAGGAACACCCAGTGATGCTAATACATATCACTGGGTGTTCCTGATACACCCCATCTTTTTTCATGAAATGAACCAAAGAATCAGTGCACAAAATATTTGCATCCTGAAACGGACCACCCTGTATATATAAAACTATATATTACATTTAATCATCCCAGGCTTATCGAAATATATATATAATAATAGTTTGGCGCTACAGTCCTGTATAGAACTTCGGCCGAGCTCTCTCGCCATTTTGAGCTGTGCGTGTTATATTTGGTACTCAAAGTGGTGGGACCTACAGTTTATTGCCGAATCCGAACGGCGGGTGAGAGCTTTTTCATAGGCAATGGTTTTACTCTCGTAGGTTTGCCATTTACTGCCGAGAGGTAGCGCGGTATAGAAAAATGTATCTATGAAAAGATGTTGTTAGCCCCAGTCCAGGCTTGAACCGGGGACCTTTCGGCTCGCAGTCCAACGCACTAACCACTGAGCTACCGCGGCTACAAATTACTTATAATTAATTACTTACTTATAATCTTTACTTATAATCTTATTATTACTTATATTCTTACTTATTATTATTATTACTTTATAATTACTTTTAACTTATTACTTATATTATACTTGTTACTTATAATCTTCCCAGGCTTATCGACATACTTAGCAGTAAAAACGTTAATAAAAAAAAATTAAATTTATATTTTAATTATTTTTACATGTATTCGCCTTAATGTATCATATAATACCAATATATATTTTTGTAGTACGCAAATAACTACCAAAATGTAGATTTCACGGCTTAAAAATTGAATTACAATAAAGTATGCCACGTGTTCAATTTCATTTTATATTAATTATGTTTATTGGATATTTAAGAGAAGTTATCGTAAAATTTAAAATAAGTAGTTAGATGACGAAAATGGGTGTAAACTATCCAAGAAAAGTATATGTAATAATCGGCGAATAAATTATTTATGGTCGGATCAAAATTTTGATAATTCCATTTTAATCTGTAATGAATTATGTTCAAGATTCCAAGATTCAATTTCATCAAAATCCAAATCCAAAAATTAAATTAATATTTTAATTATTTTTACATGTATTCGCCTTAATGTCATATATATATATATATATATATATATATATAATGTCATATATATATATATATATAATGTCATATATATATATATATATATATATATATATATAGAAATATATATATATATATATATATATATATTTCTATATATATATATATATATATATATATATATATATATATAGAAATATATATATATATATATATTTCTATATATATATATATATATATATATATATATATATATATATATATATATAATGTCATATATATATATATATATATATATATATATATAATGTCATATATATATATATATATATATATATATATATATATATATATATATATATATATAGAAATATATATATATATATATATATATATATATATATATATATAGAAATATATATATATATATATATATATATATATATATATATAGAAATATATATATATATATATTTCTATATATATATATATATATATATATATATATATATTTCTATATATATATATATTTCTATATATATATATATATTTCTATATTTCTATATATATATATATATATATATATATATATATATATATATATATATATATATATATATATATATATATAATTCTTTCCCGTAGAATTTTTCCCAGTAGAGTTTTTCACTGTAGAAATTTTAGTGTGGTGAGTTTTAATGTGGTGAGGTTCAGTGTGGTGAGCTTAGGTGAGGTGAATTTTGGTGTGGTGAATTTTGATGTGGTGAATTTTAGTGTGGTGAGTTTTAGTGTGGTGGATTTTATTGTGATGAGTTTTAGTGTGGTGAGTTTTAGTGTGGTGAGTTTTAGTGTGGTGAGTTTTAGTGTGGTGAATTCACACTAAAACTCACCGTACTAAAAATTCACCATACTAAAACTCACCACACCAAAATTCACCACACTAAAACTCACCACACTAAAACTCAACACAATAAAGCTCACCACACTAAAACTAACCACACTAAAAACTCACCACACTAAAACTCACCATACTAAAAATTCACCACACCGAAACTCACCACACTAAAAGTCACCACGCTAAAAGTCACCACACTAAAACTTCTACTGGGAAAACTCTACGAGGAAGAATTCAATCGGGAAGAGTTCTACCGGGAAGAATTCTACAGTAAAGCGTTCTATGGGGAAGAATTTTACGGCAAAGATTTCTTTTGGGAAGAATTCTACGGCGAAATATTCTACTGTCTGAATTGTCTTTGAGAAAAGTTGTTTTGGCGGAGAATTATTATTTGGTTACTACATTTATAAAACTAATAAAAACTTCCACAGCGAAGCACGGGCCCCTGATATAAAAAATAATAATATTTTTTTTTATATTATATCTATGAATTCAAATCTTGGCACGAGTCGTGCACGGGTCCAGCTAGTATTATATATATATATATATATATATATATATATATATATATATATATATATATATAAATATATATATATATATATATATATATATATATATATATATATACACTACTATATGTATATATATATAATAAACTGTAGGTCCCACCACTTTGAGTACAAATATAACACGCACAGCTCAAAATGGTGTGAGAGCTCGGCCGAAGTTCTATACAGAACTGTAGCGCCAAACTATTAAATATTAATTTATATATACGGGGTGGTCCGCTTCAGGATGCAAATATTGTGTGCACTGATTCCTTGGTTCATTTCATGAAAAAAAATGCTACAAAGATGGTGTGTATAGGGAACACCCATTGATATACAGGGTATTTTCAAAATTGATTGTATAAAAGTATTGAATTATCATTGAATTATTAGTTAATAAATATTTTATTTTTCATTATTTGAATGAACGATAATATAGCAAACAAATTCAACTTACAAGACTTGTATGTAACTTTTTCCGATTTTATAGTCGAGCAATTTTTATAGATACAAATGTTAATTGAACTAGATATGGGCATGTGAGCGTGATTCACGTGAATCACGCGTGATTGTGATTGAATCCTAATTTTGCTCACGTGATTGTGAGTGAGTGTGAGTAGACCAAAAAATACCGTGAGTGAGTGTGCGTGAGTAAAATTTTTTCGTGAGTGAGTCGAATATTTCATAAAATTAAAAATCTTACTTTTAATTTTTTCGATTTTTCTATATTTTTTTTCTGAACTACAGAACAAGTAGGGCCACCCCTTGAACTCAGATGGCTTTGGGAAGCTACCCACTATTCAGAACTATAAAAAAATCAAACCGACCGTCATATACCCACCACTTCTTCAATTCAGAATAAGTTGCAAGATTTCAGTCAACAATTGATCTAACCCCTGCAAACCGGCCGTACTTAGTGTGGGCTAGTAAATTTTTTATTCGAGTTATAAATGTAGTAACCAAAAAAATCGCTTCAAAAATAGTTGTTCACAAAGTCAATTCATCGCTGGTAAATTCTACCCCGGACTTTTCTTTTATTGATAATTTTTTTCCAGAGATCATTTTTCCAGGTACAATTCACTAAGATTTTACACGAATTCTTTACTGGAGAATTATTTTTCGTGGTAGTTTTTTGGTGCCACGCTCGGTCGACCAATCTCACCAACATATACAAATGAAATATGTATTTTTATGCATTCTAAAAAAAAACACGTGATCACGTGAATCACGCGTGACTGTGATTGAATCTTAATGTTACTCACGTGATTGTGAGTGTGAGTAGAGCAAAAAAGACCGTGAGTGAGTGTGCGTGATTAAAAAAAAAAATTCGTGAGCGTGAGTGAGTGTGAGTCAAAACTCACTCACGTGCCCATTTCTAAAGTTCAAATTTTGAACTAACAAAAAGTGATCCACGATAAAATAGGTAAGTGTTAGATAAAAATAATGTTTAATGAATTTGTTTGTTACATCATAGTTTATTCAAATATTAAAAAAAAAAATAATATATCAACTAAAAATTTAAACAAAAACTGTGTTATGAAAAAAAACATTTTAAAAAAAACTTTTTTTTTTTTTTAATTTGATGATCTAATACAAAATATCAATGTTATTATTTTTTTAATAATTCTGATCAATTTTCTGTAAAATGAATATAATATTATTCGACTTAGATATAAATAGTAGAAGATACAATTAAATACTTTTTTCTATATGCTTTTATAAAATCAATTTTGAAAATACCATATATATTAGGGATGTAACGGATGTAACGGATGTCAACAAAAAAAGATACGCGGATGCGGATGCGAATACGGATGTCTGTTTACAAATTGTATATACATACACAAACATTAAAATCATAGTAAAAAAATAATAATATTAAAATCCAGTTGTATTACCAATAATCAAAAATTATCATCAATTTCATACAATTAAAAAAATTGAAGCACGTATTAAGACAATTACTTTGTGCGAAATATTAAATTTTGATTCTTCAAATTTATTTGTTTACTTTAGATCACTTGATTTGCTATAAAAATATATACAAAATAATATTAGACACCAGATTAGGGCATTATTCATTCAAATAACAATTCAAATAAAATGTTATTAATAAGTTTTCATTACCAAAATATTTGAATAAAAAACTGAAAAATAACGAATAAATAAAATAGAGCTTTTGCATAAAGAGCTATATTTTTGCGTTTGACTGGTTGTAACCTTTATCAACCCCAATTTCATTGCATATATTTTAATACATTAGCTGAAGTATTTTGAATGGAATTCACAATAAATCGGCCAGAATATAATTGCTTCCAATACTGAGTATGAGCACGCTTAGCCTGAAACACTTTCAACCCAAAAGTCGTGAGAGCAAATCGTTTTTTAAGAATATGTTGCGGACATCCCCCTGAGTATTTTAAGACTAAATTTAGAAAATCGTAGGCAGGTTTTTAAAATATCGCGATTACAATTTTTTTAGCGGTTTTTTTTTAGTTCTGATTAGAATCTGGATGCCAATCGGAATACGATACTAAGAAATCGGATAATTTTTTATATTTTTCTAAAAATAACAAACTATTTATTTATTGAGAACGTTACAACATAATTTCTGTGCTGAATCCGAACATAAAATATTAAATTAATTCAGAATATATTAATAACCAGTTGGGAAGGTTAGATCACATGGGAAATTTTAAAGTAGGTGTAATTATGATAGTTAGGATTATCAAAATTATAGTCGGTCTAAGCCGACTATAAATACCCTACACATATGTGTGGTTGCCATTCAAAGTGATATATAGGTCACCAGGGTATACGAATCCTGAAAATAACTACAAACATTCAATCGCTGAAGAATTTCCATTCATTTGATACCCATATTTACAAATGGGTAGGTGTACCGAATTTCGATTTTTTTTTTGTGAACCACAAGTCTTTTCGCCGGAAAACATTATTATCATGTATTTGAGCATGATGTCAATATATATTTGACCAAAAAAGTATACCTAAGCACGTATACATAAAAATTGATCTCTATATGTACATTTTATATAAGGTATTTGAACATAAGTGGTCGGATCATAGGTCACAATGGACCGATCTGGACCGATTTTTTCGCACATACAGCGTAGGTATATTAGTAATATAAGTTATAAGTTTCATTTATCTAGCTCTTCAATTTTAAAAGTAGTAGGGATTTCGACAGACAGACAGACGGACATCGCTAAATCGACTCAGGAGGTCATACTGGGTGTTACAAACGGGGTGTACAAACTGAATATACCCTTTCACTCTTAGTGTAGGGTATAAAAATTGCATAAAAATTATTATGTTAATAATTTTCAATATAAAGCAAAACATCCGCAAAGATGCGGATGTGTCAATGCGGATGCGGACGCAGATGTCAAAATAATGCGGATGCTCCGCGTTTGCGGAGGAACACCCAGTGATGCTAATACATATCACTGGGTGTTCCTGATACACCCCATCTTTTTTCATGAAATGAACCAAAGAATCAGTGCACAAAATATTTGCATCCTGAAACGGACCACCCTGTATATATAAAACTATATATTACATTTAATCTTCCCAGGCTTATCGACATACTTAGCAGTAAAAACGTTAATAAAAAAAATTAAATTAATATATTATATATATATATTATATATATATATATATATATATATATATATATATATATATATATATATATATATATATATATATATATATATATGTATTTATATATATATAATTCTTTCCTGTATATATATATATATATATATATATATATATATATATATAATTCTTTCCCGTAGAAGTCTTCCCAGTAGAGTTTTCACTGTAGAAATAATGTGGTGTGGTTGCTTTTGTATTTTTTTTTTGTATTTGAGTTTTTTGTTTCATCTTCTTAGCTTGTGTATGTGTCGAGTTATGTCGTTTTGAAAGTTTAGGTTGTATGGGAGGTGCCACGCCCCTTTGTCCAATCCCGCCCATATATAGCCTATGACACCCTCCGGACTCCATAGTATCCTGGTGCAAAATGTGAGTTAAATCGGTTCAGCGGTTATATATATATATATATATATACACTACTATATATATCAGTGCCATTTTATAAGACACCACTGTGTTTGGTAAGTCCCGTTATAAGCTCACTGCAGTTAATTGCATTGTTAGGAGTATAACTTTCAATGAACAATTTCAGTAATTTTTCACAATTGAGTAAATTGTACTGACACGTGTTTTTAAGGTTGGACAAAGAATTAGAAACGCATTTTTAAATTGTGGACGTTTTACTTATTTTCAATGTAAGTAATCTTTTTGTTATATTTTTATTTATTTTTGAAATATTTGAAATATAATTTAGTATAAATATGGGGAAGAAGAAGTCATGTACTCCAGCACTACGCGAATTAATTGTGCGCTGTTATCAAAAAGACAATCAATCAATCAATGTCAGCCATTGCAAAAAGATTTTGCTGTTCAAAAAAGATGGTTTTTGGAGCAATACAATTATTTAAAAGTGCCGGTAGCTTTGAAAACCGCAAAAGAATCTCAATGCCAAGAAAAACATCTCCATATGACGACAAGTTATTTGTCGAACTAGTAAAGCCAACCCGTTTTTGACTTCAACTGAAATTAATGCAATTGTAACTACACAAATTACGAAAAATATTTCATCTAGAACTTTCGATTGCAAGAATCCGATCTTCATGGCTGCATTGCACGGAAAAAGCCGCACGTTTCAAGCAAAAATATTAAAAAACGGTTGCAATTTGCAAAGGAGCACTTGTATAAGCCATCTAATTATTGGAAAAAAATTCTTTGGAGCGACGAATCGAAGTTTAATTTGTTTGGATCAGATGGCAAAGTGTATGTAAGACGTCCAATAAATAAATCTTTGGATCCTAAATATACTATCAAGACAGTAAAACACGGAGGTGGTAACATAATGGTTTGGGGCGCGTTTAGTTGGTATGGCGTTGGTCCCATACACCGCATCGAATGGATCAACAGCAATATAAAAACATTTTAAATAATGTAATGGAACCATTTTCGTTTGAAAATATGCCAGTTACATATATTTTCCAGCAGGATAACGATCCTAAACATACTTCCCGAGTTGTGAAGCAATGGTTTAGGAAACGAATACGAATATGTTGTCCTGGCCAGCACAAAGTCCGGACTTAAACCCAATAGAAAACTTATGGGCTTACGTTGAAAGGGAGTTGAAGGGAAAAAATCCTGGAAATATGGATGAACATTTTAAAAACATTAAGGAAGTTTGGGAATCGATAACACCTTCACGATGTCGGACCTTGATGGAAAGTTTGCCAAAAAGACTTGCTGACGTGATAAAATATAAAGGGTATCCAACAAAGTATTAAGTTTTCTATTGTTTTTGTTATGTTATATATATAAATTTGGAATAAATTCTTATGGTTTTAATATCGTTTCTAATTGTATGACCAACGAATTTTGGAGTAGTATAACCAAATAGAGTTTCCATTTTTCAGGAATATAGCTACAGCTTGGAATATTTTTAGAAAGTGTGTTCCTAAGTTCTCAATATTGTTTTCTGAAAGAATTTTTGTAATTTTAGCTATATGGAAGTAGTTCTGATAAAAAATGGCAATTCCGAATTTGCGTTTCTAATTGTATGACCACCATATATATATGGTGGTATATATATATATATATATATATATATATATATATATATATATATATATATATATATATATATATATCCAACAATATATAGTCCAACAAAGTATTAAGTTTTCTATTGTTTTTGTTTTGTTATATATATAAATTTGGAATAAATTCTTATGTTTTTAATATCGTTTCTAATTGTATGACCAACGAATTTTGGAGTAGTATAACCAAATAGAGTTTCCATTTTTCAGGAATATAGCTACAGCTTGGAATATTTTTAGAAAGTGTGTTACTAAGTTCTCGATATTATTTTCTGAAAGAATTTTTGTATATAAAAATATGGAAGTAGTTCTGATAAAAAATGGCAATTCTGAATTTGCGTTTCTAATTGTATGACCACCATATATATATATATATATATATATATATATATAGATATATATATAGATATATATATAGATATATATATAGATATATATATATATATATATATATATATATATATATATATATATATACATATATATATACATATATATGGCGAAATATATAAGACTAGCTGGACCCGTGCACCATTCGTGCCAAGATTTTGTGAATTCAAAGATATGGAGCGAGGGCCCGTGCTTCGCTGTGGAAGTTTTTATGGGTTTTTTTTCTGTAATAACCAAATAATAATTCTTCGCCAAAAAAAAACTATTCTCAAATACAATTCTTTCTCAGACTTCGCTTCCCCGTAGAATATTTCGCCCTAGATTTCTTCCCAGTAGAATTCTTCCCCATAGAACGCTTTCCCGTAGAATTCTTCCCGGTAGAAATCTTCCCGTAGAACTCATCCCGGTAGAATTGTTCCCGGTAGAATTCTTTCCCGTAGAATTCTTCCCAGTAGAGTTTTTCACTGTAGAAATTTTAGTGTGGTGAGTTTTAATGTGGTGAGTTTCAGTGTGGTGAGTTTAGGTGAAGTGAATTTTGGTGTGGTGAATTTTGGTGTGGTGAATTTTAGTGTGGTGAGTTTTAGTGTGGTGAATTTTATTGTGGTGAGTTTTAGTGTGGTGTGGTTGCTTTTGTATTTTTTTTTTGTATTTGAGTTTTTTGTTTCATCTTCTTAGCTTGTGTATGTGCCGAGTTATGTCGTTTTGAAAGTTTAGGTTGTATGGAAGTTGCCACGCCCCTTTGTCCAATCCCGCCCATATATAGCCTATGACACCCTCCGGACTCCATAGTATCCTGGTGCAAAATTTGAGTTAAATCGGTTCAGCGGTTTAGACGTGATGCTGGAAAAACAGACAGACCGACAGACGGACCAAGAGTTTTATATATATAGATGGCGAAAATGGGTGTGAACTATCTAAGAAAAGTATATGTAAAAATCGTCACATAAATTATTTATGGTCGGATCAAAATTTTGATAATTCCATTGTAATCTGTAATGAATTATGTTCAAAATCCAACCAAAAATGAAAAAGTTATTCAACAAGTTAATCAGACCTACCTACTAACGATTTTAAAAGAGCTAAAAACAGAAAATCGCGATGCGCGACCTCTAAACTTTTTCGATTTGGCCAAAATTTTTTGTGAATTCCTTTTTTAAGTTGTTTACACCATTGGATTTTCTTAATTGTTGTGGATAAATCGGTCGTAAGGAAAAAGTACGCCATTTTCCTTTTTTTATAGTAGTCAAATGTCAAAATAAGCCATGAGTTTTGCTTCAAATGTCCAAGAACTCATGATGTTTGCTGTGAGTCTATTGTAAATATCACAATTTTCATTAGTGTTATGGCTAACATCTTGTAAGTAAGAGTTTTGCTGCAAGTAACCACCCCATTGTTTTCTTATTTATAATCATAGACCAGTTCATTCCCAGTACTTTCTAACCAATTACAGTGATTTTCAACTGGTAAGTGTTCTTGCAGAAATAATTAAACAGTGACGGGTCGTGTGATTTGATGGAACCAGGGCTCAAAACATTCGAATTAAAAAAAAAAAAAAAATACACTCCACTGGATTTTTTTTTGGTTTTTTTTGGACTTTTTTTTGATTTTATTGGATTTTTTATAAATGAAATAATTTCAATAGGATTTTTCGGTTTTTAAAGTTATTCATTCCCACCATACTTTGTGGAAAAATTCACCGTCTTGGATCTGTAGCGCGATTGCGTAACTCCTTAACAATATTCGATATCGCTATCTACCCACAATTGTCACTTGCGATCGTTATGAAAAAAGTGATTCCCTAACTTTTAATGCATTTTATGTACACAAATAAATTGAGAAAGATTTTTAACGACAAAAATCGTTTACAATTGTTGAAAAGTAAGCTGGCTAACAACCAACAAATTTTCAACGTATCGATAATTTTCGGTACATTCTTAACGATGACAGCTGACGATAAATATCATAGCGAACTGTGTACGGAATACCTCCTAATCCCAGCTAAAAAGGTAACTTTTAACAAAGCATTGGTAATAAAGCATTGCGCTCATTTAAAAATAATCTTGTTGTCTCTTTTGCACTTCTTGCTATTTTTTGCCAGACCAAAAAATTTTTTACAGAAAAATAAAACAGTATTGCCATAGTTACTTTGTTCATATATATTTTTATTTAGTATACTAAATTAAACAATTGTTTTAACAAGTAATTAAATTAATAAAAAACATAACGTCCACATCGTCGTTAAAGACGCCTTTCTGATCCTTGTTGTAAATTTTTTCACGAATTTCCTGTTGTGTCGCTGGAGATCAGCACCAGGTAGTCGAGTGTGCGACCTACGCAGGTCATCTTCGGGGCACTGTACGAAACGTGTATGAGCACCTGAAGCTTGATAATTTGATTTTCTCCTTGTTGAAGCACTTAATTATGTTGTTGTCCAGAACTTAATTAGTTGTAATTCCTGAATTTTCAAAAGGTCCTATGACAGAAGTTTATGATCAATGAAGTAGTAATATTTTTGCAGGCCACGTACCTGGCCAATTTGTTGTCCTGCATCCATCACTTTAATTCTTTTTCCCTTTATTTTTCTCTGGCTTTTACCTAAACAAGACATTTTGTTTTGATGGAAAACATAAACAAAAATGAAACCTATTGCTATCCCTTTCTCACCTATGACGTTGAAAGAAAGTATGCTTCCCATGTGTTTGTGAACATGCACATTTCTTTGATAGTGTGCGAACCAGTTCGAAATATCGATGACTATCGGTTAGCGATTTTTTGCTGGGAATAATTTTGTTAGGAGTTAGGGAATCATGCTACTGGAAGACGTTTTCTTTAGTATACTGAATTCATATGGCCGAAAAAATTAAACAGCCTAAGTGCCTGATCAAATCTATTTTGAATGTCTTCTTTATAACAGGACAACTCTTCTGAAACTAATAGATTCAATCAATGTCTACCGCTTTCAAAATTGACTTGAATTAAATCTATGGTTTCGGAGATTACATTTAGCTATTTATATCATTAAATTATTTGGATCTACATAAAGGCCTATGTTGGCTTTGAAGTATGTTGGCTATGTTGGTTAATATAATATATGAATCATTTCAGTATCAACTTCTTTAGAGATTACATCCAGCAGTGGTCCTAATAATTTTTTCGATTTGGTGGTACATATCAAATTCTTAAATTTCCTATTTTATAATTAAAAAAATGTACAAAAATCAATAAATTCCAAAAAAGTCAAAAAATCATGGATTTTTTTTAAGTGGTTAAAATCCAAAACAATCCATCCGGACTGGAGTGGATACCACTGCCGAAAAAAAATTTCCATATTTCCAAACATTATTTTTTTCTTTTATTTGAACCACCAAATCCCAAGGCCCGCCACTGTTTAATTATTTCTGAAGCATTTCTTACCAGGTTAAAATCACTGATTTGTAAGAAAATACTGCGAATGAACTGGAGTATCAGTATAAATCAGAAAAAATGGTGTGATCGATAACGAAATTTTGAGGAAATCAATGAGAAAGCAAAAATTTGAATTTCTTTTTTTTTTTTTGAGTCATAGAATGATTCCCTGAATTATTGACATCGATGAACTAAACACCCTGTATATATATACAGTTGCGTGCAACTAACTAGAAGAACAAACATAACCAAATATTATCTCAGGTCATGACAACTTTTAAATAATTTTTTTAACTTGAAGATGTTAACACTAAAATGCAACCTTTTTTTATTAGTGTCAATCAAAGGTTTACTTAGTGGTCGATGACTATATCCCACAAACTAAAAACAATCCGTACATCTAATTAGAAACGAATTAACTTTTTGCATTAAACATATTTTATATCTATAAAGTCACTAAATATTTGATGAAAAACCAATATTTTCAATGACTACGTTTATGCCGTATGAATTTAGTCTAAGCCGAGTTAAAAATGCTGCATATATATATACACTAAGAAAACAAAGATGAATACCAAAAATATCACATTATTTTTAGCAAACATCAATTAAACATCTTAAAAATAGGAAGATAGTTGATGAATATTTGGAAAAGGTAATTAGAATTCGCGGAGTAATTACACTGTTCTACAAGAATTTTCCACAGAAATGAAACTTATCATTTCTTGTAGATTTCGGTCTCCTGATTCTTGCTGCGTACTCAGAGATTTTGCAAAAAATCGAGTCAAAGTTGCAACAAAAGCCATTTTTAGTACTTTATATCGCAAGTTATCGCACAATCTCGACATGTAGCAGATGCAAACTTTATCACAAAATAAAATATGAACCTTTCGCTACGGATAAATGGTAAAAAAAATCTGGGTCCAGATATTAGTTTTTGCAAAAAATCAAAAAGAAATTTGTGTTACCAAAAAAGTGTGTCGGGAGAGTAATTTATCACAATTATCTAAGCTTTGCAGTCAAAATTTCGAAAAAAAAAATGTTTTAAACTTTATTTTACTGAAATTTTTCGGATTTTTTTTTTAAATTTGTTTATGAAATATTTGATTAAAATGGAGGGAATTGCACGCAGAGATATACAATTTCTTACATATTTAATGTAGTGATGCTAGATGCAAAACCGAACAAAATTCTTCGCATCTGATGTACGCATTATGGGAAAACATGATGGGGGAAAATTGCACTGCGTAATCTCCTGGTGTTTATCTGAATCGGCAGGCTTTAATGTGTTAAAAAAATCAAATATACATCCGTCGTTCTGAGCGACTGAACTGACATTTTTGAAAATTTGACATGAAAAAATAAAAAAATCCAACCCTACAGCTACTCATTATTAAATTTAAATTTATAATATTGTTTTGTCGTGACTGTTGTAGTAATATATATTGAATATTTTATTTTAATGAATGGCAGATTTGGGACTATTTTCGTGACGCATATGAATTGTGAAAATTAAAGAAAAAAATGCATTTATGGATCGCTTCAGCATACTTTACATATTTCAACAATTTTAAAGAACTGCGTGACTTACAAATGTTATTCAAGTTTGGTAGGATCTTCGATGTAGTGGAAATTTATGAATGGCAAGAAGTAATAATAATAGTTTGGCACTACAGTCCTATAAGAACTTAGGCCGAGCTCTCTCACCATTTTGAGCTGTGCGTGTTATATTTGTACTCAAAGTGGTGGGACCTACAGTTTATTGCCGAATTCGAACGGCGAGTGAGAGCTTTTTCATATGCAATGTTTTACTCTCGTAGGTTTGCCATTTACTGCCGAGAGGTAGCGCGGAATAGAAAAATGTTTCTATGAAAAGATGTTGTTAGCCCCAGTCCAGGCTTGAACCGGGACCTTTCGGCTCGCAGTCCAACGCACTAACCACTAACCTACCCCGGCTACTACTGGT
Source organism: Dryomyza anilis (assembly GCA_951804985.1). NCBI lineage: Eukaryota > Metazoa > Arthropoda > Insecta > Diptera > Dryomyzidae > Dryomyza > Dryomyza anilis. The sequence goes on from OX638135.1 coordinate 8,750,004, forward strand.
TACTAGAAGTAACCAGTGTTTTATTTTTCTGTTAGGGTAATACATTATTTTTTCATTACTATTAGTTTTATTTGTCAAACTTTAATTAATGACAGTTTTCAAATATGTTACTTTGCATATTTCAGATATTTTTCAAAGCAGGTGTGTTGAAAAAATCTTGCAATGAATATAAAAACCCTTTTATCAGTGAAAAATGTAGCCAAGTCAGAAAAATATGATCACAGAGGGAAACCTGGGGAAAATGAGACCTGGGGTAATGTAGATATACAGTTTTTGGACATGTTGCAAATTTTAATATAGCATACATTTTTTCATCCATGGTTATAATCGAATTAATACCTTTCTATTGCTTTTCGAGAACGAGTGAAAAAAAAAATGTTTTTGAAAGAAAAAGTGAGATTTTTTTATCGTTTGCAAAATATTAAAATGATCGCAATTCCAATATCTTTTGAAATACAAATGAAATAGAAAAATGTTTAGTATGTAATGTAGTAATGTATAGTATGCTGAAGCGATCCATAAGGGCATTTTTTTCTTTAGTTTTCACAATTTATATGCGTCACGAAAATAGTCCCAAATCTGCCATTCATTAAAATAAAATATTCAATATATATTACTACAACAGTCGCGACAAAACAATATTATAAATTTAAATTTAATATTTTTTTTTCATTTCAATCAGATGAACATTTGGATGTTCACTATACAAAAATAGGTTACTTTGCATATTTCAGATATTTTTCAAAGCACGTGTGTTGAAAAATATCTTGCAATGAATATAAAAACCCTTTTATCAGTAAAAAATGTAGCCAAGCCAGAAAAATATGATCACAGAGGGAAACAAGTAGGGGAACCTGTGGAAAAATGGGACCTGGGGTAATGTAGATATACAATTTTTGGACATGTTGCAAATTTTGAACATAAAAGCAATTGTAAAGTGCTTCTTAATATAGTATACATTTTTTCATCCATGGTTATAATCGAATTAATACCTTTCTATTGCTTTTCGAGAACGAGTGAAAAAAAAAATGTTTTTGAAAGAAAAAGTGAGATTTTTTTATCGTTTGCAAAATATTAAAATTATCGCAATTCCAATATCTTTTGAAATACAAATGAAATAGAAAATGTTTAGTATGTACTGTAGTAATGTATAGTATGCTGAAGCGATCCATAAGGGCATTTTTCTTTAATTTTCACAATTCGTATGCGTCACGAAAATAGTCCCAAATCTGCCATTCATTAAAATAAAATATTCAATATATATTACTACAACAGTCGCGACAAAACAATATTATAAATTTAAATTTAATAATGAGTAGCTGTAGTCAAATTTTTAAAATTTTCAGTTTAATCGCTCAGAAGCATTCGTTGACGACTGAGTATATTTGATAACCCATTTTTAACCCATTAAAGCCTGCCAAATCAGATAAACACCAGGAGATTACGCAGTGCAATTTTCCTTATCATATTTTCCCATAATGCGTACATCAGATGCTAAGAATTTTGTTCGGTTTTGCATCTAGCATCACTACATTAAATATGTATGAAATTGTATATCTCTGCGTACAATTCCCTCCATTTAAATCAAATATTTCATAAACAAATTTTAAAAAATATTCCGAAAAATTTCAGTAAGATAAAGTTTAAAACATTTTTTTTTCGATTTTTGACAGCAAACACATTGCGAACTATTATTTAAATGTTTTTCAAGAGAGCTTAGATAATTGTGATAAATTACTCTCCCGACACACTTTTTTGGTAACACAAATTTCTTTTTGATTTTTTGCAAAAACTAATATCTGGACCCAGATTTTTTTTGCCAATTATCCATAGCGAAAGGTTCATATTTTATTTTGTGATAAAGTTTGCATCTTCTACATGTCGAAATTCTGCGATAACTTGCGATATAAAGTACCAAAAATGGCCCTTTTTGCAACTTTGACTCGATTTGCAAAATCTCGACGTATAGGGAAGATTCTGAGTACGCAGCAAGAATCAGGATACCGAAATCTACAAGAAATTATAAGTTTCATTTCTGTGGACGTCAACAACCCTCAATTTGTAGAACAGTGTTATTATTGAATTGAAAGAAAATGAATCAAATGTTTTTTTATTAATTCTAGAATTAAAACAGTATCCCGGTTATACATCGCCATCGTCTTTATAAATCCTTCGAAGGTAAAATTCTACAACGACTTGAGACTTCTTCGCGGAAGAACCAAGTTGGCCCGGCGCTGCTGTCATCAAAGTAAACTCTTAAAAAAATATTTTCCATCACGTGTAGATAATTTCACTCCCGGGAAATTTTATTTTCAGTTTTACCATTAAAATGTATTATTTGATGAGCTGACACTTTTTTAAATCATTGGATTTACTTAATTGTTGTGGATAAATCGAGCGTAAGAAAAAAGTACGCCATTTTTCTTTTTTATACTTAGTTTTAATGTGGTGTGGTTGCTTTTGTATTTTTTTTTTGTATTTGAGTTTTTTGTTTCATCTTCTTAGCTTGTGTATGTGCCGAGTTATGTCGTTTTGAAAGTTTAGGTTGTATGGGAGGTGCCACTTCCCTTTGTCCAATCCCGCCCATATATAGCCTATGACACCCTCCGGACTCCATAGTATCCTGGTGCAAAATTTGAGTTAAATCGGTTCAGCGGTTTAGACGTGATGCTGGAACAAATATATATATATATATATATATATATATATATATATATATATATATATATATAAATAAATATATATAAATAAATATATATAAATAAATATATATATATATATATATATATATATATATATATATATATATATATATATATATATATATATATAAATATATATACATATATATATATATATATATATAAATATATATATATACATATATATATATATATATATATATATATATATATATATATATATATATATATACAGTGGTGGTCATACAATTAGAAACGATGATTTAGCATTTACATTTCATATCAGTGCCATTTTATAAGACACCACTGTGTTTGGTAAGTCCCGTTATAAGCTCACTGCAGTTAATTGCATTGTTAGGAGTATAACTTTCAATGAACAATTTCAGCAATTTTTCACAATTAAGTAAATTGTACTGACACGTGTTTTTAAGGTTGGACAAAGAATTAGAAACGCATTTTTAAATTGTGGACGTTATACTTATTTTCAATGTTAGTAATCTTTTTGTTATATTTTTATTTATTTTTGAAATATTTGAAATATAATTTAGTATAAACATGGGGAAGAAGAAGTCATGTACTCCAGCACTACGCGAATTAATTGTGCGCTGTTATCAAAAAGACAATCAATCAATGTCAGCCATTGCAAAAAGATTTTGCTGTTCAAAAAAGATGGTTTTTGGAGCAATACAATTATTTAAAAGTACCGGTAGCTTTGAAAACCGCAAAAGAATCTCAATGCCAAGAAAAACATCTCCATATGACGACAAGTTATTTGTCGAACTAGTAAAGCCAACCCGTTTTTGACTTCAACTGAAATTAATGCAATTGTAACTCCAAATTACGAAAAATATTTCATCAAGAACTTTCGATTGCAAGAATCCGATCTTCATGGCTGCATTGCACGGAAAAAGCCGCACGTTTCAAGCAAAAATAATAAAAAAAGGTTGCAATTTGCAAAGGAGCACTTGTATAAGCCATCTAATTATTGGAAAAAAATTCTTTGGAGCGACGAATCGAAGTTTAATTTGTTTGGATCAGATGGTAAAGTGTATGTAAGACGGCCAATAAATAAATCTTTGGATCCTAAATATACTATCAAGACAGTAAAACACGGAGGTGGTAACGTAATGGTTTGGGGCGCGTTTAGTTGGTATGGCGTTGGTCCCATACCAACTAAACAGATGGTCGAATGGATCAACACCAATATAAAAACATTTTAAATAATGTAATGGAACCATTTTCGTTAGAAAATATGCCAGTTACATATAATTTCCAGCAGGATAACGATCCTAAACATACTTCCCGAGTTGTGAAGCAATGGTTTATGGAAACGAATACGAATATGTTGTCCTGGCCAGCACAAAGTCCGGACTTAAACCCAATAGAAAACTTATGGGCTTACGTTGAAAGGGAGTTGAAGGGAAAAAATCCTGGAAATATGGATGAACATTTTAAAAACATTAAGGAAGTTTGGGAATCGATAACACCTTCACGATGTCGGACCTTGATGGAAAGTTTTCCAAAAAGACTTGCTGACGTGATAAAATATAAAGGGTATCCAACAATATGGATGAACATTTTAAAATCATTAAGGAAGTTTCGGAATGGATAACACCTTCACGATGTCGGACCTTGATGGAAAGTTTGCCAAAAAGACTTGCTGACGTGATAAAATATAAAGGGTATCCAACAAAGTATTAAGTTTTCTATTGTTTTTGTTATGTTATATATATAAATTTGGAATAAATTCTTATGTTTTTAATATCGTTTCTAATTGTATGACCAACGAATTTTGGAGTAGTATAACCAAATAGAGTTTCCATTTTTCAGGAATATAGCTACAGCTTGGAATATTTTTAGAAAGTGTGTTCCTAAGTTCTCATTATTGTTTTCTGAAAGAATTTTTGTAATTTTAGCTATATGGAAGTAGTTCTGATAAAAAATGGCAATTCCGAATTTGCGTTTCTAATTGTATGACCACCATATATATATATATATATATATATATATATATATATATATATATATATATATATATATATATATATATATATATACATATATATATATGGCGAAATATATAAGACTAGCTGGACCCATGCACCATGCGTGCAAAGATTTTTGTGAATTCAAAGATATGGAGCGAGGGCCCGTGCTTCGTTGTGGAAGTTTTTATGGGTTTTTTTATGTAATAACCAAATAATAATTCTTCGCCAAAAAAAACTATTCTCAAATACAATTCTTTCTCAGACTTCGCTTCCCCGTAGAATATTTCGCCCTGATTTCTTCCCAGTAGAATTCTTCCCCATAGAACGCTTTCCCGTAGAATTCTTCTTGGTAGAAATCTTCCCGTAGAGTTCTACGGTAGAATATTTCGCCCTAGATTTCTTCCCAGTAGAGTTGTTCCCGGTAGAATTCTTTCCCGTAGAATTCTTCCCAGTAGAGTTTTTCACTGTAGAAATTTTAGTGTAGTAAGTTTTAATGTGGTGAGTTTCAGTGTGGAGAGTTTAGGTGAGGTGAATTTTGGTGTGGTGAATTTTGGTGTGGTGAATTTTAGTGTGGTGAGTTTTAGTGTGGTGAATTTTATTGTGGTGAAAATGGGTGTGAACTATCTAAGAAAAGTATATGTAAAAATCGTCACATAAATTATTTATGATCGGATCAAAATTTTGATAATTCCATTGTAATCTGTAATGAATTATCCAGAATTATCAAGAATCCAAAATTTCATCAAAATCCAACCAAAAATGAAAAAGTTATTCAACAAGTTAATCAGACCTACCTACTAACGATTTAAAAGAGCTAAAAACAGAAAATCGCGATGCGCGACCTCTAAACTTTTTCGATTTGGCCAAAATTTTTTGTGAATTCCTTTTTTAAGTTGTTTACACCATTGGATTTTCTTAATTGTTGTTGATAAATCGGGCGTAAGGAAAAAGTACGCCATTTTCCTTTTTTTATAGTAGTCAAATGTCAAAATCAGCCAAGAGTTTTGCTTCAAATATCCAAGAACTCATGATGTTTGCTGTGAGTCTATTGTAAATATCACAATTTTCATTAGTGTTATGGCTAACATCTTGTAAGTAAGAGTTTTGCTGCAAGTTACCACCCCATTTTTATACCCTACACTAAGAGTGAAAGGGTATATTCAGTTTGGTACGCCGTTTGTAACACCCAGAAGGAAGCATCTCCGGTATGGAAAAGTATATATATTCTTGATCAGCATGACCTCCTGAGTCGATTTAGCGATGTCCGTCTGTCCGTCTGTCTGTCCGTCTGTCTGTCTGTCTGTTGAAATCCCTACTACTTTTAAAATTGAAGAGCTAGATAAATGAAACTTATAACTTTGATTACTAATATACCTACGCTGTATGTGCGAAAAAATTGGCGAGATCGGTTCATTGTGACCACTTATGTTCAAATACCTCATATAAAATGTACATATAAAGATCAATTTTTATGTATACGTGCTTAGGTAAACTTTTTTGGTCAAATATATATTGACATCATGCTCAAGTACGTGATAATAATGTTTTTCGTCGAAAAGACCTGTGGTTCATTAAAAAAAAAATCGAAATTCGGTACACCTACCCATTTGTAAATATGGGTATCAAATGAATGGAAATTCTTCAGCGATTGAATGTTTGTAGTTATTTTCAGGATTCGTATACCCTGGTGACCTATATATCACTTTGAATGGTAACCACACATATGTGTAGGGTATTTATAGTCGGCTTTGACCGACTATAATTTTGATAATCCTAACTATCATAATTACACCTACTTTAAAATTTCCCATGTGATCTAACCTTCCCAACTGGTTTTCTTATTTATAATGATAGACCAGTTCATTCCCAGTACTTTCTAACCAATTACAGTGATTTTCAACTGGTAAGTGTTCTTGCAGAAATAATTAGACAGTGACGGGTCGTGTGATTTGATGGTTGAAACCAGGGCTGAAAAAATTCGGATTTAAAAAGTTTTTATTGGAAAAGTAAGCTGGCTAACAACCAACAAATTTTCAACGTATCGATAATTTTCGGTACATTCTTAACGATGACAGCTGACGATAAATATCATAGCGAACTGTGTACGGAATACCTCCTAATCCCAGCTAAAAAGGTAACTTTTAACAAAGCATTAGTAATAAAGCATTGCGCTCATTTAAAAATAATCTTGTTGTCTCTTTTGCACTTCTTGCTATTTTTTGCCAGACCAAAAAAATATTTTACAGAAAAATAAAACAGTATTGCCATAGTTACTTTTTTCATATATATTTTTATTTAGTATACTAAATTAAACAATTGTTTTAAAAAGTAATTAAATTAATAAAAATCATAACATAATGTCCACATCGTCGTTAAAGACGCCTTTCTGATCCTTGTTGTAAATTTTTTCACGAATTTCCTGTTGTGTCGCTGGAGATCAGCACCAGGTAGTCGAGTGTGCGACTTTCGCAGCTCATCTTCGGGGCACTGTACGAAACGTGTATGAGCACCTGAAGCTTGATAATTTGATTTTCTCCTTCTTAAAGTACTTAATTATGTTGTTGTCCAGAACTTAATTAGTTGTAATTCCTGAATTTTCAAAGTGTCCTATGACAGAAGTTTATGATCGATGAAGTAGTAATATTTTTGCAGGCCACGTACCTGGCCATTTTGTTCTCCTGCATCCACCACTTTAATTCTTTTCCCTTTATTTTTCTCTGGCTTTTACCTAAACAAGACATTTTGTTTTGATGGAAAACATAAACAAAAATGAAACCTATTGCTATCCCTTTCTCACCTATGACGTTGGAAGAAAGTATGCTTCCGATGTGTTTGTGAACATGCACATTTCTTTGATAGTGTGCGAACCAATTCGAAATATCGATGACTATCGGTTAGCGATTTTTTGCTGGGAATAATTTTGTCGTTAATTGTAGTTAACGATATCGAATTTTATCGATACGGAGTTAGGGAATCGTGCTACTTGAAGACGTTTTCTTTAGTATACTGAATTCATATGGCCGAAAAACTTAAACAGCCTAAGTGCCTGATCAAATCTATTTGGAATGTCTTCTTTATAACAGGACAACTCTTCTGAAACTAATAGATTCAATCAATGTCTACCGCTTTCAAAATTGACTTGAATTAAATCTATAGTTTCGGAGATTACATTTAGCTATTTATATCATTAAATTATTTGGATCTACATAAAGGCCTATGTTGGCTTTGAAGTATGTTGGCTATGTTGGTTAATATAATATATGAATCATTTCAGTATCAACTTCTCTAGAGATTACATCCAGCAGTGGTCCTAATAATTTTTTCGATTTGGTGGTACATATCAAATTCTTAAATTTTCTATTTTATAATTAAAAAAATGTACAAAAATCAATAAATTCCAAAAAAGTCCAAAAATCATGGATTTTTTTAAGTGGTTAAAATCCAAAACAATCCATCCGGACTGGATTGGATACCACAGCCGAAAATATTCGAAAAAAAATTTCCATATTTCCAAACATTATTTTTTTCTTTTATTTGAACCACCAAATCCCAAGGCCAGCCACTGTTTAATTATTTCTGAAGCATTTCTTACCAGGTTAAAATCACTGATTTGTAAGAAAATACTGCGAATGAACTTGAGTATCAGTATAAATCAGAAAAAATGGTGTGATCGATAACGAAATTTTGAGGAAATCAATGACAAAGCAAAAATTTGAATTTCTTTTTTTTTTTTGAGTCATAGAATGATTCCCTGGATTATTGACATCGATGAACTAAACACCCTGTATATATATACAGTTGCGTGCAACTAACTAGAAGAACAAACATAACCAAATATTATCTCAGGTCATGACAACTTTTAAATAATTTTTTTATCTTTTTTACACTAAAATGCAACCTTTTTTTATTAGTGTCAATCAAAGGTTTACTTAGTGGTCGATGACTATATCCCACAAACTAAAAACAATCCGTACATCTAATTAGAAACGAATTAACTTTTTGCATTAAACATATTTTATATCTATAAAGTCACTAAATATTTGATGAAAAACCAATATTTTCAATGACTACGTTTATGCCGTATGAATTTAGTCTAAGCCGAGTTAAAAATGCTGCATATATATATACACTAAGAAAACAAAGATGAATACCAAAAATATCACATTATTTTTAGCAAACATCAATTAAACATCTTAAAAATAGGAAGATAGTTGATGAATATTTGGAAAAGGTAATTAGAATTCGCGGAGTAATTACACTGTTCTACAAGAATTTTCCACAGAAATGAAACTTATCATTTCTTGTAGATTTCGGTCTCCTGATTCTTGCTGCGTACTCAGAGATTTTGCAAAAAATCGAGTCAAAGTTGCAACAAAAGCCATTTTTAGTACTTTATATCGCAAGTTATCGCACAATCTCGACATGTAGCAGATGCAAACTTTATCACAAAATAAAATATGAACCTTTCGCTACGGATAAATGGTAAAAAAAATCTGGGTCCAGATATTAGTTTTTGCAAAAAATCAAAAAGAAATTTGTGTTACCAAAAAAGTGTGTCGGGAGAGTAATTTATCACAATTATCTAAGCTTTGCAGTCAAAATTTCGAAAAAAAAAATGTTTTAAACTTTATTTTACTGAAATTTTTCGGATTTTTTTTTAAAATTTGTTTATGAAATATTTGATTAAAATGGAGGGAATTGCACGCAGAGATATACAATTTCTTACATATTTAATGTAGTGATGCTAGATGCAAAACCGAACAAAATTCTTCGCATCTGATGTACGCATTATGGGAAAACATGATGGGGGAAAATTGCACTGCGTAATCTCCTGGTGTTTATCTGAATCGGCAGGCTTTAATGTGTTAAAAAAATCAAATATACATCCGTCGTTCTGAGCGACTGAACTGACATTTTTGAAAATTTGACATGAAAAAATAAAAAAATCCAACACCCTACAGCTACTCATTATTAAATTTAAATTTATAATATTGTTTTGTCGTGACTGTTGTAGTAATATATATTGAATATTTTATTTTAATGAATGGCAGATTTGGGACTATTTTCGTGACGCATATGAATTGTGAAAATTAAAGAAAAAAATGCATTTATGGATCGCTTCAGCATACTTTACATATTTCAACAATTTTAAAGAACTGCGTGACTTACAAATGTTATTCAAGTTTGGTAGGATCTTCGATGTAGTGGAAATTTATGAATGGCAAGAAGTAATAATAATAGTTTGGCACTACAGTCCTATAAGAACTTAGGCCGAGCTCTCTCACCATTTTGAGCTGTGCGTGTTATATTTGTACTCAAAGTGGTGGGACCTACAGTTTATTGCCGAATTCGAACGGCGAGTGAGAGCTTTTTCATATGCAATGTTTTACTCTCGTAGGTTTGCCATTTACTGCCGAGAGGTAGCGCGGAATAGAAAAATGTTTCTATGAAAAGATGTTGTTAGCCCCAGTCCAGGCTTGAACCGGGACCTTTCGGCTCGCAGTCCAACGCACTAACCAATAACCTACCCCGGCTACTACTGGTTACTAGAAGTAACCAGTGTTTTATTTTTCAGTTAGGGTAATACATTATTTTTTCATTACTATTAGTTTTATTTGTCAAACTTTAATTAATGACAGTTTTCAAATATGTTACTTTGCATATTTCAGATATTTTTCAAAGCAGGTGTGTTGAAAAAATCTTGCAATGAATATAAAAACCCTTTTATCAGTGAAAAATGTAGCCAAGTCAGAAAAATATGATCACAGAGGGAAACCTGGGGAAAATGAGACCTGGGGTAATGTAGATATACAGTTTTTGGACATGTTGCAAATTTTAATATAGCATACATTTTTTCATCCATGGTTATAATCGAATTAATACCTTTCTATTGCTTTTCGAGAACGAGTGAAAAAAAAAATGTTTTTGAAAGAAAAAGTGAGATTTTTTTATCGTTTGCAAAATATTAAAATGATCGCAATTCCAATATCTTTTGAAATACAAATGAAATAGAAAAATGTTTAGTATGTAATGTAGTAATGTATAGTATGCTGAAGCGATCCATAAGGGCATTTTTTTCTTTAGTTTTCACAATTTATATGCGTCACGAAAATAGTCCCAAATCTGCCATTCATTAAAATAAAATATTCAATATATATTACTACAACAGTCGCGACAAAACAATATTATAAATTTAAATTTAATATTTTTTTTTTCATTTCAATCAGATGAACATTTGGATGTTCACTATACAAAAATAGGTTACTTTGCATATTTCAGATATTTTTCAAAGCACGTGTGTTGAAAAATATCTTGCAATGAATATAAAAACCCTTTTATCAGTAAAAAATGTAGCCAAGCCAGAAAAATATGATCACAGAGGGAAACAAGTAGGGGAACCTGTGGAAAAATGGGACCTGGGGTAATGTAGATATACAATTTTTGGACATGTTGCAAATTTTGAACATAAAAGCAATTGTAAAGTGCTTCTTAATATAGTATACATTTTTTCATCCATGGTTATAATCGAATTAATACCTTTCTATTGCTTTTCGAGAACGAGTGAAAAAAAAATGTTTTTGAAAGAAAAAGTGAGATTTTTTTATCGTTTGCAAAATATTAAAATTATCGCAATTCCAATATCTTTTGAAATACAAATGAAATAGAAAATGTTTAGTATGTACTGTAGTAATGTATAGTATGCTGAAGCGATCCATAAGGGCATTTTTCTTTAATTTTCACAATTCGTATGCGTCACGAAAATAGTCCCAAATCTGCCATTCATTAAAATAAAATATTCAATATATATTACTACAACAGTCGCGACAAAACAATATTATAAATTTAAATTTAATAATGAGTAGCTGTAGTCAAATTTTTAAAATTTTCAGTTTAATCGCTCAGAAGCATTCGTTGACGACTGAGTATATTTGATAACCCATTTTTAACCCATTAAAGCCTGCCAAATCAGATAAACACCAGGAGATTACGCAGTGCAATTTTCCTTATCATATTTTCCCATAATGCGTACATCAGATGCTAAGAATTTTGTTCGGTTTTGCATCTAGCATCACTACATTAAATATGTATGAAATTGTATATCTCTGCGTACAATTCCCTCCATTTAAATCAAATATTTCATAAACAAATTTTAAAAAATATTCCGAAAAATTTCAGTAAGATAAAGTTTAAAACATTTTTTTTTCGATTTTTGACAGCAAACACATTGCGAACTATTATTTAAATGTTTTTCAAGAGAGCTTAGATAATTGTGAGACACACTTTTTTGGTAACACAAATTTCTTTTTGATTTTTTGCAAAAACTAATATCTGGACCCAGATTTTTTTTGCCAATTATCCATAGCGAAAGGTTCATATTTTATTTTGTGATAAAGTTTGCATCTTCTACATGTCGAAATTCTGCGATAACTTGCGATATAAAGTACCAAAAATGGCCCTTTTTGCAACTTTGACTCGATTTGCAAAATCTCGACGTATAGGGAAGATTCTGAGTACGCAGCAAGAATCAGGATACCGAAATCTACAAGAAATTATAAGTTTCATTTCTGTGGACGTCAACAACCCTCAATTTGTAGAACAGTGTTATTATTGAATTGAAAGAAAATGAATCAAATGTTTTTTTATTAATTCTAGAATTAAAACAGTATCCCGGTTATACATCGCCATCGTCTTTATAAATCCTTCGAAGGTAAAATTCTACAACGACTTGAGACTTCTTCGCGGAAGAACCAAGTTGGCCCGGCGCTGCTGTCATCAAAGTAAACTCTTAAAAAAATATTTTCCATCACGTGTAGATAATTTCACTCCCGGGAAATTTTATTTTCAGTTTTACCATTAAAATGTATTATTTGATGAGCTGACACTTTTTTAAATCATTGGATTTACTTAATTGTTGTGGATAAATCGAGCGTAAGAAAAAAGTACGCCATTTTTCTTTTTTATACTTAGTTTTAATGTGGTGTGGTTGCTTTTGTATTTTTTTTTTGTATTTGAGTTTTTTGTTTCATCTTCTTAGCTTGTGTATGTGCCGAGTTATGTCGTTTTGAAAGTTTAGGTTGTATGGGAGGTGCCACTTCCCTTTGTCCAATCCCGCCCATATATAGCCTATGACACCCTCCGGACTCCATAGTATCCTGGTGCAAAATTTGAGTTAAATCGGTTCAGCGGTTTAGACGTGATGCTGGAACAAATATATATATATATATATATATATATATATATATATATATATATATATATAAATAAATATATATATATATATAAATAAATATATATAAATAAATATATATATATATATATATATATATATATATATATATATATATATATATAAATATATATACATATATATATATATATATATATATATAAATATATATATATACATATATATATATATATATATATATACAGTGGTGGTCATACAATTAGAAACGATGATTTAGCATTTACATTTCATATCAGTGCCATTTTATAAGACACCACTGTGTTTGGTAAGTCCCGTTATAAGCTCACTGCAGTTAATTGCATTGTTAGGAGTATAACTTTCAATGAACAATTTCAGCAATTTTTCACAATTAAGTAAATTGTACTGACACGTGTTTTTAAGGTTGGACAAAGAATTAGAAACGCATTTTTAAATTGTGGACGTTATACTTATTTTCAATGTTAGTAATCTTTTTGTTATATTTTTATTTATTTTTGAAATATTTGAAATATAATTTAGTATAAACATGGGGAAGAAGAAGTCATGTACTCCAGCACTACGCGAATTAATTGTGCGCTGTTATCAAAAAGACAATCAATCAATGTCAGCCATTGCAAAAAGATTTTGCTGTTCAAAAAAGATGGTTTTTGGAGCAATACAATTATTTAAAAGTACCGGTAGCTTTGAAAACCGCAAAAGAATCTCAATGCCAAGAAAAACATCTCCATATGACGACAAGTTATTTGTCGAACTAGTAAAGCCAACCCGTTTTTGACTTCAACTGAAATTAATGCAATTGTAACTCCAAATTACGAAAAATATTTCATCTAGAACTTTCGATTGCAAGAATCCGATCTTCATGGCTGCATTGCACGGAAAAAGCCGCACGTTTCAAGCAAAAATAATAAAAAAAGGTTGCAATTTGCAAAGGAGCACTTGTATAAGCCATCTAATTATTGGAAAAAAATTCTTTGGAGCGACGAATCGAAGTTTAATTTGTTTGGATCAGATGGTAAAGTGTATGTAAGACGGCCAATAAATAAATCTTTGGATCCTAAATATACTATCAAGACAGTAAAACACGGAGGTGGTAACGTAATGGTTTGGGGCGCGTTTAGTTGGTATGGCGTTGGTCCCATACCAACTAAACAGATGGTCGAATGGATCAACACCAATATAAAAACATTTTAAATAATGTAATGGAACCATTTTCGTTAGAAAATATGCCAGTTACATATAATTTCCAGCAGGATAACGATCCTAAACATACTTCCCGAGTTGTGAAGCAATGGTTTATGGAAACGAATACGAATATGTTGTCCTGGCCAGCACAAAGTCCGGACTTAAACCCAATAGAAAACTTATGGGCTTACGTTGAAAGGGAGTTGAAGGGAAAAAATCCTGGAAATATGGATGAACATTTTAAAAACATTAAGGAAGTTTGGGAATCGATAACACCTTCACGATGTCGGACCTTGATGGAAAGTTTTCCAAAAAGACTTGCTGACGTGATAAAATATAAAGGGTATCCAACAATATGGATGAACATTTTAAAATCATTAAGGAAGTTTCGGAATGGATAACACCTTCACGATGTCGGACCTTGATGGAAAGTTTGCCAAAAAGACTTGCTGACGTGATAAAATATAAAGGGTATCCAACAAAGTATTAAGTTTTCTATTGTTTTTGTTATGTTATATATATAAATTTGGAATAAATTCTTATGTTTTTAATATCGTTTCTAATTGTATGACCAACGAATTTTGGAGTAGTATAACCAAATAGAGTTTCCATTTTTCAGGAATATAGCTACAGCTTGGAATATTTTTAGAAAGTGTGTTCCTAAGTTCTCATTATTGTTTTCTGAAAGAATTTTTGTAATTTTAGCTATATGGAAGTAGTTCTGATAAAAAATGGCAATTCCGAATTTGCGTTTCTAATTGTATGACCACCATATATATATATATATATATATATATATATATATATATATATATATATATATATATATATATATATATATATATATATATATATATATATATATATATATACATATATATATATGGCGAAATATATAAGACTAGCTGGACCCATGCACCATGCGTGCAAAGATTTTTGTGAATTCAAAGATATGGAGCGAGGGCCCGTGCTTCGTTGTGGAAGTTTTTATGGGTTTTTTTATGTAATAACCAAATAATAATTCTTCGCCAAAAAAAACTATTCTCAAATACAATTCTTTCTCAGACTTCGCTTCCCCGTAGAATATTTCGCCCTGATTTCTTCCCAGTAGAATTCTTCCCCATAGAACGCTTTCCCGTAGAATTCTTCTTGGTAGAAATCTTCCCGTAGAGTTCTACGGTAGAATATTTCGCCCTAGATTTCTTCCCAGTAGAGTTGTTCCCGGTAGAATTCTTTCCCGTAGAATTCTTCCCAGTAGAGTTTTTCACTGTAGAAATTTTAGTGTAGTAAGTTTTAATGTGGTGAGTTTCAGTGTGGTGAGTTTAGGTGAGGTGAATTTTGGTGTGGTGAATTTTGGTGTGGTGAATTTTAGTGTGGTGAGTTTTAGTGTGGTGAATTTTATTGTGGTGAAAATGGGTGTGAACTATCTAAGAAAAGTATATGTAAAAATCGTCACATAAATTATTTATGATCGGATCAAAATTTTGATAATTCCATTGTAATCTGTAATGAATTATCCAGAATTATCAAGAATCCAAAATTTCATCAAAATCCAACCAAAAATGAAAAAGTTATTCAACAAGTTAATCAGACCTACCTACTAACGATTTAAAAGAGCTAAAAACAGAAAATCGCGATGCGCGACCTCTAAACTTTTTCGATTTGGCCAAAATTTTTTGTGAATTCCTTTTTTAAGTTGTTTACACCATTGGATTTTCTTAATTGTTGTTGATAAATCGGGCGTAAGGAAAAAGTACGCCATTTTCCTTTTTTTATAGTAGTCAAATGTCAAAATCAGCCAAGAGTTTTGCTTCAAATATCCAAGAACTCATGATGTTTGCTGTGAGTCTATTGTAAATATCACAATTTTCATTAGTGTTATGGCTAACATCTTGTAAGTAAGAGTTTTGCTGCAAGTTACCACCCCATTTTTATACCCTACACTAAGAGTGAAAGGGTATATTCAGTTTGGTACGCCGTTTGTAACACCCAGAAGGAAGCATCTCCGGTATGGAAAAGTATATATATTCTTGATCAGCATGACCTCCTGAGTCGATTTAGCGATGTCCGTCTGTCCGTCTGTCTGTCCGTCTGTCTGTCTGTCTGTTGAAATCCCTACTACTTTTAAAATTGAAGAGCTAGATAAATGAAACTTATAACTTTGATTACTAATATACCTACGCTGTATGTGCGAAAAAATTGGCGAGATCGGTTCATTGTGACCACTTATGTTCAAATACCTCATATAAAATGTACATATAAAGATCAATTTTTATGTATACGTGCTTAGGTAAACTTTTTTGGTCAAATATATATTGACATCATGCTCAAGTACGTGATAATAATGTTTTTCGTCGAAAAGACCTGTGGTTCATTAAAAAAAAAATCGAAATTCGGTACACATACCCATTTGTAAATATGGGTATCAAATGAATGGAAATTCTTCAGCGATTGAATGTTTGTAGTTATTTTCAGGATTCGTATACCCTGGTGACCTATATATCACTTTGAATGGTAACCACACATATGTGTAGGGTATTTATAGTCGGCTTTGACCGACTATAATTTTGATAATCCTAACTATCATAATTACACCTACTTTAAAATTTCCCATGTGATCTAACCTTCCCAACTGGTTTTCTTATTTATAATGATAGACCAGTTCATTCCCAGTACTTTCTAACCAATTACAGTGATTTTCAACTGGTAAGTGTTCTTGCAGAAATAATTAGACAGTGACGGGTCGTGTGATTTGATGGTTGAAACCAGGGCTGAAAAAATTCGGATTTAAAAAGTTTTTATTGGAAAAGTAAGCTGGCTAACAACCAACAAATTTTCAACGTATCGATAATTTTCGGTACATTCTTAACGATGACAGCTGACGATAAATATCATAGCGAACTGTGTACGGAATACCTCCTAATCCCAGCTAAAAAGGTAACTTTTAACAAAGCATTAGTAATAAAGCATTGCGCTCATTTAAAAATAATCTTGTTGTCTCTTTTGCACTTCTTGCTATTTTTTGCCAGACCAAAAAAATATTTTACAGAAAAATAAAACAGTATTGCCATAGTTACTTTTTTCATATATATTTTTATTTAGTATACTAAATTAAACAATTGTTTTAAAAAGTAATTAAATTAATAAAAATCATAACATAATGTCCACATCGTCGTTAAAGACGCCTTTCTGATCCTTGTTGTAAATTTTTTCACGAATTTCCTGTTGTGTCGCTGGAGATCAGCACCAGGTAGTCGAGTGTGCGACTTTCGCAGCTCATCTTCGGGGCACTGTACGAAACGTGTATGAGCACCTGAAGCTTGATAATTTGATTTTCTCCTTCTTAAAGTACTTAATTATGTTGTTGTCCAGAACTTAATTAGTTGTAATTCCTGAATTTTCAAAGTGTCCTATGACAGAAGTTTATGATCGATGAAGTAGTAATATTTTTGCAGGCCACGTACCTGGCCAATTTGTTCTCCTGCATCCACCACTTTAATTCTTTTCCCTTTATTTTTCTCTGGCTTTTACCTAAACAAGACATTTTGTTTTGATGGAAAACATAAACAAAAATGAAACCTATTGCTATCCCTTTCTCACCTATGACGTTGGAAGAAAGTATGCTTCCGATGTGTTTGTGAACATGCACATTTCTTTGATAGTGTGCGAACCAATTCGAAATATCGATGACTATCGGTTAGCGATTTTTTGCTGGGAATAATTTTGTCGTTAATTGTAGTTAACGATATCGAATTTTATCGATACGGAGTTAGGGAATCGTGCTACTGGAAGACGTTTTCTTTAGTATACTGAATTCATATGGCCGAAAAACTTAAACAGCCTAAGTGCCTGATCAAATCTATTTGGAATGTCTTCTTTATAACAGGACAACTCTTCTGAAACTAATAGATTCAATCAATGTCTACCGCTTTCAAAATTGACTTGAATTAAATCTATAGTTTCGGAGATTACATTTAGCTATTTATATCATTAAATTATTTGGATCTACATAAAGGCCTATGTTGGCTTTGAAGTATGTTGGCTATGTTGGTTAATATAATATATGAATCATTTCAGTATCAACTTCTCTAGAGATTACATCCAGCAGTGGTCCTAATAATTTTTTCGATTTGGTGGTACATATCAAATTCTTAAATTTTCTATTTTATAATTAAAAAAATGTACAAAAATCAATAAATTCCAAAAAAGTCCAAAAATCATGGATTTTTTTAAGTGGTTAAAATCCAAAACAATCCATCCGGACTGGATTGGATACCACAGCCGAAAATATTCGAAAAAAAATTTCCATATTTCCAAACATTATTTTTTTCTTTTATTTGAACCACCAAATCCCAAGGCCAGCCACTGTTTAATTATTTCTGAAGCATTTCTTACCAGGTTAAAATCACTGATTTGTAAGAAAATACTGCGAATGAACTTGAGTATCAGTATAAATCAGAAAAAATGGTGTGATCGATAACGAAATTTTGAGGAAATCAATGACAAAGCAAAAATTTGAATTTCTTTTTTTTTTTTGAGTCATAGAATGATTCCCTGAATTATTGACATCGATGAACTAAACACCCTGTATATATATACAGTTGCGTGCAACTAACTAGAAGAACAAACATAACCAAATATTATCTCAGGTCATGACAACTTTTAAATAATTTTTTTATCTTTTTTACACTAAAATGCAACCTTTTTTTATTAGTGTCAATCAAAGGTTTACTTAGTGGTCGATGACTATATCCCACAAACTAAAAACAATCCGTACATCTAATTAGAAACGAATTAACTTTTTGCATTAAACATATTTTATATCTATAAAGTCACTAAATATTTGATGAAAAACCAATATTTTCAATGACTACGTTTATGCCGTATGAATTTAGTCTAAGCCGAGTTAAAAATGCTGCATATATATATACACTAAGAAAACAAAGATGAATACCAAAAATATCACATTATTTTTAGCAAACATCAATTAAACATCTTAAAAATAGGAAGATAGTTGATGAATATTTGGAAAAGGTAATTAGAATTCGCGGAGTAATTACACTGTTCTACAAGAATTTTCCACAGAAATGAAACTTATCATTTCTTGTAGATTTCGGTCTCCTGATTCTTGCTGCGTACTCAGAGATTTTGCAAAAAATCGAGTCAAAGTTGCAACAAAAGCCATTTTTAGTACTTTATATCGCAAGTTATCGCACAATCTCGACATGTAGCAGATGCAAACTTTATCACAAAATAAAATATGAACCTTTCGCTACGGATAAATGGTAAAAAAAATCTGGGTCCAGATATTAGTTTTTGCAAAAAATCAAAAAGAAATTTGTGTTACCAAAAAAGTGTGTCGGGAGAGTAATTTATCACAATTATCTAAGCTTTGCAGTCAAAATTTCGAAAAAAAAATGTTTTAAACTTTATTTTACTGAAATTTTTCGGATTTTTTTTTTAAATTTGTTTATGAAATATTTGATTAAAATGGAGGGAATTGCACGCAGAGATATACAATTTCTTACATATTTAATGTAGTGATGCTAGATGCAAAACCGAACAAAATTCTTCGCATCTGATGTACGCATTATGGGAAAACATGATGGGGGAAAATTGCACTGCGTAATCTCCTGGTGTTTATCTGATTCGGCAGGCTTTAATGTGTTAAAAAAATCAAATATACATCCGTCGTTCTGAGCGACTGAACTGAAATTTTTGAAAATTTGACATGAAAAAATAAAAAAATCCAACACCCTACAGCTACTCATTATTAAATTTAAATTTATAATATTGTTTTGTCGTGACTGTTGTAGTAATATATATTGAATATTTTATTTTAATGAATGGCAGATTTGGGACTATTTTCGTGACGCATATGAATTGTGAAAATTAAAGAAAAAAATGCATTTATGGATCGCTTCAGCATACTTTACATATTTCAACAATTTTAAAGAACTGC
Source organism: Dryomyza anilis (assembly GCA_951804985.1). Taxonomy (NCBI): domain Eukaryota; kingdom Metazoa; phylum Arthropoda; class Insecta; order Diptera; family Dryomyzidae; genus Dryomyza; species Dryomyza anilis. Next base: position 8,770,065 of record OX638135.1, read on the forward strand.
GTGACTTACAAATGTTATTCAAGTTTGGTAGGATCTTCGATGTAGTGGAAATTTATGAATGGCAAGAAGTAATAATAATAGTTTGTCACTACAGTCCTATAAGAACTTAGGCCGAGCTCTCTCACCATTTTGAGCTGTGCGTGTTATATTTGTACTCAAAGTGGTGGGACCTACAGTTTATTGCCGAATTCGAACGGCGAGTGAGAGCTTTTTCATATGCAATGTTTTACTCTCGTAGGTTTGCCATTTACTGCCGAGAGGTAGCGCGGAATAGAAAAATGTTTCTATGAAAAGATGTTGTTAGCCCCAGTCAAGGCTTGAACCGGGACCTTTCGGCTCGCAGTCCAACGCACTAACCACTAACCTACCGCGGCTACTACTGGTTACTAGAAGTAACCAGTGTTTTATTTTTCTGTTAGGGTAATACATTATTTTTTCATTACTATTAGTTTTATTTGTCAAACTTTAATTAATGACAGTTTTCAAAAAAACGTAATATACTCAGTAATTTGTATAGTTTAGGATTTGTTACTTCACGAGAACTACATAATTCTATGACATTTTTTTAATGACATCGTAACACACGTTCATATTTGCGCTGGGAATGTCACATCTTTAAATTAAAGTTTTTTTTCCACAGGCAGGGAAGAAAATAGCGGCAAACAATGTTTGGGGAACATAATATATATTTTGAAATATGCCATGTGTAAACATATAATATGTTTGCATCTGAACATAATATGTTTACCTTATTACACATTTATACTGCGTTAACTCTGGGCAGACTCCGAGAGTAATCATTGACTTGAAAAGAATTGAAAATATGATCACAGAGGGAAACCTGGGGAAAATGAGACCTGGGGTAATGTAGATATACAGTTTTTGGACATGTTGCAAATTTTAATATAGCATACATTTTTTTTATCCATGGTTATAATCAAATTAATACCTTTCTATTGCTTTTCGAGAACGAGTGAAAAATGTTTTTGAAAGAAAAAGTGAGATTTTTTTTATCGTTTGCAAAATATTAAAATGATCGCAATTCCAATATCTTTTGAAATACAAATGAAATAGAAAAATGTTTAGTATGTAATGTAGTAATGTATAGTATGCTGAAGCGATCCATAAGGGCATTTTTTTCATTAGTTTTCACAATTCATATGCGTCACGAAAATAGTCCCAAATCTGCCATTCATTAAAATAAATATTCAATATATATTACTACAACAGTCGCGACAAAACAATATTATAAATTTAAATTTAATAATGAGTAGCTGTAGTCAAATTTTTAAAATTTTCAGTTTAATCGCTCAGAAGCATTCGTTGACGACTGAGTATATTTGATAACCCATTTTTAACCCATTAAAGCCTGCCAAATCAGATAAACACCAGGAGATTAGGCAGTGCAATTTTCGCTATCATGTTTTCCCATAATGCGTACATCAGATGCTAAGAATTTTGTTTGATTTTGCATCTAACATCACTACATTAAATATGTATGAAATTGTATATCTCTGCGTGCAATTCCCTCCATTTTAATCAAATATTTCATAAACAAATTTTAAAAAATATTCGGAAAAATTTCAGTAAGATAAAGTTAAAAACATTTTTTTTTCGATTTTTGACAGCAAACACATTGCGAACTATTATTTAAATGTTTTTCAAGAGAGCTTAGATAATTGTGATAAATTACTCTCCCGACACACTTTTGTGGTAACACAAATTTCTTTTTGATTTTTTGCAAAAACTAATATCTGGACCCAGATTTTTTTTGCCAATTATCCATAGCGAAAGGTTCATATTTTATTTTGTGATAAACTTTGCATCTTCTACATGTCGAAATCCTGCGATAACTTGCGATATAAAGTACCAAAAATGGCCCTTTTTGAAACTTTGACTCGATTTGCAAAATCTCGACGTATAGGGAAGATTCTGAGTACGCAGCAAGAATCAGGATACCGAAATCTACAAGAAATTATAAGTTTCATTTCTGTGGACGCCAACAACCCTCAATTTGTAGAACAGTGTTATTATTGAATTGAAAGAAAATGAATCAAATGTATTTTTATTAATTCTCGAATTAAAACAGTATCCCGGTTATACATCGCCATCGTCTTTATAAATCCTTCGAAGGTAAAATTCTACAACGACTTGAGACTTCTTCGCGGAAGAACCAAGTTGGCCCGGCGCTGCTGTCATCAAAGTAAACTCTGAAAAAAATATTTTCCATCACGTGTAGATAATTTCAATCCCGGGAAATTTTATTTTCAGTTTTACCATTAAAATGTATTATTTGATGAGCTGACACTTTTTTAAATCATTGAATTTACTTAATTGTTGTGGATAAATCGAAAAAAGTACGCCATTTTTCATTTTTATAGTAGTCAAATGTGAAAATAACTCAACAGTTTTGTTGCATATGTCCAAGAACTCAAGATGTTTGTTATCAGTCAACTGTAAATATCTCAATTATCATTGCTGTTGTTGCAAACATCTCGTAACTATATGCATATATGTCATATTTAAAAAACATTAATAGTTTTGCTGCAACTTTATTGAAACTTACGGGATGTTTGAATATTTGCTACAAGGCGTAAATTTAAACAAATAGTTGCAGCAAGACTTTCATAAACATTGTGTTTTCTTAATGTACATTCGAATAACTTAACACGATTCAGTTGGCGAAACGAATCGTATTAAAAGAATCTGAGAACAGTTCAATTTTCAGTATGACAACGCATGTGCTGTCATTTTTGAAATACAAATTTATATTTAAAAAATTATTTTAAAAATTTAAATGCAAGCTAAAATAAAGAGAAAAAACTGAAGTTTTAAAGAAACAATTAGTTTTATTGAAATTTGCAAAGTGATCAAAAGTTTCTTCTACTGCGCGGTACACTCCGCACTATTCCAAATGTATAATGGGCCATTTGAACTTGTTGCTCAACGGAAAATGGTATCTGTCTGGATATACATTCGACAGAAACTGCAATTTTTTTCATAATTCATTCAGGCACACGCAATGCTACGAATCCCCTCGTCAACGGACCCCCTCTTCTTTTTAAAAAAGGAAAAATATAGGACTGGGTCCATGTATGAATGCGAGGAGATAAACATTTAATGTCATTTGATAAAATGTTCTTTAACGATACAGACATTATGATTAATACACTCAGAAAACAGTTTCCTTATATTAAGGAAATTTTACTTGAAATAGCGTCAAGTTCAATTTTACTTATTTTTAGGAAGGTTTTTCTTTAATAGTAGTAAAATTTCCTTATTATTAGGAAAATTTTACTTAAAGTAAGGAAAATTTCCTAAAAATGAGGAAGTTTTTTCATTAACGCTATTTCAAGTAAATTTTCCTTATTATGAGGGAACTTTTTTCTGAGTGTACTTAATAAAAATGAAGCAGTTTTATTTAGTTTATGTTTTATTAAGTACTTCAAAGTAAATGGATCTAACGCAACTTTCCATACTTATTAACAACATTCAATTGTGCAAGTGTTCCGAAAAGAGTGTAAGTGTTCCTAAAACATGATCTGTCTGCTGAAGTAGTAATGTGGCTGCGCTGGATGCTAAATGTCGCAGAATATGTGGAAAACATTAAGTAGCAGTTGCGTTAGGTTTACTTTGCAATATCGAATAAAAGTAAAATGTGTGATTATTAAGCTAATAATAGATATGGAATTCGACCTAAATTTGTAATATAGTTGTACTCATTCACTGAAAATAGTGATAAGTTTTTATTGATTACCAAACAAATACCCAATAAATGGAAATTTGTCACATTTTTAATGAGAAATAACGCTATATAAAAATGTATAATTTTACGCACTTTTAGCGTGATTTTTTTTTTGTATTTCATTGTGACGGGATTTTAAACGGATAGAAAAGATTTTTTTTAATATGTTTAATTAAAAAATAATACGAAATCTCTATACATCGTAATACGATTAGGGAATACAATCCCGAGATTCGGGATCCCGGGATCCCGACCATTTTCTAGGTAATATCACAACTGATATTAAAAACTTTTTTTATCGGTTGTACTTTTAAATATTCGATCCCTTTACCTAATTTGTGTTCTGTTTTTTTTTTATAAACATAATGCAATAAAATTATTATTAATTATTATTGCATACTAATTGTTTATTTTTCGTAACTTTTTGAGAAGACATCTGATAAAGACTATCTTGTGTATAAAACTCACAATATGTAATTTATTTTGTTTTTCGACGAAAAATGGTACCAGAAGTTTAGTTATTTTTATCGTTAGTTTAGACAATATCTATTATCTTTGAACTAAGTTCCTGTTAATCATTAAATGTGTTCCAGTGGCGTGTGATCTAGAGCCAAAGGTCTAATTTCTATAAAAAAAAACACCAAGAAAAAACTAGAACCAGATCAAAAGCTAGTTCTATACAGTTTAATCGAATGCTGTCAAGTTTTCTCAAAATTCCAGCCATTATATCGTAAATGCTTTAAAAATAACTAAAAAAAGTCAAATTATGGTTTGAGTTTGGAGTAAAACAAATATTTTTCTAAATTACTTGTATTTTGAACTAATCCCGGGATTGAAAATTGTTCAATCCCGGGATTACGAAAACAGGTACAAATTGTATTCCCTAATTACGATTGAAGTGTAATTAAATTATTGTTCAGATGGTAATAACATATTACTATGTGTAAACTTTTTATATATTCCCCAGCAGAATCTGTCAAACTTATCATAAATATGTTACAATACAAACATAAAATTTTAATTGCATTTTCATATACTATTTCTTGGCAGTTTACTTGGTTATAACTATGTTTCAAAACAAACATAAAATGCTATTCAAATCTTTATAACGTATGGTCGCAACGCTTGCTTCATTCGATTAAGTTGGCAACGTTGCGCAGCATTTCTTTACTCCGCTATATTTTGCCATCGTTTGAAGATATTGATGTTTAAAAACAAACAAACAAGAAATTGGATTTAAATAAATGTATTCTTCCAAAATTCTTCTTATATACGAAGTTGGCACTCGTTGAGCAGAATTTTCTATCTACGTCTCTTTTGTCATCGTTTAAAGTTTAAAGTAAAGTTGGTTCTTTTAAACATACTGATGTTTGAAAAGAAACAAAAAAAAAATGAAATTAGATGTAAATAAAAGTATTCTTGCAATATTCTTCTTGTATACGAAGTTTACATTTGGTGACCGCCATTTTCTGCATACGTGTCTTTTGATGGTTGTTGAGAAAACGTATTCGTATCATGTTTTAAAAATATACAAATTGTGGTACAAAAAATACAAATAGTAACAAATAATATCATTTAATAGTGCAGTATATAATTTAATTGTTCCTGAATGTTTTTCTAAAAATATTGTGAAAAGCCGACACGGATATTTCATCAAAAAAAAACACAACTGAAAAATCAGTTGTGTCAATATAACTTAGCCATGACCTGGGCTTCAGTCAATTAGATGTCGCCTCTCTTCCAAAAGAGTACATCAAAAAAACCTTCTAATAATAAATACACGGTGTTTGTTTGCACCGATAAGCAGACATGTTCCACATATGCAATGCTATTCCAGTGCTTCCTATGAAAGTTGTTATACAAACAACAAGCATAGGACTGAAATATGAATCATTGCGAAAAGAGGAACATGAATTTATAGCAACAACATTGAAAGCAAACCAGATGCGTTACTCAAATGCATTCGTTCTACCGATCTTCGGTACCACTCGTCATTCTTGCAACAAAGTCTGTTCTAAAAATAGAACAGACAAAACTGCAACTCAGACGAATGATGGTTGTGTGGTTCAGTAGCCGAGCACATAGCGTGCTTGACTACCAACTCCCGACTATAACTATGTCAAAAAATATTATTTCGACCATAACTACATAATTAATGTTCGAAATATATTAAGTTGAAAATGCTTTTAAGACCTGAACGTTTCATTTTTAGTCGTGGAAAATATGAATTTTTCATACACATTTAAATATTCACTATAAATTCAAATTTTATTTCAAAATAATATTTGAAACAAAATTTGAATTTGTTTGTGAAAATTATTTTTTTGTTTTATATAATTAATTCAACTTTCACTTAAAATATTTTTATAATTTATTTTTATTTAGTGCCTCTTTCTATATTTCGAAAAGAATGTTGTTTAAAGTTAAGTCACTTTCGTCTAATATATACAAACATTGAAAAAAATAACGTTTACAAAACGTTTGCGGCAAAAAAAAAATTCTTTTGCAACGTGCTCCAACTTTGCTCGCAAAAGTTTACTGTTTACTGTAAAAAAATATATTATTTATTCTAAAAAATAAGTTATTTATTCTAAGCGAAAGTTCGTTTGTGTGCCAAAATAAAAAAACAAAATTTTGCAACAAGTGTGATACATTTATATTAAACATAAAATTCTTTTTGTGTTTTTTTTGTTTTTCATATATATATATATATATATATATATATATATATATATATATATATATATATATATATATATATATATATATATATATATCATGGCTGTGAAAGAATGAATTTTTCTTGGATTTCGTTAATTGACAAATCCACGAAAATGATTCAATTTCTTGACTTCAATTCATTTACCTGATTTAAAAAAAGCAAATTACAAATCTTTTTAATGAAATAGATTGCAATCTTGTTTCAATTAATTTGTTAATATGTTTTAGATTTAAATTAATAAGTGTAAATCTTTTTTAATTGAATCGCATCACAAGATTTTGAAATCACTTTTAATTCAGTGATTTAAATCATCTGTTAATTTTAGTCTTGAGATTGAATCACAAAAAACCTACAATCAGTTTTCAAGTCAAATGATTCAATCCCAAAAATAAAAAATCATTTGTCAAATAATTTGCTTGCTGCATAAACGACTAAAACACAAATGATTTTGCAATCACTTTGCTCAAATCATTTTTCTCACTCAAAACTTGAAGCAAAACACACTCAAATCATTTTTTTACACTCAAGATTTGAAGTAAAACAAATTTAACTCCTTAGTGATTTGAAATTTTTCGAATTACTTTTTTAAATCTTTGTGATTTAAAAAACGTTTGCCAAAAAATATTATTAATAATTTTGAAAAAAATATTATGTGTGATGAAATTTTTATATTTTTTAAACCAATAATTAAATGAACGTGAATATAAATATACTTTTTATCTTTTATTTATTTAAAAAATTACAAAACCGTTTACAGATATTGTATACAATAATAAATACAAATATAAATAATTAAACTATCAACAAAATACGATGTTCCACTGTGCGCAGTCTATTTCACATGTACGCATTCAACACCAATAGAACATAAAAATTAAACATTGATATCAAGTATAAGTGTATAAGTATTTTTTAATCTAAAATTAACGCACAAAATAAAAATCCGATAAAAAAATGTATAATATTCTACGATATATTATTTTAAAAATTAGTCTTATACGTGAAGGATGTAATTGATACATCAGACAATTTATACTGGGAATTAATTACAAACTAATGGGTGTTTACACTGAATAAAATCTTTTGTTACAAAAGAGGGATAACCTTTAAAATAATGATTATAATTTATATTAAACGTCATACAATACTAAGAACAAAATATATATTTTAAAAATATATTAAAATTATTAAATTAGTGCTATTCTATATATCTATTGATATTCTATAATTGATAACTCTTTAATTGATAATGCCTTTCTATACAAAACCAATTAGATCGTTTCAAAATTCCTTACCACAATGCACGTATTGCGGTTTCCTGCAAAAGTTTGACAAACAAAAATTTATTTGTTTACATCAAATATTTTATTTTTCCAGTGTATATACGAAACAAAGCAGCATCATCCTATTCTGCTCACTTGATACGATCGACAGTCTTATATTTCAGTGTTGCCACTTTTTGATTAATTCCGCAAAAGCGTGCATTTTTTTCTCATTGTATAATGTTTGTATAATTTTATTATGTAACTTTGATTTGAATTACAATTATTATAATCTGATAATAATAAAATAGATAAAATACAAGATTCCCAATAAATATTTTTTTTATTAATATTACATGAAATTTATCTAATGATGTCTTAATATCTAAATTTATTTTTGAATACCCATTTAAAGGAAAATGAATCTGTTGATAAACATAAACATAAAATCGAATCGAATTTAAGTATATTTCTGTGTATCTTGTCATGATATATTTAATTTAAAACTCAAATATGGAGATGACAACTCTTTGCTCTACTCATACGTCGATGCTGTCGGTCATGTGTTGCTACGCAAGCCACCAAGTACTGTCAAAACAAAACAAAACTGAAGTGAAGTGAAGAGATCTATGATGATGTGCAATAAACATTCAAATACTGAAATGAACTGCTTATGACACCGAGTACTTAGTGCATTTTTCATTTTTTTTTTTTATCATTCTTACTAGAGTAAGGAATAGAGTACGAATTTTCATTAATATTGAAATATAGAAAAAAACAAAAGGTATAAGAAAATCACATAATATTTTATATTAAGTTTTTTATTTATCGAAAAACATTTTTTTCATTATTTAATTTTTTTAAATATTTAATTAATTTTTTTTTTTTTTTTGATATATTGCTTTTCGACCAAAGCGTTGTTTTTGTCGTACAACATTTTTTTTTAACAATTTTTAATTTGTTTGTTGTATTTTTTATTAACACATAAATACCAATAACAACATTACTGCCGTCGAACGAGCGTCAGAGTTGTTGTTGTTTTCAATGTTCGTCTTCTCACTCGTTACTCGTTGCGCTCACTCGCTGCACCTACTATATTCATTGCATGTTCAGCGACAGTGTTGTCGTTTGTTGTGTTTTTCAAAACATTGAATGTTTTGAATGGCTTGATGTTTTGACAGTGCTTGACACTGAAGTGAAGTGAAGTCGCTCAAAGAAACTTCACTGTAATACTGTCGATTGTCATTTGTGAAATTAATTCAAACCTGTAGAGTGCAGTAGTGCATATTTGCAGAGGAAACTTCAAAACCATTTGTGCAGATGTCTAATATATATATATATATATATATATATATATATATATATATATATATATATATATATATATATATATATATATATATATATATATATATATATATATATATATATATATATATCAAAGTCTGTTCTAAAAATAGAACAGACAAAACTGCAACTCAGACGAGTGACGGTTGTGTGGTTCAGTAGCCGAGCACATAGCGTGCTTGACTACCAACTTCCGACGTTTCTGACGACATGGGTTCTATCCCCAACCACACCGAATTCGTATACACAAATTATTTGTTGTTTTCAATAGGTCATCACACAAAGATCACTGATGAGGATACTTGGCTGTATCTGAAACGGTCCGTATGATCATTGCCTGTGTTGTGTTTTCAATTCGGCCCACTTCCCAAAGAGTACATCGAAGAAACCTTCTAATAATTAATACACGGTGGTTGTTATTCACTATAAATTCAAATTTTATTTCAAATTAATATTTGAACAAAATTTGAATTTGTTTGTGAAAATTTTGTGAAAGTTGACTGTTAACTGTAAAAAAATATATTATTTATTCTGAAAAATAAATTATTTATTCCAAACGAAAGTTCGTTTGTGTGCCAAAATAAAAATACAAAATTTTGCAACAAGTGTGATAGATTTATATTAAACGTAATATTCTTTTTGGTTTGAAATACCTCATATAAAATTTACATCAACAGATAAATTTTACTGTTTACGTGCTTAGGTAAACTTTTTTGGTCAAATATATATTGACATCATGCTCAAATACACGATAATAATGTTTTCCCGCGAAACGACTTCTGGTTCCCAAAAAAAAATTAAAATTCGGTACAATTACCCATTTGTAAATATGGGTATCAAATGAATGGAAATTCTTCAAGTTTATAGTTATTTTCAGGATTCGTATACCCTGGCGACCTATATACCACTTTGAGTGGTAACAACACATATGATCATTTCCAGAAAAACGTCAATCACTACGGAAAAATTCAAAATGCTCAAATCTTGGAAATAACGATGGATTTGGAATATTTAATATCTGAATCTAAATATCTGAAAAGAAATTTCTATTCCGTTAACGGTAACGTATAAAAAAATACTCATAAATTAACATTACTATGTGTACTAATGTGTAAATATACCAATTGTTCATGTATTTTAAGTAACCAAATTAATTAACTTTAAAGACATGACATACAGATACAAAATATTATTTGCTGTTTTTATGGTAACATTAATAATTATTTCTAAAACTTAAAAATTATGATACAAATTAAAATAACCCATGTGATCTAATCTTTCCAACTGGTTTTTATTGTTTCCGTACACTACATCCAGAGATGCAGTGGTTCAAAGTGACAAAAAATTTGGCAAGAATCACATTTGTACAGTTGTTCATATTCAATTATCACCTGAACGAGAAAGTTAGAAACTCCTTAAATATATCGGTTTAAAGCTAGTAAAAAAATGTCTTTGTAAATTTTAATCATAACTCCTAAAAAAAGGACCGTTTTTACAATTCTGAATTTGAATTTTAATATCGAAAATGGCGTAAGTTTCATTAAATTGGCTCTAGTTTTTGAGATTTAGAATGTTTTTAAATTTTTCAAGAAATGGTGTAATATCTTAAAATATAGAGCTAATTTGAAACCAGTTAGGAAGGTTAGATCACATGGGAAATTTTAAAGTAGAGACATTTTATAGTAGGTGTTATTATGATAGTTAGGATTATCAAAATTATAGTCAGTCTAAGCCGATTATAAATACCCTACACATGTGTGGTTACCATTCAAATTGGTATATAGGTCACCAGGGTATACGAATCCTGAAAATGACTACAAACTTTCAATCGCTGAAGAATTTCTATTCATTTGATACCCATATTTACAAATGGGTAGGTGTACCGAATTTCGATTTTTTTTTTTGGGAACCAGAAGTCTTTTCGCGGGAAAACATTATTTTTATGTATTTGAGCATGAAGTCATGTATTTGAGCATGAAGTCAATATGCGATATGTATTCCATCTTAGGCCGAATATATGTAGTGTAGACAGTGCGTAAATCAGCAGGAGTGAAGTATGTTTTACACCGTTTTAAAAAACCGAGGCACTTGGCTGCTTCTTTCGACACATCAAATATGTGATCATTCCATCGGAACTCACAATGAATTGATATGCCCAGAACGTCAAGAGCAGCTGACTGCGCAATATCCACAGCACCCATATTGAGGGGAGGGAGGGGTGAATCCATTCATTTGTGAGATAACAGACAACATTGGGTCTTGCTTGCATTAAAATCAACTCTATTTGCAAGACCCCACTCAGAGATTGATTTAAGGTCATTGTTGAGTGTGTTATTCATAGTGCGTCTTTTACTCTCAATCTCTAAAGAGTTTGGGCGCTTGGTGAACGAATATGATTGACAAACGTCATTGATAAATACCAGAAATAGAGACGGGGATAGGACGGAACCCTGCGGAACTCCAGAATTGATGGAATGTTGTTCTGGGAACACACCATCCATCCCAACTCGTATTGAACGACCCTGGAGAAAACTCGATATCCATCGAGTAAAAGATTCACCGACACCATATGCAATTAATTTTGAGACGAGGGCTTTGTGCCACACTAGATCAGAAATATCCAGAGCAACGACCTTACTTTCCCCGAAAATGTGAACACAGTTATTCCACTTTTCGGAGAGGACAGCCATCAAGTCACCTGTGGATCTGGTCCTACGGAAACCATATTGTCGGTCACTAAGTAATTCGTTTCGCTCTATATAGTTCACAAAGTGGAAGTTAATTACGCTTTCCATTACCTTGGAGAGTGCAGAGCATATTGCAATGGGTCGGTAATTGGCAGGGTTCATAGCCTCGCCCTTTTTCGGAACTGGCTGGACATTGGCAACCTTCCAACAAGATGGAAAAAATCCTGTCGTGTAGGAGATGTTGAAAAGGTTCCGCAACGGACAAGCCTGTGTTGACGCACACTTCTTCAACACATGGGCAGATATGCCATCTGGCCCAGAGGCTTTGTTAATGTTGAGGTTTGCTAAAACCTTTTTAACTGCCCGAGTTCGAAAATGAATCTCCGGCATTGCAAAAGAAACAAAATCGACATCGGGCAGTGGTTGATTGGTATCTGGGAGCGTTGAATTATTTGCAAATAATTCTGCCAAGAGATTAGCTTTATCAACCGGGTCAGTGAAGACCTGGCCATTCATAATAAGAGTTGGAGTAGACGATGTCGTCTGATTCTTCACCCTTTTTACGAATGACCAGAAATTTTTACTACCTCTGTGGTAGATTAGGACCTTTTTGCGCACGTTTTGTTCGTGAAGAAACTTTTCGCGCGAGATCACGGCATTACAGCGATTCCTAGCCTGTATGCGAAGTCTTTCTGTGTCAGCATTCTTGTTAGACCGCCAATTCTGAAAGGCTTCCTCTTTCGACCTGACTGCAATCCTGCAAGTCTCATTAAACCATGAGTGGTCCTTGGGTTTGGGTACCATTAAAGCCGCGGCATTTATGTCTCTGTCTGCGAAACACAATTTCCAATTAAAGTTGCGAAAAAAATCATTTAACGCAACCCAATTTGCTTTTTCGTAAAGCCATACAGTCCTCTTCGGGGATTTAATCGAAGAGGCGCGTAAACTAGAATATGAAAACTCAGCGGAAACAGTACAGTGGTCGGAGTTACCAAGTTGTGCAAGGACCTTTACATCATATTTTTCATAATGTGAAGTCAGAAAAAGGTCTAGGACTTTTTGGCTTTGCCCACCGACGCGTTTGAGGTACGTCGGTTCCTTCACCAATTGAGTGAGTTGATTGCACTCTGCAAACAGCTCAACATAACAACCCTCCTGTGTTGGAAGACCCGAGTGGCTCAACCAAGTGGCGTTGTGCACATTAAAATCGCCGGCAACAACAATTTCACTGCCTGGAAATTGCTCCAATATATTTGAGATCGAATCAGATAAGGCATCCAGCTTATTACAGGTGGAAACCCTCTCTAGATTCGGACTCCTATAAAGAAAGCACAAGTGCATGATGTGTGTTTGGATTTTGAATTTAACCCAAATTGTATTAAATTCGCTATCCGACACACTATGCTGCAGATGATACACAACGTCACTCCGAATAAATAGCTCTAAGGGCAGAAAATAATGGCAATAGGTGATACCCAGGTATTTGAAAATCCAGTGGATCTGCATCCTCTCTAACCTGGGTCTCACCCAGTGCCATTATTTGTGGCCTATTAATGGACACATACGCATATATAGAGAAGAAATTCGTTCTCAGCCCACGAATGTTGCAAAAATCTATGCAAAATTTTATTTGGTTGGTGTTTATTGAAATGTAATTTTGTTTTTATGTAAGTTTAATTTAATTTGTGTTTTATTTTAGTTTTATTTTAGTTTTATTTTATTGTTATTTTATGTTAGGCGGGCACACTAAAGACAATTTTACGCGACAATTAGACTTACATTTAAAAGACATGAAGACGACACGTCCGTCCCTCATGGCAGCATTGACACAACTTCTACACAACTTTTACAGGCACGCACGAGAAGCACGATAAAACACGGTATTTTAAAAGACACGAAGAAACACGGAAAAACACTACAAAACACGGAAAAACACGACAAAACACGAAAAAAAACACTGAAAAACATGAAAAAGCAAGCGAAACGTGAAAAATAATACCGGAACCGTTTAGATTTTTGGAACAAGAATCGTTATTAAAAATGTGTTCAACCGGAACTGGAATATTTTTCTGGTTGGAATCGGTAACGCTTTTTTAAAAATATCGGAATCGGAACAAATATTATAGTCCTTGTGCCTTTTTTTTTTGTATTTATTTTATTTGCAATCTGTCTAATTTGACAATAAGCTAAATTTTTTTACTATGATATAAGAAAATAACAGAATAGTTACACTCCAGTGAGTGTAGCTATATAGAAACAAGAATATCTTACATTGGTTACTTAATATACGTTTTTAAATATTATGTACATATGAAGTATTTACAGATTATCTACAGAGCATAATATTAGCGGTAAGGGAAATCCAAAACATGAAAGCGTTTAAGTCTTCTTGTTGTTAAACTGTTGTCTACAAGAGCTATAGCCAATACGTTGCTATGATGATCAAGTCGGTTAATGTATCTTTCCGTAAACTTTACAATTTTTGGTTTTACAAATGGAATGTTTAAGTCTCTGTGAATTTCCTCATTTCTTACAAACCAAGGTGCATTTACAATATTTCTCAATGTCTTTGACTGATACCATTGTAGAATTTCAATATTCGAGTTGCTTGCAGTACCCCACAATTGTATCCCGTAGGTCCATACAGATTTTAATATAACTTTATATAATAATAATTTATTTTCTAAACTCACCTGTGAGTTTGGATTAAGTAGCCAATACATTTTTTTTTTAATATTGAGTTGTTTTTGTTTAGCCTTGATGTGATTCTTCCATGTAAATCTGCGATCAAGATGAAGTCCAAGGTATTTGACATAATCACTGTGACGTATTTGCGAAGTGGATAGTCACCTTTTCTTAAAGCAAAAGTGACCTGTACAGATTTATCAGAGTTAACGTTAATTCTGCATTTCTTCAACCAATCCTCAATTTTATTTAGTTGACTTTGCATTATTATAGAAGATTCTCTTGGCACTGAACTGATTGCTATTATGGCCGTGTCATCGGCAAATGTTGCTATGTGAATATTATCATTTACTGGCAAGTCAGCTGTAAATATGGTGTCGAGAACTGGCCCCAACACACTTCCTTGTGGGACAACGGCGATAATAGCACATATATTTAAGGTTTCACCTTTCAGTTTAACATAGAAATGACGATTGGCTAAGTATGACTTCAGAAACAAATAGTAAGGAGCAGGAAACCATTTTTTTATTTAAAAGAGGAAACCTGTATGCCAGACCCTGTCAAATGCTTGCTGTACGTCTAAGAAAACACCATTGCAGTATTTATTGTTTTCCAAGGCATCAGTTATTAAATTCACGACTCTGTGACACTGTTCTGGAGTTCCATGAGCATGTCTAAACCCGAACTGATGTTCAGGTAAAATTTCGTATTCCTCTAAGATTGGTAACATTCTTCGTAAGAATATTCTTTCGAATATCTTCAAGAACGTGACCAATAAACTAATCGGACGGTACGACGGAATCTTGTTTTCAGGTTTGTTTGGTTTAAGGATCATGATAACCTCTGCGCATTTCCATTGGGTTGGAAAATAGTCAAGCCTTAACATCAGAAAAATCAATACATATGTCAAATTTACTTTAATGCATGCAGCTTGTAAAAATAATTCTGATATATTCATAACATCATATTTTAAAGAGCTTTTGATTAATACTGCCGAACCACCATGCGCTCTATTGTCAGGGTGGTCTGCTTTAATGACTTCGTATACGTTAATTCTAAAATAGCTTCTATCAGTAAAGTGTGTCTCTGAAGCTAGCAAGACGTCAATATTATTTGAAATAAGGAAGATGTTAAGTTCTTTGTGGTTGGATATGCCATTCCATATTGCAATTCATAAATCTAGTTGCATAATTTATTTAATAAAATTGACAACATATTTAGCAGGTTATTTGTTAATTCAAACTGTTTGGTAAATAATGCTTCAATTTTTTCAAAAGGGTTTGAATCATTTTGTGCTACATTAACATTTTCTTTTAGAGTTTGGGCATAGGACAATCGGTTTGGATTTTCAGTTCCGCTTGTGGGAGATCTTGGTGTCGAAGAAAATTGCTGTTGAAACAAAAAAGTGTTATTTTGATTTTGCTGTGTTCTATTTTGTTGTGCATTTTTTTTTAGCCACTAATTCCTGGTAAATTCTACACCCTTTGTAGCTATCGGCGTGATTTTGAAGGCAATTAACGCATTTAGCAGGAGCATCTTTGGTTTTTGCACAGTCTTTAGTTGCATGATTTAATGAACATTTAACACATTTAAACTTTTTTGTACAATACGATTTGGTATGACCAAATTCTTGACAGCGATAGCATTGAACAATGTCGTTGTCTTTGCGTGGAGGTTCAACTTTAATAATTGCATTGCCTATATGCCTGACTTTGTAAATTTCTGAGTTGTTGTTATTTGGTTCTAGATCAACAAAAAACATGTTCAATGGCTCTCTGGTTATGCGACTGCGAGTATGTTTATATTTCTTATAGTATGACGTAATTCTTCTAAATATATTTTATTGGTCTGCGTTGGCATGGAGTGATGGACATTTTTGAAAACAACTCTAAACGCTCTTTCTTGTTTAAGTTGGTAGGTATGGAAATTAATTTTGTCCTTTTTAATATTTGCAGTTAGTGCTCTATACCTTTTCACTGACTCGACCATTACACGTATATGCCCATTAGGTAGTGCCATGAAGCTATACTCATCATTAGGAATATTATTTGATAGATACTGTATCATAACGCTAACGTCAATAACATCGGAAAGGATTATAGGTGGAGGTTTCGGGGCAGTTATAGTTTCCATGGACATATTTATTTCTTCATATAGTTGATCATTGTCTTCATTCTCAAGTACAGCAAATCTATTTGAACTACTGACAGCTAAGGTATTGTATTCTAGAGTTATTCGCTTTCGCGTGATATTTGGCGATTCTGCATTTACTCGTTTTCCTCTTTGTGGAGTGATCACTTGTTGCCAGCCGACGGCAACGCAGTCGTCGTTATCACTCCTGCTAGCAAAAAGCACTTGCTTCTAGCGAGAGAACAACAAATTGCTGCTTTTACAGTTCATTATTGTTAAGGAAAAAAAATATTTTTTTTCTTGTTTTGTTATTAAACACAAAATAATTTTGCACAATGATCAGTGGTAATTTACAACCGTTCTCCTCAACGTTTGAAAGACGACTACATAAATTTAGAAAAATCGTCTTGAAACGTTAAGATGTATTTATTCCCTGAAATAGTTTCAGGCAAAATACCCACCAGGTCCATGAACACTTTGTCAAAGGCGTGATGTCTTGTTTGCAATACCTTTTAAATAGATATGCCAAAAGATATGCCCTAAAATTTTGTGTTGCCCATACAATTGCCAAAAATTCTTTCTCAATAGTAGAATGCGTGTTTCCGCATCGTTAAGAGTCCTACTGGCAAACGCGTTCGGACGGTCGCTTCCAACTTTACCTTGCGACAGAACCGCGCCAATTGCTTTGTTACTGGCGTCTGTCGTGATACGCTAGTATGGGCGGTGACATAATTGCTTCTTTGAGTTTTAAAAACGACAATTGTCATTCCATATGAACTTAGCGTCCATTTTTAGCAAACAGTTTATTGGTAATGACAACTTCGCCATTTTGCCATTTTTACATTCCCTAATAATCTATCAATTCTATTTTTTATTTTAACCGAGTTTATTGTATTTATTATAGAACTCGCCTTGTTAAACTTTGAAAATTGTGGCTTTAAAATGCTATCAATGGTCAGCTCATTATCGGTGGCATTTAAAATTGATGCATATACTCTATTTCTTCTAACATTTGTTAAACTCTCTCGCAAATATACTCCTGGCTGAATTTCGTGTTTGTGCAACAAAACTATAGGAATTCTTGTTTTTAACGGCAGTGATACAACCATGGTCGTTCTGGGCTGTACCCTGATTTGTTGATTAAAATTAATATTTTCTAAGTCTTGCAATGATTTTAATGAAATTTAACAATGTGATTTTTGTATTCATCAAAAAATGTAATTTTTTTATTTAACGCATTTATTATTGATCTGTTCCAGAGATTGTCACGCCCGACTATTCCATCTGCTGGTACCCCTTGTTCAAGTGACACAACGTGTAGCGTTAAACTCAGGTTTTCTATGTTTGTGTGCTAAATCTTAGTGGAGCCTAAGGTTCTAACGCATCCACCGAAAGCACCACTCAGATCTTTCTGTATATTTTTATTAAAATTCGTCTAATTTGCCATCTTATTTTCTTTAATCAGGCTGGTATCAGCTCCAGAATTCACTAACAGAGTAAGTTTTCCATTCTGCCTTGCAAGGTATTTCAATGAACACATCAATCGGATCGGATATCTTGAAACACTCTCCATGCTGGTTAAATATTTTACGATGCATGCCTAACTGTGAAGCTAATTTCATTTTCTTCAACATAAATTTAAAATTATTAGCAATTGAAAACAATTTAATTTTACAAATCGTGAATTTATTATACATTTCTGACGATAAAACGCACATAGCGCTAATAATAAAAAAATATTGAAATTACATCATTGCAAATTATACTCGCCCCCTATACGGAATGTATCCACAGTCTTGCCAGACGTTTGATCTAAAATTCCCAAATTTGCAGGGCCCTTAATTACACGATTATTTTTATTCGATTTACTTTTGATTTTATTATTCAAGATTTTAATATTTTTAACTTCCGATTTAATTGGTTTTACTTTATTTACTTTTTTTGCTTTCTTTATAATTTGTTTATTTTTAATTTCCTTAATTCCTATATTCTATTTATTTTTCGCATCAAGTTGTGTTTTATTATTATTTAGTTCATTATATGTTTTTGTTTGAAGATTTCTATCTTCATTAATATGTATCTTTACTTTTTGTTCTTCATTTTCTGCGTTAATAATATTCGCTGTTGTTATTTTGTTATTTTGTTGTAGTGTCCTCTTGGGAACTTCTACAACTACTGGCCTTACTACACTATTGGCTAAGGGTCCCCAGTTTAGTGGCCTTGACTGGGCCCCTGGTAGTTTCCCTGCGGAGTGCTATTATTGTTCCATGCATCTTATTTGCGTTTGGCATAACAATTCATAATAACATGTCCGTCCTTTCTGCACAAAGTGCAATATTTAGCGGGCATGCCTGGAAAACCATTCCGACCCGAACGATCTGCACACTGTTCATGTCCATAAGTACGACAGTCACTGCAATACGGAGTGTTTCTCCGTGTATGACATTCATCCCTCAGATGTCCCTTCTTCTTGCAAAAAGAACATGTAGTTATAGGCTGTTTCATACCTACATTTTGTGTTTTCTCTTCCGTCTCCTTTTTTTCATTGCCTTGGCTACCTGATGCATTACGATTATTTGGCATGAAAGGCGATGAGGGCTCATTGAAATGGACTCCAAACTTGTCTATGCCCGTTAACTCTGCTGACTCCCTTTGTATCGTCGCATGGTCCAATGCCTCTTCCACCAATTCTCCAGTGTTGTTTGCCTACTGCTCAACATGAACATGTATGTATGATGGTCCGACCAATTATTATGTATGGAATAGTGGTATGGGCAAATGGGCTGGGTCTTCGGACAACACAGAAATCTCTAGAGAAAGTTCAACGGCTAGCTTGTTCTTGTATAATAGGAGCCATGAGAACATGTCCCACGGCAATGGAAGTAATCCTTGACTTTGCACCATTACACCTGTTCATGCAGGGAATGGCAAGAGGAGCACTCCACCGCATAGCAAACGAAGGTATTGGAATGTAGGACGTATGGAGCCCGGGAAGGAGTGTCTTCTGACCCGACTGTTTCCCACGCTACCAACTCTAATAGACCTTAAAACGAAGAGATTCAACTTCGTAAAAACTTCAAGACGAAACGCAGTAACAAAAAGATATGAAAAACATATATGATACTTATAATATACACAAGAATATGATCACGTGGTACACGGATGGATCATTAACAGATGAAGGAACCGGAGCCGGAGTATATGAGCCTAGAAGCAAATTCTTCGAAGCCATGGGAACATACACCAGTATCTTTCAAGCGGAAATATACGCTATAGATAGATGCATCCAGTTCAATCTGGATGGAAATTATAGCAATAAAAATATAGCAATCCTGTCGGACAGTCAGGAGCCGCCACAAAGCTAATAGGTCCCGATCCTTTTTGTGGAATCGGTGACAGTGTTGTAAAAAAGTTATTACGAGAAGAACTATTTAACACCAGAGAAGAACTATGGTTGGGGCAGGCTAAAATGTGTCAATCAAAAAAATTCATTGGGTCCTGTGACTTAAGAAGATTTAAAGAATATATTAAACTATCGAAGAAAAACCTGAGAATTCTAACAGGACTTCGTACAGGTCATTCTCGGCTTCCTAAACATCTGACTAGGATGTAGATGTAGATTCTGTCTAGAAGACGATGAAGATCCAGAACACATTTTAGAAACATGTCCAGCGCTAATGCGTACAAGAACGCAAATACTTGGGAATCGACAACCAAGTCCAAACGATATTAGAAAGATGAACCCTAACCGTATAATCAGGTTTTTAATTGAGATAGGCTTGACGGACGTCCTATAGAACTATTTAAACCAGAACCCCCTATAAATAGTATAGGGAGATGCCACAGCTGAGAATGGCTTCAGTCATGGTATCAAGCGGGGCACAATATATCTATTAAGGTCGCAGTGCATTACCACGAAGCAATAATAATAAATAACATGAGCGTTCGCAAAGTGTAATCCCGAAGTTCTAACTTAAATGAGCTTTTAACTAAATTATTCAATTCATTAACGAACACGTCGTCTTTCGTATCATTATATTTACATTTAATCGTGATTAATGCTGCCGACTGCATGTTAACCAAACGCCTCGAAAAAGATCTAATATTTTCCCCCGGATACTGAGATACCTTTCTAATGTCATATTGAATGGCATCTACTGACCTACATTCCAAGTACGTATTTCTTAACAGACTATATAAATCATCAATTGTCTCAAACTCCTTTGAACTTACTAAGTCAAAAGCATCTCCCTGTAAACGAACCCTAACGTCTTTAATAAACTCCGTCATTTGTTCAGGCTTCAGTTCTGCCCTCACCACTTGACATCCTTCAAAAAAACGGTGAAGATCCGTTCTCAGCAATGATGAGTCTGCACCTGCAACATATGGCACCGCATTTTTAACGAATTTCGCGACTTCGCCTAATCCCATGTTGCCCTGTGTTGTGATGTCGTCACTCTCTATCTTTGTGGTATAAGGATGTTTCGTTTTTTCTTTCAATAAATTTCTTAACCTTATGTTTTCTATATTAGCTGATTCTTCTAACTCTGCTGTACGTTTTAAACAATAACCGTTTAAACGTTTTCTCAACCCGTCAACTAATCTTTCTAATTCACCATTTTCTGCTAAAACCCATTTAATTTCTAAATTCTGGAAATTTAATAACTCTTCTACTATTTTATCTGCATCCTCTAACTTAGACAAATGCAGAATTCTAGATATATTATCTTTTAATAATGCTGTATTATCTTTATTTAGTATTGTTGGTACAAATTGCGACCACAATTTTTCAACAAATCTGTCCAATTCGCTAGATTGCTTTTGAATATACGCATTTAATCCATTAAATATTTTCAATAAATTTAAATCATTATCTTTTAATTAATAAAAAAAAAAAATTACATCAAGTTGTAATTGAAAATTCCAATGAAACATAAATGTTACCCAATCAATTTTGGCATTCATGAAGTATAACTATAAACTAAATTTCTTTTTTTTTAATTTATATTCCGAATTATATATATTTTTTTCAAATCGGTTTTCTATTATTTTGGAAAAAAAAAATATTTTATTTTTCCAAATAATATTCCCTGAATTATCGAGAAAAAAATTTGTATATTGGGTTACTGAAGATTGTACAAAAAAAATGTTGACATAAAATGATTTTTTAATAGAAATTTTTTGTTATTTTCAAAATCATATCAGCAATCAGAGCTGTGTTTACACACTTTAAATTTTAATCAAATCATTTATTTTTTATTTGTTATACACTGGAGGGTCCGTAGTTTGGAATCTCAGTGTTATTTAAATTATTATTATGTTGTCCTTTTTCTTCTTAGACAATTTGTAAAATTTTGATTTTTAATAAAAATATGTTTAAATAAAAATTTATGTAATCGCTGTTACTATATAATTATTTTCATAGTACAGAAGACGTTTAATAGAAATGTCAAGTGTAAATTTATTATTTAGAATATTATAAAATATTAAAATTTCTTGAATATTTCCAAATGTTATTTCTGACAACACATTCGGAAAATATATTGATTTTTTTTATCGCATTTTATTTTTCATTTTATTTGATATAAAAATTAATTCTCTTTATCAACAGCCATCAGTGCTGCGAAAAACTGATACGTTTTGAATATAAATATTTGTTTGATTTTATAGTGTTATCGTTTTATATTTAATGAAAATTATAATTTGCATACTAATAGTATGAATTATTTTATTATACACTAGAGGGTCCGGAGTTCGGATTCGCAGTGTGTATTTTCTTTGATATGGGCCATTCCACACCAAATCGACCAGCGGTTGGAACTCATCTTCTTCGATTTCAATGAAATTTGCACAACTGATAAAGGGTATCGAGATATGTATTGTTTTATTTTTCGCCCACTACTTCCAGAGATACAGGTGTTCAAAATTACAAAAAATGGGCCAAAAATCACTTTAATATGGTTGTTCATATTTCAATATCTCTTAAAGTTGAAATACCAGAAACTCGTTTTAAAGCTAATAAAACAATATATTATCAACCATACAAAAGTGATTTTTTGACCATTGTTTGTAACTTTGAGCCACTGTATCTCTGGAAGTAGTGGACGAAAAAAATAAAAAAAAATTGGTCAGTACATATCTGGATACCCTTTATCAGTTGCCCAAATTTCATTGAACTCCAAAAGGAAAAATCTCAAATTTGACTTTTTTTGGTCGATTTGGTGCCCATATATTTAATTTTTATATTTATAAATTATTTAGAATGTTTAAAATTTTTAATTTATAACTTTAAAAAAGTCTCCATCTCTATAACAAAAAAAAAAACAAAATATAATAAAATATAAATCTAGTTTTCAAAACTCCCTTTTTTTAAATTAAAAAACAAGTAATTAAAATTTAAAGCTCTTACCAAACCAATTTGGTTACTTTTCGTTCTCGTCCTTCTTTCCACTCTCGGTCCTTGACAGGTTGGTACCGGCTGCGCCAAATGTTGAAAAGTCGTTTCCTAATGTTTTCCACTGTTGAAATAACTTTACACTATTATATTTACTTTTAAATTTTAATGTTACTTTTTATTTTATTAACAATACTTTCGTTGCAAGCCTTTCTTAAATTCTATTTTTACTATGTTCTAGTGAGTTTTCACTTTCACTCAATTTTGGTGTACGTGACTTTTGCAGAAAGTCCGATTTGCAGTTTTTGGCTGACACCAATTGCGAAATATCGGAATTGTTATCAAACGCTGCTCTGCTTATCCTAACATAGCCCCTTAGTCATGCAATGATAAATAATATTGCAAGCCTCTGTTAACTGTGCAAGCTAACTTGGAAGAGGTGTGTTCTAAGCAAAGCTTTAGCGCTTTGCCAAATGTACAATGACGGCAGCGGGTTCTGGCCAAATCCCAATGGAACCAATTTGTCCAAAAATTTCCAATGATGTCAGTGGGTTCTTTCCAAATCCCAATGGAACCAATTTGTCCACAAAATTTCCAATGATGCAAGCGGGTTCTGGCCAAATCTCAATGAAACCAATTTTTCCAAAAAAAAAAAAAAAAAAAGTCCAATGACGCCAGTGGGTTCTGGCCAAATCCTAATGGAACGAATTTTCAAAAAAATGTCCAAAGACGCAATCGGGTTCTGGCCAAATCCCAATGTAACCAATTTTTCCAAAACAAAACAAGTCCAATGACGCAAATGGGTTCTGGCCAAATCCCAATGGAACCAATTTGTCCAAAAAAAAGGTCCAATGACGCAAGCGCGTTCTGCCCAAATCCCAATGGAACCAATTTTTCAAAAAAAATGTCCAATGATGCATGCGGGTTCTGGTCAAATCTCAATGTAACCAATTTTTCAAAAAAAAAAAGTCCAATGACGCCAGTGGGTTCTGGCCAAATCCTACTGGAACCATTTTTACTACCTCTATGGTAGAGTAGGACCTTTTTGCGCGCGTTTTGTTCGTGAAGAAACTTTTCGCGCGAGATCACGGCATTACAGCTGATTCCTAGCCTGTATGCGAAGTCTTTCTGTGTCAGCATTCTTGTTAGAACGCCAATTTTTAAAGGCTTCCTCTTTCGACCTGACTGCAATTCTGCAAGTTTCATTAAACCATGAGTGGTCCTTAGGTTTAATGCTAATATTTTTAGAAGGTATGAAGGACCGCATACCTAAAAAAATAATATTTTGTACCATTAAAGCCGCGACATTTATGTCTCTGTCTGCGAAACACAATTTCCAATTGAATGAGTTCATTGCGCTCTGCAAACAGCTCAACATAACAACCCTCCTGTGTTGGAAGACCCGAGTGGCTCAACGAAGTGACGTTGCGCACATTAAAATCGCCGGCAACAATAATTTCACTGCCTGGAAATTGCTCCAATATATTTGAGATCGAATCAGATAAGGCATCCAGCTGAAACCCTATCTAGATTCGGACTCCTGTAAAGAAATCACAAGTGCATGATGCGTGTTTGGATTTTGAATTTAACCCAAATTGTAATAAATTCGCTATCCGACACACTATGTTGTTGCTGCAGATGATACACAACGTCACTCCGAATAAATAGAGCGAGACCCCTATGGGCAGAAAATAATGGCACTAATGTGATACCCAGGTATTTGAAAATCCAGTGGATCTGCATTCTCTCTAACCTGGGTCTCACCCAGTGCCATTATTTGTGGCCTATTAACGGGCACATACGCATATTTAGGGAAGAAATTCGATCTCAGCCCATGAATGTTGCAAAAATCTATGCGAAATTTTTGCGACATTTTTTCCACAGACATACATACTACCAAGGCGCAGCAGTTGAAACAAACAAATGAGAGCGTAAGTCAAGCCGTGGTGAGTGTTAGGCCTGGAGTGCGCTAGTAGCGTGGAGTAGGATGTGGGAGGGAAGGAATACGTCAACAAACCTGTTCAGCAAAGAGCATAGAAAAGCCTTTGCGTCGGCAATTGCCAAAACAGCGAGTGCGGCAACTCAGCAGGCAGCGCGAACTGGTTTTATTATGTTGTTGCTGCAGTATATTGTTTGTATTTATTTATTTGTTGTTTATTTTACTTTTTAGTTTTGTATGTAAATTGATTA
Organism: Dryomyza anilis; assembly: GCA_951804985.1. NCBI lineage: Eukaryota > Metazoa > Arthropoda > Insecta > Diptera > Dryomyzidae > Dryomyza > Dryomyza anilis. The sequence continues at coordinate 8,795,227 of OX638135.1, forward strand.
TTATTAGTTTTAATTTAATTTTGTTTTATTTCGTTGTTATTTTATGTTGGGGGGCACATTAAACACGGTTTTGAAACACATTTATACTAAACGACGGACGTTAAAAAGACAAGACACGTCCGTCCCCCATAAATGCGTTAACGCTACTCTCACTTGTCGTTCAGATTTGGCATTAAACTGTAGGTCCCACCACCTTGAGTACAAATATAACACGCACATCTTAAAATGGTGAGAGAGCTCGGCCTAAGATCTTATATGACTTTAGAGACAAACTATTATATTATTATTATAATTAACATTATTACGTAGAATATGGACGTGATTAGACAAAGGGGCGTGGCATCTACTATATAACCAATATATTCAAAATGCAACATTTCTGACCTCCGAAGAGTAAAGTAAATAAGATTATGTTGAACAAATTTTAAACTTAGTCAGTTTAATGTGATTTACCTATACGAATTTCTTGTAAAGTTGGTGTTTTGTATAAATAAATGTATTTTAAATAAATGTAAGAAAAATATGTTTTAATAGTTGAAGCGTTGGTGCATTAGTGATACGGGCATTCAAAATCTTTCAACGCAAATATCTCAAAATTTTTCATTTAACGCCCTAATTGCTCCCAACGCTTCAATTTGTAGTATTATTTTACTTTAAAAAAAACTTCAAACATTCAAGTAATTAATTTTAGTAGTACTGATCTATTCCACACCAAATCGCTCCATGTTGAAACTGGTCTTCAATTGGGAATCTTATATACAATAAGATATGTTTTGTTTATTATATTTAAATTTGAAAAAAAAATTGTTGCTACCATTGATACTACTTTAACTTCGATTAATTTTGTACGTCATATTCTACTTATAAAGAAGATTTAAACCAAAACGACAACGAACGATATTCTAAAGAAAGGAATTTGTTTCGATTTTAATAATAATAATAGTCTGGCGCTACAGTCCTATAAGAACTTAGGCCGAGCTCTCTCACCACTTTGAGCTGTGCGTGTTATATTTGTACTCAAAGTGGTGCGACCTACAGTTTATTGCCGATTCCGAACGGCGGGTGAGAGCTTTTCATATACAATGTTTTGCTCTCGTAGGTTTGCCATTTACTGCCGAGAGGTAGCGCGGTATAGAAAAATGTTTCTTTTTTTATTATACCCTACACCTATGAGGTACAGGGTATATTAACTTTGTGCATATATTGTAACGCCCCTTAGGAGGCGTGTCCGGTATGGAAAAGTATATATATTCTTGATCAGCATCACCACCTGAGTCCGTTTAACCATGTCCGTCTGTCTGTCTGTCCGTCTGTCTTGCTGTCCGTATACACGATAACTTGAGAAATACTGCTTAGAATGCGATGAAATTTCGTTTCAATACTTTTTAGCCAAAAGTTAGTTTTGTCAATGTAAATGAGCCAAATTGGTCAACGGACACGCCCATCTCCCATACAAGTCACTTTTATATAACTCTTTACGAACCAATAACTCAAAAAGTATTCAAGATATACTTATAAAATTGAAAACGTATTGTTAGAATTCACTTTAAAATATATGATCCAAAAATGGGCGTGATACGCCCACATTTGATTTTTTTATTACTTCTCGCTTTTTCATGGTGGACATTTTATTCGCAAATGATTGAAAACAAAATTGTGAAATATTAGCCTTAAATCTCTACATATTTTTTAAAAGTGGGCGTGATCCGCCCACATTTATTTATCTACATGTTTCAATATTTTTTTATTTATTTTTTTCTTTTACATCAATTTTTTAAATTAATGGGATATACGTCGTCAGAAATTTGATATGTAAATAATATTCTGAGGGTAAGAATGTTCAGCATAATTAAGAACTTTATAGGTAGGTATTCAATTAAATTCCCGACATTAATATCCACACGAAAGTGTAGGGTATTCCATAGTCGGGCCCGACCGACTATAAAAGTCCGTCCCATGTGACCGAACTTACCCATGAGACTTAACTTTCCCAACTCGTTTTTTTTTTATAAATTAACCAACGCTCATTTGATGCCTCCTATTCGTGCAATGCACAGTGTTGACCGTAAGAAAGGATTATAGGTTCAAGGGAGAAGGAAAGATAAGAGTAGTATCGGTGGATGTTTGCTTTAAATTTCCCAATATTAAAAATGTCGGGAAAAACAGACGAAGGGAGATTGTTCCACAAACGTATCGTGCGTCTGAAGAACGAATTATCTCTATAATGCGTGGTTCTGTTGGGAACTGTTGTATGTTATAAAGTCCTTTTACTAGGACTTTAAGTTGATCCTATTTACTTTCCTTTCCTTTTTACTTTCTTTATATTATTTAAAACAACCGGGTCTTTTTTACTTTAAGACACTTTATTTCGCTTTAAAAGTTGGTTACACTTATACTTAACATTTATTTGTAGACACTTCAGCTTATCGGAAACAATTGATTCTTAGTCTATACTTAACTTCTACATAACACCTCGTATTCTTATAATTTCACAATAAATTGAGTAATTTCATCATGCTAAAATAACTTAGTCAGCGTATTTATAATTTCACAATAAATTGAGTACTTTCATCATTCTAAAATAATTAAGTCAGCATTTATTTGTGTGATCTGAGTGACCTATTTAACGTGAGCGTGTATACCTGTGCTATGTTAAGCGGTGTGCGCCAAGACAATTAAATGCTGTTTGTGTTTAACATGCATAATGCTTAACCCTAAAAGTATGCCGTAAAGAAAAATATACTGGTTATGTTATGTTGTGGATCATAAGCACGCTGTAAGTTCCACGATTATGATACACAACAGTGGATCATATGTAAGCTGTGAACTGATACACAACATACCTCCCCCCTTATTGAAAGAAAAAAAAATATTATTATTAAGAAGTATAATAGGTTTTTTTTTCTTTTGTATTATTTTAATTATTTCTGAAGAGAAAATTATTATTAAAAAGAATAATAGTTTTTTCTTTTTATATTGTTTTATGTGGTATAAATTACGTTAAGTTCTATTAGTTATGAAGTTATGATCTTTAATGGATATTAGTAAATTAAGGATTGTAATTTCCAGTTATATATAATAACCAGTTGGGAAGGTTAGATCACATGGGAAATTTTAAAGTAGGTGTAATTATGATAGTTAGGATTATCAAAATTATAGTCGGTTACCATTCAAAGTGATATATAGGTCACCAGGGTATACGAATCCTGAAAATAACTACAAACATTCAATCGCTGAAGAATTTCCATTCATTTGATACCCATATTTACAAATGGGTAGGTGTACCGAATTTCGATTTTTTTTTGTGAACCACAAGTCTTTTCGCCGGAAAACATTATTATCATGTATTTGAGCATGATATCAATATATATTTGACCAAAAAAGTTTACCTAAGCACGTATACATGAAAATTGATCTTTATATGTACATTTTATATGAGGTATTTAAACATAAGTGGTCGGATCATAGGTCACAATGGACCGATTTTTTCGCACATACAGCGTAGGTATATTAGTAATCTAAGTTATAAGTTTCATTTATCTAGCTCTTCAATTTTAAAAGTAGTAGGGATTTCAACAGACAGACAGACAGACAGACGGACAGACAGACGGACAGACGGACATCGCTAAATCGACTCAGGAGGTCATTCTGATCAAGAATATATATACTTTTCCATACCGGAGATGCTTCCTTCTGGGTGTTACAAACGGCGTACCAAACTGAATATACCCTTTCACTCTTAGTGTAGGGTATAAAAACCTGGTCCCGATGTTTTCGTTGCTGACTGCTGCTGTTCTGCGGTAGTTCGATGCGTTGTTGTTGTTTCTGACATATTGGCTTCTATTTCATGTGACTTCGTTCGTTGACTTGCTATGGGTGTTGTGGTGTTTGGTTTCTGCGTTGTTGATTTCCGCAATGACCCGATTTTTTCGAGTGGCGATTTCTTGCTGGGAAATCTCTTAATGCTGCTCTTATTTTGCTGTGATCTGACTTCAAGATCGGTAACGATGTTTGTGATATATTTGAATATGATAATGATGACCAATTGCCTTGTAAATTTTCTATCATAACCGTATGTTCTTCCTTCTTGTATGTTATATTCCTAATGCTTTGATGTGTAAACTCGTATGGCAGTATCATTTCTTTGTTGTGTATGTTGCAAACTTCATTTATGGACATCCAACCCAGGCCGGATAGTGTCAATGTGGCTATATTTGATCCACAAATTGCTTCGAAGAAGGCTGGTGTATTGAATTTATACAACCATGTGTTTGGTGTCCATAGTTTAACTACTAGGCCTGAACTCCTTTTTATTGCAACATGTTCACAGGTATCTTTAATATCTGTTCTGTGTTGAATCAGCGCGACTTCACATAGTGTGTTGCTAGTTGTTAGCATGGTTCCTGGACGTTTGCATAGTGTAATTTCTTTGTCCGTATGTTGGCTAACCAAAATGCATTTGCTGTGATCTTCATTCGTTAGATCTATGTATTTGCTCCGGTCTTCTGCTTCTGATATGTAGTCATATGTTGTTTTAACCAATGCATCCCATTCTTCATTAATATTTGTGGGTATTGGGTAAATTCTATATAATGTGAACAACAAATCATCAAGTAGTGGTGTCTTGATGACTATTATTAGGCCGTCTGTGTCTGGGAAAACTCGTACTGTTGATGCACGGTGCATTTCGAATGATTTTTGTATGAACCACTTCGCATTTCCTCTTAACGTGAGGCTAGTCAGCATTTCATCTAATTCGCTCTGGTCTATAATTGTCGGGTGTAATCGTCCCTTGTATAGATCATCTATGATTGCCATTTCCATCAGCTGTTGTCCTTGAATTTCGATTAGGTTTGCATTAATTGTAGATTGAATTTCCGAGGTATCCATCATGAATAGTAAATGACTAACTTGCTGGTTTATTTTTTCATTTATGTATTTTTGTGTTCTTATTGTTATGTTTAACACGTTTTGCAGATGTTCGACTTCCTTCAAGGAATTCAGTAAGGGTTCTGCTATCTTGTTATAATTTGATGAAATCACCGTAATTTGTCTTTTCATAATTTCGTATGTTTTATGTTCATTATCTTCAATATCATTGAGATGTTTATAGATAGTCTCTCTTTCTTTATTGTCCATCAGTCCAAAAGCCCAGTTGAGTCCTTCGCCAATGAAATTGAGTGATCTCTTTTGTCGGTTACTCTTTATTGTGCGCTTAATTATTTGTTCATTTTTCTGTAGTGTGGCTATTATTGCCGTGGTCTCCCGTGTTGCTGCTATACATGATCTTTTTATGCTGGGTCCGTTTACATTGGTGCTCATTTGTTCGCACATTGTGTTTGCCGTGATTATGTATTTGTTTGTCAGCTCCAGGAAATCGTTCAGTTGTAGCGGTTTAAACTTGGCTACTATCGTCCATTCATCATTGTAGAACAAAGTATCAGTTGTCTTCTCAAAGAATAATCTTGTATCATTAATTGATGTCTGTGTGATGTTGACTGCTTCATTGGCTGCCAGCATCAGGACCAGTGTGACAATTCTAATCATTATATTGGTTTCGCTCTTCATTGGTTTTCTCTTCATTTATTGGTTTTGCTCGTCATATTCAACAATACTTAGCTATTTACTCATGCACTAACTAATACATAAATGTATTTGCTATATTAAGTTGTTAAATATTTAATTTTGTACATCTCAATTGTACTTATTTATTTTCATTAACGTGTAATGATGAATTTAAAACGTTTGTTAGTTTGTTATATTAATGCATATCTGCATTAATATATTTAGTTTCATGAATGAAAATTGTGTTAATGATAAAAAATATTAGGCAGTTTTGTCGCTGCACTTCCAGAACGTTAGTGGCTTCTGTCTGTAAAGTGCTGAAGTGCATTTAATCGGTTGGCATATGAATATATTCAAGCCTTCTATATTAATATGAGCTGGGAGCATTGCGCTCTATGCGCAATGAACTTGTTTGTTTAAAATGCCATTGAGGTAGGTACTGATCTATCGCAATTTTAATGACAACGTAATTTTTATACCTTGCAAATTCGTACCTCAAATAATAATTTGATTTTGTTATTTGTTTATATTCAATGCTAGTCATCTTCAATTAATACATAGCTATTTTCTCTGCGATTTGTATTTTGGCAATATTACATTAAATTTTTTGGATTTTATAAATTATTTAAAATTAATTTATTTAATATCTACATTTAAAAAAAATATATAGTTTTTCTCTATTCTTTTCTTTTGTAGTTTCAAATTCGTTAGTACACGAAGCAATACCAGTCATTCTCAATATGTAATACTTAGCTATTCTGTCCTGCACTAACTATTTGACTTTATTTCAATGATGTTAAAAATTATTGGTTCTTGTTGCAGACAGTGTTTATTTAATTCTACAGTGTTTATTTAAACTATACTGTTGTATGCTTTTAACAAATTATTATGAAATTTTTCGATTTACCCTTGATACAAATCTCGTTACAGGGCTTTTTTTTGAAAGAACCTCATAGGGTCCCACCCAAACTGGTGAAAATTTATTTTTCCTATTTTGATTTTTTAGTAAAATTTTATAGCCTACTTTGAATGTTATTGGGTGTAATGAGCTATCATAGCTTTGCTTAGATTTTTCTTTGGCTCTGGCTTGATTTTGTCGTACGATTTCGTGTGTGCGTTGAATTTGGTATTTTAATAGCTTGTTGCTATCATCGGTATTATATACTGGTGAGCATTTGCGTTTTAGATTGGTTGGCATTTCAAAATCGTAACCGTATAAAGTACGGAAAGGCGTTTGACCGGTGGACATATGCATTGTATTATTGTGTACATGCATTGCGTTATTTAACCATTGGTCCCAGTTTGACCCATCCTCTTTCGCAAAGCTTCGTAAATAATCTGCTAATGGTCGATGGCTTCTTTCCAAAGAGCCGTTGGCCTGGGGATGATATGGCGTAATATGTAACTTTTTAATTCCTAACAATTTACACGTGTCCGAAAATAATTTTAAAACAAAATTCGAACCATTGTCGGTTATCAATACTTTTGGTATGTTATGTCGTGTAATAATTTCGTCGTAAAATGCTTTTGCTACAGTGCTTGCTTCTGCGTCTGGGATAGCTATGCAGCACATATATTTTGAAAAATCATCTTGAAAAGTTAATATATATTTATTTCCAGATATAGTTTCCGGTAAAATACCTACAAGATCCATGTATACTTTATCGAATGGTCGTACAGGCGTATCAGTTAAAACCATTGGCATTTTAGTAAGCCTAGAACTTTTATTTACTTGGCATTTTTGACAATTTTTAACGTAATCTTTTATTTGTTTCTGCATAATTCCACTTAAATTGTTTTCTGATTCTAAAATATGTTTTCACTGCGCCCTGGTGATCCCCTAATGCTGAGTCATGAAAGTCTTTTATAACAGTTTTAATTTCCTCTGGGTCAGTTAATAGTAGACTTGAGTTTAATTCGTTCTTGGTGTCTGTTGTTATTTCATCCAGTACTGGCGTGCTCACTTGTTTTTAGGTTTTTGGAATTTGATTATCTAATTTATTCTGTGTGGTCTTAGACCGTGTTTGGACCGCAGTAATATCTGGTTCTGGATGTGGAATTCTACTTAAAGCATCTGCGTTCAAATTCTGTTTACCTGGTTATCATATTCTGATAATCTGATAAAATTATCATATTCTGATAATTTATGCCTGAAACGGGCTAACCTTGATGTCTGATCTTTGAGATTTGCTGTGCTAATAACCATGATGATGTGTATAAATTTGAAAATGTCGGCCTAGAAGATAAGCTCTAAAATTTTTCGTTGCCCAGACTATAGCTAAAAATTCCTTTTCAATGGTGGACTAATTTTTTCTGCTCCATTTAATGCTCTACTAGCAAATGCTATTGGTCGGTCTCTCCCTACTTTGCCTTGCGATAGTACCGCGCCTATTGCTTCATTACTTGCATCCGTTGTAAGTAAAAAAGGTTTTGTAAAATCTGGATATGCGAGAATGGGTGGTGAAATTATTGATTCTTTTAATTTAATAAATGAACTTTGACAATCGTCTGTCCAAGTGAATTTAACATCTTTTCTAAGTAATGTATTAATTGGTAATGATAATTTTGCCATATTGCTTATAAATTTTATGTAATAATTAATTAATCCCAAAAACGCTTGCACTTCTTTTTTATTTCTCGGCACCGGAATATTTTTTACGCATTCAACCTTAGAGGGATCTGGCAGGGCACCTCGCTCCGTACATTTATGTTCTAAATAGACAACTTCGCGACGCAAAAACTGACATTTTTCTGTATTTAATTTTAGATTGTGTTCCCTTAATTTCTGCAATACTCTACTCAGCCTAAGCTCATGTTCAGCTAAATTTTTTCCGTACACCACTATATCATCAAGATAAACAAAGCAATCTATACCCTGTAAACCTGTTAATATGTGGTTCATTATTCTTTGGAAGGTAGCTGGTGCACCTGTTAAGCCAAATGGCATTCTGTTAAATTCGAAATGACCCAGTCCTGTACTAAAAGCTGTTTTTTTCCTTATCCCCTTCTTCAACTAGTACCTGATGATAACCACTTGCCAAGTCTAAAGCGAGGAATCGGAAATACTTGTTTTATTGTCACGTCGTTCAATTTACGGAAATCTATTACTAGCCTCCACTTTTTGTTACCGTTCTTGCCGCTCTTTTTAGGAACCAACAACATCGGTGAATTCCAGGGTGATATATGCTTGGCGATGTAATGCCGTCATCCAACATTTTATTAACCTGTCTGTTGATTTCATCTCTATGAGTGTGTGGCAATTTGTATTGCTTTTGGTTTATCGGTGGCTGGTTCCACTGTGTTGCTATTTCATGTTTAAGCGCTGGCGTGTATGTTAATTCATCGCCGTCTAAATGAAAAACATCATGATACAAAATACACATATTTTGTAAAGATGTGATTTCGTCTTTATTTAAAGTCTCATCAATTTTCATTTCTTCTAATAATTTATTAATTCTGTTTGTAATGTTTACTGAATTTATGCTATTTATTGTAGAATTATTGGTATCCGATTCTTTATACTGATTAAAATTCGAAAATTTTGGTTTAAAAGTACTGTCTATTATAATTTCTGTTTCCGTAGCATTGAAAACTGAAACATAAACTCTATTTTTGCTAACATTCGATATGCTTTCGCCCAAATATACTCCTGGAAAAATTTCTTGTTTATGTATTAACACTATTTGAATTTTTGTTTTTAAACGTAATGATACTATCTTTGCGGTTCTCGCTTGAATTTTAATTTGTTGATTGTAAAAAATATTTTGTATTTCTGTCTGCGATTTCATTGGTACTTTTATAATATGGTTTTTATGTTTATCAAAGAATGTTATTGTTTTGTCTATCGCATTTATTACAGATCGATTCCATAAATTGTCACGTCCGATTATTCCATCAGCTTGTACACCTTGCTTAAGTGACACTACATGTAGCATTAAACTTAAGCGCCCTATGTTCCTATGTTGGACTTTGGTGGAACCTAATGTTCTAACACACCCACCAAAAGCTCCTTTTAAATCCTTTTGTATATTTTCGTTAAAGTTTGGCAAATTTGTCATTGCATTTTCTTTTACTATACTGGCATCAGCTCCTGAGTCTACCAGTTAAATAAAACTTCCATTTTTAGATGCCTCGCAAGGTACTTCAATGAAAACGTCACTTACATTAGATAAACCCAAGCTATCTCCATGCCCACTGCATATTATGCGATCACCTTCTTCTTCCTTTAATTCATATTTTAATTCATTGGTCTCATCTGTTCTATGGAAATGCAATGGAGTAGAAAATTTGATCACAGTCTCCTCTGACGTCTGATCTACAATTCCTAACTCTTTCTGTTCTATATTACTATTATTATTCGCACATCTCCAATTAGATTCGTGACCATAAGTTCCACATTCGTAGCAGAAAGGCGTATTTTTTCTAACAATACATTCATCCCTAGTATGCCCCAATTTACTACAAAATGAACATGTTGGAACACTTCTTTTATAGTTGCTTTCATTATTTATTTGTTGCAATTTATTTTCCGATATAACGCTTGACTGTGTTTTTTCCATATAATTATATTCATCCTCTTCCGATCTTGGACATCGCTGCATAACAGCCTGTATATTTAAAGCTTCTTCCAACAATGCATCTAATGTTTCTGACTTACTACCCAACAATACAACCTTTATAGTTGGATCCTTCACCCCTACTTTAAAAGAGATCAACACTGAGCTCTGTAATTCTAATCTGAATACTTCATCCTCACTTATCTTTTTACTGTATTTTTTACTTGCAATTTCCAAAGCCATGGATTGCAACTCTTCTAATCCAAACATTCTCAAACTCTCGTTACTATTTTGATAAGCCTTTTTAATCTCTTCTAGTACTAATTCTAAAGAAATTTCATTTAAGTACGTATTTTTTAACAACTCGTATAATTCTTCTATTTTTTGAAACTGTTTTGTCCTTTCTAATTTATAGGCATCTCCCTCCAAACGTAACCTAACGCATTTAATAAATTCCTCATTATCTGATTCCTTAATTTTAAGCTTAGCTGTTTCACAACATTCTATAAATTTATATAATTCTGTTTCTAATAATGGAGATTCTGCCCCAGAAAAGTAAGGAACAACGTAATGAACGCGTTTCAATACATTTTCAGTACCCATTATTAGTGTTTCTTATTATTCCATTTACTTAATCATATAATTAACTATGCCTTTCTTAATTAAATTATTTATTTTGTTTTTACTAGTTTCATATTAAATCAACTTTTAACCATTATTTAATTTATCTATTACATTTTTTACTACCTTATTTATCACATTTTAATGTTTCATTATTTAAACTTTTTAATCTATATTTCGAAATCATATCAACATATTATTTATGAATCCTAAATTAACTTATTTGTTCAATTTTTTTTTTTTTTTAATTTTTCAGTTTTGTTCTTTAATTAATATCGCGACATTATAAAAACATTGCTGTATCACAATTCTTATTTTATTCAATTTATTTAAATTTACAATTTTATTAATCATTATCAGTAAATGTCTCAAACTATTTTATAATGTTTCACAATTACTTTATAAATGTTCTTCAATATATCAATTAATCAATTTTATAAAACATTTAGTTTACTTATTTAATTTCCTGATTTATAAAATTTTATCATTTATGTAATTCATTTCACAATTTTATTTCACAGTTTTATTAAAAGTTTGTTTTATTCCACAATTTATTTCAAAATTTTCAATTGTTCTTTATTTTATTTTTACAAATGTCAATTTTCATAATTCCATTATTTTTTGCTTATTAAAATTCTCAAATATTTCTTTTGTTTTATATCACTTTTTTTTTTTTTTACCGCAGATATTTTTTGTATCCACTATTTTTCACAATACTTACAAATACAAAAAATATTTTCCATGATCCAAAATAGTTATTTCTTCCAATATTAATCTCCATCCAGTCCTTCTCGTCCCTTGGGAGTTGATGTATGGTCCGAAAACCGGCTGCGCCAAAATGTTGTATGTTATAAAGTCCTTCTACTAGGACTTTAAGTTGATCCTATTTATACTTACTGAGTCCTTTTTACTTTCTTTATATTATTTAAAACAACCGGGTCTTTTTTACTTTAAGACACTTTATTTCGCTTTAAAAGTTGGTTACACTTATACTTGACATTTATTTGTAGACACTTCAGCTTATCGGAAACAATTGATTCTTAGTCTATACTTAACTTCTACATAACACCTCGTATTCTTATAATTTCACAATAAATTGAGTAATTTCATCATGCTAAAATAACTTAGTCAGCGTATTTATAATTTCACAATAAATTGAGTACTTTCATCATTCTAAAATAACTAAGTCAGCATTTATTTGTGTGATCTGAGTGACCTATTTAACGTGGGCGTGTATACCTGTGCTATGTTAAGCGGTGTGCGCCAAGACAATTAAATGCTGTTTGTGTTTAACATGCATAATGCTTAACCCTAAAAGTATGCCATAAAGAATAATATACTGGTTATGTTATGTTGTGGATCATAAGCACGCTGTAAGTTCCACGATTATGATACACAACAGTGGATCATATGTAAGCTGTGAACTCTACGATTATGATACACAACAGAACCGAGTGGACTACGAAGGAGTGGGCTTGGTTTTATGCCCTAGCTGAACGAGAGAACACACGACCTGGAGAGAATCAGGCCATGTATTTCCCTCGAACACTTACCATTGTAATACCTATAAAACAGGCTTACACATCCCCTATTAAATATATTGCATGTTGTTGGATTCGATCCCGGAACTCAAAGAAGATTTTGAAGCCCCTGCCCATATGTGCAAATTGTATTCCATCATAGCCCGAATATTGGTGCTGTAGGCAGTGCGCAAGTCAGCAGAAGTGAAGTATGTCTTACATGCCCAAAACGTCAAGAACAGCTGACTGCGCAATATCCACAGGTCCCATATTGAGGGGAGGGAGGGGTGAATCCATTCTTTTGTGAGATAACAGACAACATTGGGTCTTGCTTGCATTAAAATCAACTCTATTTGCAAGACCCCACTCTGAGATTGTTTTAAAGGTCATTATTGAGTGTATCATTCATTATGCGTCTTTTACTCGAAATCTCAAAAGAGTTTGGGCTTGTTGAATGAATATGAAGGACAAATGTTGCTCTAACCATTACCTATCCAACCTACTATAAGAAGTTCCAGCACGGGAACCACGGACGGAGTAGTGGCCGCTTCATCATCATGACTTTTTCTTCATATGAATATTTTTGTTGCTTGTAAATGGTCAAGTTTCAAAAATTCATAAAAAATATCCAGCGTATCGATCCAACTATGTAGGTCGCAGATTTGGAAAGCTCTAATCATTACCTTTCCAACTTACTATAAGAAGTTCCAGCTCGGGGACCATGGACGGAGTACTGACCACTTCATCATCACCACTTTTTCTCAATATATGACCAAGTTTAAAAGTGTATATAAAACGTCTAATGGATCGATCCATATATGTAGGTTCCATATTTGGAAAGCCCTGGACGGATTCGGAGTCATTTATGTGTACCAATCGGAAGATTTCATCCGCTAACAGTGCGGCTGTTAACGCTCTGTTAATGCTCTGTAAAAAAAATTGGTTTGTGTCTTTGCTAAAAAAAAATACGTATTTAACTTCACATACTTTTGAACGACCCTTGAGAAAACTCGATATCCATCAAGTAAAAGGATCACCGACACCATAAGCAATTAGTTTTGAAACGATGGCTTCGTGTCACTCAATCAAAGGCCTTTGAAATATCTAAAGCTACAACCTTACTCTCCCCGACAAGGTCCATAAAATTATTCCACTTTTTTGAGAGGACCGCCATTAAATCACCCGTGGATCTAGTCCTACTGAAACCATATTGTTGGTCACTAAGTAATTCGTTGTGCTCAAATACTTTACAAGGTTGAAGTTTATTACGCTCTCCATTACCTTAGAGAGCGCAGAGCATATTGCAATGGTTCGAAACTGGCTGGACATTGGCAACCTTCCAACAAGATGAAAATACTCCTGTCGTGTAGGAGATGTTGAATAGGTTACGCAACGGACAAGCCAGCGTTGACGGGCACTTCTTCAACACATGGGCCGTAATGCCATCTGGCCCGCAGGCTTTGTTGATATTGAGGTTTGCTAGGATCTTTTGAACTGCCCGAGTACGAAAATGTATCTTCGACATAGTAGAAGAAACAAATTCAACGACGGGCAGAGGTTGATTGCTATCTGGGAGTCTTGAAATATTTTCGAATAATTCTGCCAAGAGATTAGCTTTATCAACCGGTGAAGGTCTGGCTATTCATGACAAGGTTTGGAGAAGACGATGTCGTCTGATTCTTCACCCTTTTTACAAATGACCAGAAATTTTTACTACATCTATAGTAGAGAAGGACCTTTTTACGCACGTTTTGTTCGTGTAGAAACTTTTCGCACGAGATCACGGCAATACAGCGATTCCTAGCCTGCATGCGAAGTCTCTGAGTATCAGCATTCTTATTAGAACGGCAATTCTGGAAGGCTTTCGACCTGACTGCAATCATGCAAGTTTCATTAAACCAAGAGTGGTCCGTGGGTTTAATGCTAATCTTTTTATAAGGTATGAAGCACCGCATACCTAATAAAATAATATTTTTTACCATTAAGGCCGCGGCATTTATGTCTCTATCTGCGAAACACAATTGCCAATTAAAGTTGCGAAAAAATCATTTAACGCATCCCAATTTGCTTTTTCGTAAAGCCATACAGTCCTCTTCGGGGCTTTAATGGAAGATGCGCGTAAACTAGAATACGAAAACGCCGCGGAAATAATACAGTGGTCGGATGCAAATGCAAGGACTTTTACATCATATTTTTCATGATGCGAAGTCAGAAAAAGATCTAAGACTTTTTACTCTGCCCACCGACGTGTGGAAGGTACGTCGGTTGAGTGAGTTGATTGCACTCGGCAAACAGCTCAACATAACAACCCTCCTGTGTTGATAAACCCGAGTGGCTCAACCAAGTGGCGTTGTGTATATTAAAGTCACCAGCAACAACAATTTCACTGCCTGGAAATTGTTCCAATATATTTGAGATCGAATCAGATAGGGCATCTACTTGTTACAGGTTGAAAACCTATCTCAATTCGGACTCCTATAAATAAAACACAAGTGCATGATGTGTTGCAAGATTTTGAATTTAATCCACATATAATTAAATTAATTATCCGAAACACTATGTTGCTGCTGGTGCTGGTACGCAACGTCACTTCGAATAAAAAGGGCGACACCCCTATGGGCATAGAACAATGGCAGTAGGTGGTACACCGGTAATTGAACCCTCGCCAACCTGAGTCTCACCTTATGCCATTATATGTGGCCTATAAATAGACACATGCTCATAAACAGCGAAAAAAATCGTCATCAGTCCACGAATGTGGCAAAAATCTATAGGAAAGAAATGCGACATTTTCGCTACTGGGCAAATTTAAAACAAACAAATTATTAGCGGGCGGCAGTTGAGACAAACAAGTGAGAGCGTAAGTTAAACAGTGGTCAGTGTTATGCCTTGAGCTTTACGCACTCTTGCAGTCTCTGTCAGGCACGCAGATAGCGTGGAGTAGGATGGGGAAGGGACAGATAATATTTGGTTCTGTATATTTATAGTCTTTGGTTATTGTATGTTATTATTTTTTGAATGTATGATTTTATTTATTTTAATGGTTTTTATTGTTATGTGGTTGTTGCGGTGGACGACACTTAAAACAAAATTTTGCACGGCACTCGACAGATATTAAGACAAACTCGACGGACGAAAATTTAACGAATTAGAAAAAAAGATAAGAGGACGACACGACACATCCGTCCCCTATCGTTGCGCAGACGTTACTCGCTACGCTACTAAAGATGCGGTTAGCCCCAGCCCAGGCTTGAACCGGAGACCTTTTGTCTCGCAGTCCAACGCACTAACCTTGAGCTACCGACGCTACTTTTAATACCTGGTTAAAATAACAAATATATTTATTATGTTTTCCAACGGTATGGATTGGAGTTGTCCTTCATTACCATGCAATTGATTAAATTTTACTTTTTTTTAGAAAATATGATGTTTAAACGATAATACTGAAGAAAGAGGTACAACTATAAATAATAACTATGACTACTTATTTAATATATTGTAAAACGTAAATTTAACATAGAAGAAAATATTGCATTCGTTTTGAAACCGTTACAATGGTAGTAAAATTCACTTGGCTGTATTTATTTTTACTGCTTATTGCTGATTGTCTATGTGAAAGCAGTCAAAATATACCTATAGTTAAAATAAAACACAGTGAACCTAATAAAATACAAAATGCAACCACAAATGCAGAAGCATCTCTCATTAATAACACGTTAAATTCCTCCATGACGATTAAGAATTTTGCGAAGGAGGTATTGCAAAACAAAGTTCAAAAATCTACAATTTATTATGAAATTCCTGTTATTACGACGCCATCTACAGTGCATTTATCGGGCGTACATGAAAGAAACGGTGCCAACAGAAATATTTTAAATCAACTTATACGTAATATGGATGGACGTTTACACAACATTCGAAATTTTGAAATGTATATAACAATCATACAGGTAACTACTGAAAATTAATGAAATTAAATTAATTAATTTAATATTTCCTCTATTTCTTATTCAATTCTTAGTAAAATAGTATATAATACAAAATGAAAATCAATAAATTTAGACAGAAAAAAACTAAAACTACTCGTATCTACACTAGGGTGGTTCTAATTCCCTTTTTTTTGAACTACAAGTCAACGTACCTCAAACTATTTTCGCAATGATAACATAATGTAATGATAGCATAAATAAATTCAATAAGTTAAATATGGTCATTATGTCCTGAGTTTGTATATTAAAGACATTAAGGATTTAAAAAAAATATATTAAAAAAAGGACCTTCCAATATATAATAAACAAGAAACAAAAAAAATGTATGTGTTTTGATACACCTCGTCAATTTCATCAATATATATATATCAAATTAAAGCTATTTAATGAACTATAATACAATATTCCTAATCTATAGTTTTTGTATAATTAACAAAAGATCTAATGATTTACCTTTAATTTGTTGTGCCAATTTCTTACACCAGTTGAAATATTTTATTAAATTATTTAAATTAACTCAATTGAGCCACTCCATACAAATCAACAAAAAAAAAAAAAAACAATTTTTCCAGGACTTTCTCAGAATTGGATGAAATTTGTAAGTATGTTGAAACAGCTCAAAATTAAGATATTGGCCAATATTCAGCTTTGCAGATGGTGTGGTTTCATATATTTGATGCTTTAATATGGAATGACTCATTTGACTTATTATAAATAATTTTAATTAAATATTGCAACTGGTGTTAGAAAGTGGTATATCAAATTAAAATAAAATCATCAGAGCTTAAAACAATTACATAAAAGCTATACATTATGAACATAATATTTTTAGTAAATTAGACATAAAATAAAATTCTAAACCTATTTTATTTTTAAACTGCTATATCTTTTATACTGTCAAGCCAATTTTGTTGCATTATAGTCTATTAAAAAGAAAATTAAAATATCTTTTATTTGATATTTATATTGATGAAATTGAAGAAGTGTATCAAAACATATATATTTGCTACTTACGTATTTCATATTGTCATGTCCTTCATATACAAACTCAGGACATAATGGCCATATGTAACTTACTTAATTTATTTATACTATCATTACATATAGTTATCATCGCCATAAGGCAATACAAATTTTGAAGATTTGTTAGGAGTTTGCCAACACATATGACCGTGTAGCACCGTCTTCCAATAATCGTAGGGTGTTGAAATTTGGGCAAGATGTTACGAACGATACTCCCTCACATAATTTGAGGTACGTTGACTCGTAAGGTGTACTTGAGTTTTTTCCATATGTTTCTGAACCACCCTAATCTACACACAGAAAAATCCTCTTTTGGCATGAGGTTAATTGAACCAACGTTTCAGTGTTGCAACCGAAATACATTTGTTGTAACCTCATGTCATTAAAATGAACGTATCACCTTATTTTTCTACAATCGAAATGTTAGTCCGCGCAACTGCACGTTCGGTTGCCGTAACCTCATGATTGCATTTTTTCATTCTGCGAAAATTGACATTCGTCCATTTGTTACGGCGCGCCGCGGCGATTGAGTAAGTTGTTGTATCAACAAAATAAATGACAAACGGCAACCTCATGTCTACACTAAGAAAACAGAATGTTTATGAGAGTGTTGCTGCAACTAAAATACTACTCGCTTTAACAATTCCAATATGCAGGAAATACAAATAAATTTGCAGCAAAATTTTAAATAATTTGTAGACATCACATATTTTGTATTATTTGTGAGATGTTTCTTACAATCATCACGAAAAATGTCATATTTGTGGTATATTCACTGCAACTACTAGAGAAATAGGTAGCATTGCTGCAAATATTCACATATTCCACAGATATTAATGCTTTTGTAGCAAAACTATGAATATTGTCTAATTATCACAAAAAGTGTCAAATATTTGACTGGAATAATTTGCAACTGCAATGATGTTTAAGGCTCTAATACTTTTCAACCATCTTTCGTTTTCTTAGTGCAGTTCGGTTACCAGTTTCTTGCCAGAAGAAATAAATAAACGTCAAAAATTTTCACATGTCGCAAACAATAGGAAATTCATTAATTTAGTTACATTGCGAAATAAATATACAAATATTAATAAAATAATATATTTATACAATACAAATTGCTCATTAGCTAGTGAAATATAATATATATATAAAAAATATGTGACCAGTTTTTTTTATTTATTGGTTATGAGGAAATAAAAAATAAATGCAGATACAAGTATCTTTTCAGAGTTTTTTTTTCAGAAAGCAGGAATTATACAAAATTGTGTGCGCGACAATTTTACTCAATTATAATACAATAGAATACATAAGTTTTATATACATAAATAACTATGTTAAATTATAATTTCAATTGGAGGTTTAGAAAACCTCATGCATACCGACTAGGAGGTTGCGACAACTTCATGCTCACCAATTTGGAGGTTGTCGCAACCTCACGAACACCTATTTGGAGGTTACCACAACCTCATTCTCACCGACTAGGAGGTTGTCACAACCAAATTAAGAGGATATTGCAACTACTTTATCAGTTGTTGCCGCAACCGAATGATTCGGTGAGATAATTTAGTTGGATGCCGCAACAAATCAGTTCTCTGTGTGTACTCACTTTTGAATCTCATAAACATTTCTACCTGGGAAATTTAGAAATATGCAAATTTTTATAGTTGGTGTTAATAACATTTATGAAACTTATAGTCGAACTAAGCCGACTATAAATAATCTACACATATGTTATAATGTGTGCGGTTACCTTTTAAAATATTTGAGAGGTCTCCAAGGCTTTCGAATTCTGCAAATTTTCGATCTTAGTACCCATATTTTGAGTACCCATATGTACGAACGGGTATGTGTACCGAATTTTGTTTTTCGTTTCGTGGAGAAAACATTTTTCATCAAAAAAAAAGACCAACAAAAGTTTTCCTCTGGCGGTATAACGAAAAATTTAACCGTAGATGTCAGTGTTATGTGTGGTATTTGAACATAAGTGGTCGTATTAAAAGTCACAATCGACCGATCATTTTTTGTCAGCGTACTCATTTTTTGTCAGCGTAGATATATAAGTTATCTAAATTAGGAGTTTCATTGATCTAGTTCTTCTAATTTAAAGTAATTTTGATTTCAACAGACAGGCAGGCAGACAATCGAATTAGAAGGTCATGCAGATCAAGAATATATATACTTTTCCTTAAGTGATATTCTTCATTCTGTGTGTTACAAACGGCGTACCAAACTGAATATACCCTTTCACTCTCTGTGGGTATAAATATTCATTTATTGAATACAGAATCGTATTTGAACACAACATAAATTAAATTTCGTTAAGAGAGTATGTTGTAAAATAAATATCATAATTTTATAAGAAATATATTTTCAAAACGTCTAAAATTTTATCATACATTTAAAATTAAAAACGATGACATCGATACGTATTAATATATTTTTTTTTTATTCAGTTGATAATCTTAAAGCCTATTAAGGCCAAACTGATTACATAGTATATCTTAATGGCAAAATAACTAAATTTATTTATTATAACTTTAATGAATGTAGTAATATAAATTCTAAAATAATTTAAACCCACCCCTGCGAATATGAAATACTACACCCAGAAAAAAATTCCCTCAAATCCCATTAAAATTGGTCAATAGGACAATTATTGATTTAATAGTATACAAAAAATAAAATTGTTCATATAAACTCAATGGTAATGTCATGGTATTTTCTAGTATTTAATGGTATTTTCCGATTAAAATAATAATTTATTCTATTGAATATAGTATTTTTTTCTGGGTGTATGCATTTATTTTTTAATTCAAGGAAATTTTCGATTCTGTGAGTTCAACAAAAAAGACCAGTACCAGACCAGTACCAGTCGAACCAATTGGCACCGCTTATTCAAATTCTGAAAAACCTGCACCAGTTCCAGCGGATGAAATAACAAAAACGTTGCTACAATTTTCCAAACGCCTCTCCAATAAATTACTGAAGGCCCAAAACGTTGTAATTGAATTGAATGCTTTCTTCCGGAGTAACATTACTGAGTTATTTACGAACAGCAACATCGCACATACGAAAACAACAAATAATAGATCAACTTCCAATGACATAAATAGCAGAACACCGTTTTTGAATACTTTCATTGAATCTTGTCCACGTTTTCAAAATACGAACAGTCACACAGAGCTAAATTACAATAAAAATCAAATACTGATTATGAATTTACAAAATAATGCAAATATGACACATGGGAATGGAACTGATTGCGCACTTGAATGCAAAGACTTTGAAAGTTCGTATATAGCAAATGGTCGATTAATTACGAAAATACATAGTTATCAAAACTGTTTAACACAATCCAAATTATTAACAACTTTGTCGTCATCAAAGTATATGCAGAGTTCCAACCAAACAACTAATTTAAAGTATTTCCGAAGAAATCATTTTAAACATGTTTATTTTTTATCGCGCTACGACCATGCTAGCGATAGCAATAAACAGTTCTACAATGATCTGCATTTTCGATATTTATATGTATCGGCTATCACAAATAAATTTGTTTTTTTGTTAATCGATGTGGGTTCGGCGCTTAGTATAGCACATCTGGATTTAACAAAATTATTTGGTAAATATAAAAACAATCAGCATGCCTAGCCTGAAACACTTTCAACCCAAAAGTCGTGGGAGAACTTAAATGTTTTAAGAATATATTTTGGACATCTCCCCCGAGTATTTTAAGACTAAAATAAAAAAAATCATAGGCAGGTTTTTTAAAATATCGCAGTTTCAATTTTTTAGGTGCGGTTTTTTTGAAAATATTTGTTTGAAAATAACTTTTTTCTTTTTTTTTTGCTCAAACTATTAACTTTAGCCACTAAAATAACTCATAAAAATTTCACATAATTTGTCCACCGTTATGGGTCATAATTAGTGGTAACAAGTGCCAAAACATAGGTTTTTTAAAAAATAGTTCGTTTTTGAGCATTATATCCTTAAATACTATTAAATATTATATACACGGATTAACGTGCATAAATGTATGTACCAAACAAACTAAACCCTAATCCGCTATCTTTAAAAATTGAGAAGATATTCCAAATCAAATTAAAATGTTCTTGAAAATTTGGTAAAAAAAACGTTCAACTTTTAGTAAACCATAAATAATTGAATTTTAACAAATCAATTTGAAAATTTGAGTCACATTTACCAAAAGTAGACCATATTAGCTACATTATTGAATAAAAAAAAGAGCTCTTGTAGTGGACTTTTCCAAAGATATTGTGATTTTACCTTGTAATTATTATATATTTTGAAATAAAAAAATTAAAAATATACACTATATTTTCCGTTTTTTATCACAATATCTTTTGAAATATTCACAACAGTAAGTAAAATGTTTATTCCAGCTTGTAGCTAATAAAGTCTACTTTTAGGAAATGTTGCTCAAATTTGCAAATTGATTAGTTAAAATGGTTTACTAAAAGTTGAACGTTTTTTTGACCAAATTTCCAAGAAAATTTGACTTTGATTTGGAATACCTTCTCAACTATTAAAGATAGCGAATTGGGGTTTAGTTTGTTTGGTACATACATTTATGTACGTTAATCCGTTTATAGACTATTTAATAGTATTCAAGGATATAATGCTCAAAAAAGGACTATTATTGAAAAAAAAACTATATTTTCGCACTTGTTACCACTAATTATAACCCATAACGATGGACAAATTATGTGAAATTTTTATGGGTTAGTTTAGTGGCTAAAGTTAATAGTTTGAGAAAAAAAAAGAAAAAAGTTATTTTCAATGAAATATTTTCAAAAAACCGCACAAAAAAATTGAAACCGCGATATTTTAAAAAACCTGCCTACGATTTTTTTTTATTTTAGTCTTAAAATACTCGTGGGAGATGTCCGAAACATATTCTTAAAACACGACTTTTGGGTTGAAAGTGTTTCAGGCTAGGCGTGTCAGATATTCAAATAATAAATAAATAAAAAAAATCACATTTCTGTATAAAATTCGTTATACCTCGGGGTTAAACATAATCACATAATCATAATCACTGAATGATGTTTTTGTAATTACCATGTTGTTCTTTTTATTTTTATAGTTATTAACATAATTCAGTTTTTGTCATATGTGGACATGATAACAATTGTGACCGTTTCCAAAGAAGCCAATATTATCACAATGAAGGGAGATGCTACACATGATGGAGTATATTCTGCGACACGTGACGTCAAAGAAGCGTTAATCAATTATGTGAACAATTTACATGTCAGTTATGAACCAACAAATCACACACTTGCATTTGAGTTCTCATTTAATTTGCTAAAAAAGTTAGAAAACACAAAATACATCACATCGAAAAATGCAATAGAATTTGTTTATGTTACACGTGGCCTTCTAACAAATCTTTCAGATACGATGGACGTTTTGGAAGTTATAGCAAATGGACAGCAGAAACTCACAAATCGCATCGTAATAAATGCATGTGCTGTTGTCCTAGGTATTTTATAAATATTTCATAATAAAATAAATAAGAGTGAAAAACACATTTAAATTCGGAATTATATTTTAATTAATTTTTCTTAAATTTTCATATTATTTTCTTTTAGATGAAAAACGGATTATGTACGAAAAGCAGTTTTTACGTGACATTGCAGAACAGAATTACAACAAGTATGAAATAGATGTTACATCCTGGTATAACAATCACACTTTTATGGGACGTGTATTTATTATAACAAAAAAACATCTCGACAATATTATTTTAACTAGCACCGCAGTATTTGAACATTTATTTGTGTCACCGCGACTGTCAACCAGGCTGGAAATTCATAAACCTATTGTTGACCACAATACTATGGGTAACGCCATGCTAAATTTAAATTAAATATGTTATTATTTTATTCTCTACATTTATTTTATATTGAAAATTCTTTTTAGATACAATAGTTTCTCTAACTATGGCAGTGCCACCATTTGGTGTGATTGGTGTTAATTTGTACCTGTCCGATTTAATTGAAGATGTAGTTAATTATGTTGCACATAATAAAATCAATAAATACGCACATTCATATGCGTTTATAGTTGATTGCACTGGTGATACTATTGCACATCCAGCAATCTCACGTCTTAATGTACAAAGCGTAACTCCATTTTCAGTGGATATTCGATTGTTAGAAAATTCAACAAACTTTGCGGACATACGCCAAAAAATGTTACACGAAGAGTTTGGCAATATTACAAGTACCGTATTTTTCAGTAAAAACAATAACAAAAAACCCGAAGTAAATATTTGTATACTTGTTTGAAAATATTATTAAAATGACATTATGCTTTCATATTACAGCTCATGCAGCAAAATTATATTTGGAAAAATATAATGGGAATGTATATTATTTGTTTTGCTACTATTTTTAAACAAAAAGCAAACATAGTTACATCAGAAATCATATATAAGTACCCAAATACATCTTCATTATCCACAATTTCCGATCCAATGTCATTGCGTTCTGGAACTGTTCATTTGCAAGACAGCAATGATTTGCACATGACATCAAAAGAGCTCCTGTACCATCGTTTAGATCTTATGCCGCCCCCCAATACGCCCGTCTGTAGATATTTACGACTAATTGCAACCTTAGGTCTGTCATATATTTAATTTATTTAAATACAATTGAAAGTAATACACTTAATGAACACAAATTGCAGATTATTCTACACTCTATCTGAGTCCAACAGCATTCGAATCGCCATTTGCTTATTTGATAAATGATCTCAACACTAACCAAATATCAACAGTGACAAGCATTATGGCCTACATTAAGGACACTACAGGCCTGTTAGCAAATCCTGGTCTACGGTCACAAGTTCGTAGGGACGTGAATACGTTATACAAATCGATGGTGTATTTAAAGAAGCGACATCAGGATGCACGTGGATCACTAAAAAATTACATTATACGTCGTTATATTTCAACAGTTAATGGTGTTTTTCAAGTGTATCCAGGCTGTCAATTAGCTAATAATTTTGAACCAACAATACGCCCTTGGTATCGGAAAGCAATGCAGCATCCTGGCAAAGTAATTATCACTGAACCTTATTTAGATGCTGCAGGTTATGGTTATATTATAACTATAGCACATACTATATTTGAAGGCAAATCGAATGCCTTGCATTCAATAGAACATGATACAGCTGTTGCAATAGTTGCTTTAGACATTCCCTACTCTTTCTTCTATAAAATGGTCGTTGACTCCACACCAGTGTGTCATCAAATTGGAATCAAATGTATGCTATTCGAAAACCAAGGTTACTTAATTGCACATCCATCAATGTTGGAACCAAGCACTTCCACGCATAACCAACGACGGCCGCATGAGCATTTAACGCACAAGGAATCATTTTTGGCCAACGATATTTTGTATCATAAAAACCTGGTGCGAAAGCTAGCATGCGCTAACTACCAAAATCGTACAATTCAACGTTACTATGTGTTCAATACTTCGTTAACTGGAGTTCTCACAAATGTTGTTTATGGGGAACGCACAAAATATGCTCTAACCTTGGTGCGTGGCACTAATATCTTTGCAGCTGTTTTGAACTCAACATGCGATGGTGGTGCATTTTGCCCATGCAGCACTATCGATCGTATTTGCCTGAACTGCAACCGCATGGACCAGACTGACTGTGAATGTCCTTGCGAATGTGAAGTGAGTTTGTATGCAGTTTATGCTACTTCAAGCAGAGATGCAACACAGGAGCAAACGAAAAAATATTTACCTGGCGGATATAATGAAATTTTAAACAACTACACCAGACAGTATTCATATTGTGAACCATATAATGAAGAAGTGATTACATCGCCTATATTAAATAATAATGATAATGTTCTAAATGCCTGCGTTTATGTTAATTGCGATGTCTATTCTAACCAAATGGATTGCTTGGCAGTTTTAGGTTGTGAGTGGTGTCAAATCGATATCGAAGGCAATATTTTACTATCACCATTCTGTTCATCACAATTAACATGTTTCAATGGTAATTTTTAAGTTTAATATTTCTACTATTAAACTTTTTTTTTTTTAATTTTAATTTAGGAGTTTTTTCCTCTACTAGTCCTTATGGTAACAGTGCTGCAGATTCTGATATACTTGTAATACAAAGCTATAGTTCATCAACACATCCACATTCATATTCAGCTATCGGTCCTGTTGGTGGTGCGATAATAGTTTTAGGCTTAATTATTGGTTTTGCTATTTATTGTTATCGCCATAATCAAGATTCGCACAATCAATTTTACATTGAATCACTACAGGATGATAATTACGGGTTGCCATTGTCTCGTTTCAACATCGATGATTATCAACCCAATGATGAAGCGCTTGGTTTTTGTCATAATGGGGGTAGTAACATTGCAGCACAGCGTAATCTCATAAATTCGGAAAACCTATCTGCATATAACATGTCATCCGCAAGTAGCTATCATCGTCCGCTTAATGGTGAATCTGATAATGGATATTCAACCATGACACCACATGAAGATTTGACAGATATACAAAGTTTAACATTAGTGGAGCCATTGTTGTTAAATGAGAAACGAAATAGTAAATCGGACAGTATGTCTATATCAACATCCATATCAAGCCCAATAAATCGCTATCAATATTTTAATAATGGTCATTCCAAATTTCAGTCCTCTTCTTTTAGAGATAATTTTTCATGTAATATATTTAAATCGCCAAAAACACGAAACACGATTGTCGAACATACTACAATACAGTGTAACTACGCTACAACTACTGACAATGAGGAATTACATCGGCACCGTTTTTTAGCTCCAGTAACCGTTCATCGCCATATGGAAACAATTCCATCATGATTTTATTTCTTTTAATTGTAGTTAAAATGATTTATTCTGAATTACATTTATCTTTGTATGACTATTTTTTTTTAATAAAAAAATATTGTTAAAACTTAATAAGTAATGTTAAAAATGCATTTAATCAATAGGTATTAAACAACGTGTAAACAAGACTTAACAATTTATTTCAATAAGTAATTACCACTATTTAAAATTTGACGTTCGAGTATGTAAATCTGCCTTATGAACATCAAAATATAGTATTTAATAAACAAGTCTTTTTTATTTCATAAAAAAGTGTACTCAAATAAAATTTGAAAATATCTTTAATAATGAAATGTGTTTAAACAAAATTAGTCAAATTTACTTAGAAATGGTATACAAAGAATTATGTTGCCTTTCAGTCTAAAAATAATCGAAATAAAGTAATTCGTATGTACGTTTTAAATAATTTCAAACTCGCTCTTCGTGTTAACGCATACGTTTAGTGAGTTTTTTGCGGCCATTAATGTGACTAAATCACAAAAGGGAAACATTTTAGATTGGCATTCATACCATTATGATGGTTCACAAACAAAAAACTCAGAAGAAAATGTCCCATTGTACGACCATTAATCTTATGGTTCTTGTTTTATTAGTTTTTTTCTTTTAAATCAAGAATATCTAATTAATTTTATAGTATTCGAATAATTCGGTACCATAAATTTAAAAATTTCAATATTATTATTTTTAATAGAATAAATACTGTTGTTTTAATGGTTTCCTTCTATAATAATAAACGCGGCATAAAAAACATAAACCCGAATATAAACATGATCGTTTTTACGTCATTCTGTGTGTTTGTGTTTGCTCAAAATGGTCGTATGCATTTTTTGTAATAATCTACAATATTAAAGTACTCAATGAACATCCCATAATGATATTGAACTATAATTTGCACGATTTGCTCAAGAGCCATCATCGAGTAAGGTCGTTCTTTTGCGCATTAGTTTTGTTTCTTTTGGAAAGTTTTTTTTTTATATATTAAACAGTTTTCACTGTTGTTATTTTTATGAGTAATTTTCATAAAACTATGGAGACTTTCAAGAAGCCTCCAGACAAGAAGTTTGGCAAGAAGCTTGAAATATTACCCAGCACGTCGCTGCAGATTCCTGGGCAGAAATCCGGCGATCTAAATGATTTATTTATTGGCAAATCTAATTTGCAAGATGGTTCTTCACATCGGCAGCAAGATGGATGCAGAAAAAGTCGCAGAGCTCCTCTCAACAACAATTGTTGTCTTGTAAGCAGCCTGCAGACTTACAAAAATGTTTATTACAACAACAGCAAGCTGAGGGTCATTGAACTCTTCTGCCGAATACTTCGCAGCAAGTTGAGGGTCATCGAACTCTGCTTCCGAATACTTAGCAACATTATGTAAATCTGCCGGCAACAACAACAACATTTAGTTTCAAAACAACAACATTTAGTTTCAAAACAACAACAACAAAATTTAATTGCAGAACAACAGCAGTTTTCAATAGTTGAACAACAAAAGCAACCATTTGCAGAACAACGAATTTTTAATTCAATGAGCGAATTTAATACCTCAAATCAGCAACAAGCTTATGCATAACATGAATTCCAAAATAATTCAGCAATTGTTTATTCGATTCAACAAATTATCGAGCCGAGATTTTCAAATCAACAACAGCGCGTTAGTGAGCTTCAGCAAGTGGTTGCTAATCACTCCAACTCATTTTGTGCAAGTGCTTCTTCTGACATGGACTATGACGACATTTCGTCGCCAAATACAATGATGATTGCAGAACAACTTTTAAATTTAACTCACTCTGAAGAAAATTTAGACGAGAGATTCCAAGTGGTCCAGCAAAGGCGTTATAAACGTTTCAAAGTTCAGGAGTAAGGTAGATTTAAGTAATGACAATATTAGTAACAATAATTGATTTTCTGTGCTAGTAGATATTTGTGTTGAAAAAAATATAAATAGTGTTTCTTATAAAAATAATTCTTCGGGTAAAAGTATTGATTTAAATAAAATTAAGCATGAAGGAAAGTTTTTGTCGACCAATTTTTTTGTACAATGTGAATATTAACAATTTAGTTGAACAGCTAAAAGCAAAATCTCCCAAACTGAAATTAAAGATTATTAACAAGTCAAAATATAAGAGCAATTTATATTTGCAAGATTTAGATGCCGATACTGAAATGATGGCGCTTTTACGTGAGAAAGAAATAGATTCATACTCATTTACAGTTTCTCAATTGAAGGTCAACGTAACTTTAAGAGGTTTGTATTTTCAGACCAGGAGTGGAATCGCGTAAGTCGATACTCGACAATCGTTTCAAAGAGAGCTGTGAACGGTATCGTCTACTCGATTGCAGATTCTTGCTTCACGTAACTTTTAAGCGATACTATCGTTTTGATACACGGAGAGATATGTTCTCATATATCATGTATTATACGCATAAATATCGGAAAATTTATTCGTGATATCCAGCCAAGAATAAGTAATCATAATGATTCGGTTTTTATTCATAATATATGATTATAATAAAAATTATTAGAATAAAATTATGTGTATGTTTACTCATGTTTTATGTATAATATATATTCATAAGTCATGAATAATTGTAATATGTTCTGAAATACATTTTAAGATTTATTATTCATAATTAAAATATTATACATTTGCCAAATAGCCATAGCTATTTGCAGATAGAAAATCAAGTCCAAATTATGCGGAACAAAGTGAAAAACACTGCATTTGAAAATATAATAAGTCAATGGGATATGAACTTTATTAAGGAAAGTAGCATTAAAAAAACCATGAAAAAATACATCACATCAACTAATATGTATGTTAAATTTCACAAATGACACATTTTTCACTCTTTCACACACTTAAATTATCTTTAGTCTGCAGCTACGACTTATTTTTCCAAATACACATTGGGAAAAAAAATAATTTTTATAGCCAAAATTATAAAAAGTGTTCAGATTATTATTTATTGTAGTAATGTGTTTAAGGATGTGTTTCTTATATTAAAATATGAAATGAAAATGGCGAACTTAAAAACTTATATGAAGTCGAACAATATTGCTGACAAAAAATGCTGACAAATCTTTTTTTAAATCTCAGTTAAAATCATTTGCTGATTGAATCATCTTAAGTTCCAATCACCTTTCAAATCATCGGATTGCTGAAAATAATAAGCAAAATCTTTGAATCGAATCACAAGATTTTGCAACCAGTTTTAATTTAGTGATTTAAATCATCTGTTCATTTTAGTCTTAATCACAAAAAACCTGCAATCAGTTTTCAAGTCAAATGATTCAATCCCAAAAATACAAAATCATTTGCTAGTATAAACGACTGAAACGCAAATGATTTTGCAATCACTTTGTTCAAATCATTTTTCTCACTCAAGACTTGAAACAAAACACACTCAAATTATTTTTTACACTCAAGATTTGAAGTAAAACAAATTTAAATCTTTAGGGATTTGAAATTTTTTGATTTACTGATTTAAATCTATGTGATATGTATTGATGCATTCTTGTTAAGCTTGCTCAAAATTAGCTCGCGTATCAACAAATGACCAACAGCATCGACTTATAAGTAAAGCACAGTGTGGAAGCGAGTACCTAGTGTTGGCGAAAACCTCTAAAGTCAAATTGACCTCGGACACTATTTTTTTTTTTCATTATATAGTAAATTAATTTGCTTACAATGTGGCATCACTCAATGTATGCCATATGTATCCAAAAAATTTTGAATCGTTCATTTAAAAAATTATAATCTTATTTTGTAATACAGCCATCTACATCTAGTATGAGCAAAAACCGGTTTTAAGCCTGCTGCTTCGGTGTTAGACGAGGGGAAAACGAGAATGAGTGAGAATATACAGTTTTGCCAACTCCATATTTGAGTTTTACATTAAATATCCTAAAATTCTTAATAATAGTAATAGAAACAAAATACACAGAAATATACTTAAATTGAGATAAACACTTTTAAATTATTTATCCGAAAAATGTTTTTTTAAGCATATTTTCAAATTGTTCGATACCAAAAATATACCAAATGTTTATCGATTTTTTGTTCCAGATAGTGATGATCAAAAATTTCTTGTTCTTGCATCTTGTTCTTGCATTTTTTGCAAGAACAAGAGCGAGAACAAGATCGAGATTTTCTTGCAAAAACAAGAGCAAGATAAGAAATGCAAGAACAAGAGCAAGTGCAAGACTAACACTGCAAGAAAAGCAAGACATGCGTTTTTTTATCATTTTAATGTATTTATTACAGGGATTGTATCCGTTACCTTTACTGTTATCCGTTTCATACCGTTTTATATGCAATACCGTTACAGTCACCGAATTAATGGCATTGCGACATACCGTTACCGATATAACGTGTTACCGTTTCATACCGGTATTTTACCGGTAAAGAAATGGCTCACTTTTTGGAATCTTAAATACCAACATTTTTATTTTAGTATGAAAAAATACCAAAAATCATAATCTGGCAACTCCCTATGAAAAATACTAGCGGAACCCGCGCACATCTTCACCGTGCTAAGTTTTTGCAAATGCAACACTATCGTTTTTAAAGTGTGGATACAATCACGCCCATTTTTCCCGTTTTATTGTATATCTATGTCGCCATTTCTCCCGCCCAAATTGACAATAAGCACTACTAAAACTCATAATGTATAGCGTAGTAAGCGCTGAGGTTGTGCCCAATACTGCCAAGTATAACAAAACTGCTATTAAAAGGTCAGGAGCAGAGCTGTAATGAGTAGTTGTAGTAGTTGTAATCAAAAATTTTGATTACGGTTCTTTAGTTGTCGTAATCAAAAGTTTTAATTATGATTAGAAATCATCAAAAAGTAATTTGATTCTTAGTACATATTTTTATTATTTGCAAACTACTTTAAAATATTTAAAAGCTGGTAATCGGACTACTATTTTTTATTATTTTCACAAATTTTTGATAATTTTCAGAAATGAAAAAAGTTGTGAGATTACTTTTTATACCCTACACCTGTGAGATATATTATTTTTGCAGATATTGTAACGCCCATTTGGAGGCGTGGCCGGTATGGAAAAGTATATCGATTCTTGATCAGCATGACCACCCGAGTCCGTTTAGCTATGACCGTCCGTCCTTATGTCTGTCTTGCTGTCCGTATACACGATAACTTGAGATATACTGTTTAGAATGCGGTGAAATTTCGTTTCAATACTTTTTACCCAAAAGTTAGTTTTGTCAATGAAAATGGTCAAATTGGTCGACGGACACGCCCACCTCCCATACAAGGCACATATATATAACACTTTAGGAGCCGATAACTCGAAAAGTATTCAATATACTAATAAAATTAAAAAAATACAGTTACACTAAGAAAACAAAGATGATTATCAGAAATATGACAGCCCTAAAAATCAAGTTATTTACAAAAAATCTCCTAAGCATCCGTCAAATACGATAAATATTGCTAGCAATCATCTTTCAAATTTACGATTTTTCATAGCAACCATCAACTAAACATCTTACAAATAGGAAGATAGTTGATGAATATTTGGAAAAGGTACTCCATTAGAATTCGCGGAGTAATTTTTATTGAATTGAAAGAAAATGAATCAAATGTATTTTTATTTTTTCTAGTCTTTATAAATCCTTCGAAGGTAAAAACGAATTGAGATTTCTTCGCGGAAGAACCAAGTTGGCCCGGCGATGCTGTCGTCAAAGTAAACTCTGAAAAAAAAATATTTTCCATCACGTGTTGATAATTTCAATCCCGGGAAATTTTATTTTCACTTTTACCATTAAAATATAATATTTGAGCTGACACTTTTTTAAATCATTGAATTTACTTAATTATTGTGGATAAATCGAGCTAATGGAAAAAGTACGCCATTTTCCTTTTTTATAGTAGTCAAATGTCAAAATACCTCAAAAGTTTTGCTGCAAATGTCCAAGAACTCTAGATGTTTGCTATCAGTCAACTGTAAATATCTCAATTTCCATTGTTGTTGTGCAAACATCTCGTAACTAACTGCATATATGCCATATTTAAAAAATATTAATAGTTTTGCTGCAACTTTATTGAAACTTATGGGATGTTTGAATATTTGCTACAAGTCGTAAATTTAAAAGGATATTTGCAGCAAGACTTTCATAAACATCTTGTTTTCTTATTGTAGAATTCACCTATAAATATGTGTTCCAAAAATGGGCGTCCACATTTGATTTTTTTTATTATTTTCCGCGTTTTCATAGTGGACATTTTATTCGCAAATTATTGAAAACAAATTTATTAAATATTAGCCTTAAATCTCCAAATATGTTTTAAAAGTAGGCATGATCCGCCCACATTTATTTTTCAACATTTTTTGATTATTTTTTTTACTTTTATATCAATTTTTTAATTATTGGGATATACATCGTAAATTTCTGATATATAAATAATATTCTGAGTGTAAGAATGTTCAGCATACCTAAAAACTTTAAAAGGTAGGTATACAATTAAATTTCCCACATTAATATCCCACCAAAGTGTAGGGTATTCCATAGTCGAGCCAGACCAACTATAAAAGTACGTCCCATGTGACCAAACTTACCCATGTGACCTAACTTTCCCAACTCGTTTGTATATTAAATTATTTATATTTATATTATTTGTATATTAAAAGTTTGGAAGTTTGGTTTCTAAACATGTTTAAAATTTTTTTATATTATTTTCGTGGACTTATATAAGTCACATTATATGAAACTTCCTACTGGCATGACGGTAAAATTGAATTATATTTAATATGCGTGAAGTTAACAACACTCTTTCAACAACAGAACGGGTGGAATCAACATCTGCCACCAAAAGTAGGCAGATCTGATTTTCACTTCGTTCTCTCTGTAAAGAAGTGTAGTTGTGTCAGTGTTGCCACTTTTTGTGTAATTCCACAAAAACAGTGCATTTTTGATCTCATTGTGTATTTTTGTGTATTTTTTGTGTAAGTTAGAATAAAATAAAATTATATTACAAAAGAAAAATTTAAAGAGTTTCAAGAATATTTCCAGATATATATATGAGCCATTCCACACCAAATCGACCAAAAAAGTCAAATTTGAGATTTTACCTTTTCGATCTTAATGAACTTAGAATGCTAGAGCCACTGTATCTCTGAAAGTAGTGTTCGGAAAAAATAAAAAAAAATTTAGTGCATGTCTCGATACCCTTTATCAGTTGCCAAAATTTCATTGAAATCGAAGAAGGTGAGTTCCAACCGCTGGTCGATTTGGTGTGGAATGGCCCATATATAAAACACTATCGCCTACTGTAATTCGAAGGCAATCATATAAAAGTTCTGTAGCGGTACGAATCGCTACGTGATTGAAGTATTTGAGTATCCGTCGTCTGTAGACAGTATATATGTACAAATTTATTACCTATGTATTTTGAATATTCACTAATTTTTATATTATTTCAATCATAGAGGCCTCTCTAAATAGTGAAAAAGGGAAAAATTGAAAAATGTTGTTGTCAAACTATATTAAATTTCAAACAGTAAAACAGAATGTACTTGGATTATTAATAATAGTGATATCAACATATTTAAAGATTTTTGAATTTAGATTAAATTTAAATTTATAAAATTCGAAAATGAGAAACGCTTTTGTATTCCGCAGAACCAGTTAAAAGGATGTTTTATCTCAGGAAGTAAAAATGTCAAAATGATGTAATATTTTAGATATAGTTTGTTTAGACTTTGCCCAATATTTTCAGTCAAAAATATTATCTTGCATTAAAAAAATCCTTTATTAAAATAGTATGAAGTTATATCGATATCTTACAGGCAAAAGATAGCAACCAATAGAAAGCACAGAAGGAGAAAAAAGTCAAAAAATTGAGTAGATAAACTCGAAGTGTCATTTAATTGAGCTAACAATAATAATAGTGTGGCATAATTTTCAAAATATCCAATACTTGCAGAAAAATGTAGATGTCCCAATTTATTTCAAACAATTTTTCAATTCTTGAATTTTTGGAAATTTTTGATGCAAATTTCTACACCCAGAAAAAAATCATGGTAAATTGATAGTATTTCAATAGAAAAACAATAATTTATACCATTAAAATTGGTCAACAGGATGCGTCCCATTAGTTCAGTAATATTGAAACTGTTAATACAATGTGAGGTCGTACCATAAATTTTATAATGTGATATTTTAATTACAATAAGAAAGACCTATACAAATTTAATGATAAGTATTATTAATATTATGGTATAGTCGTATTACATTTTCCTAATAATATATTAAAACAAAAATGTATTTTAGTTAATTTATTGTATATATTATTTTATTTAAATGTCGAATTTGATATTCACTTTTACAACACACACATAAACAGAAACTTCTTGCTGCAAAAGATTATAAAACATTTAATGTTTGCTTTGGTTTCCAATAATTGATTGTAGTACTTGAGTCTGCAGTTATTTTTGAGTCCATTGCGTTCTGTAATAAATAAAAATATAAATAAATTTATAAATATAATTTATTTACATTAAATATATTGAGTCCTTACCAATTTCGCATTTAATAATGTGGATTATTACAAAATACATGCGACCTTTTTGAGTAAACACGCAGAATGACGTACAAAACGAACATGTTTGTATTCGTTTTATGTTTTTTTGCACCACGTTTATTATTATAGGAAGAAACCATTAAAACAACTGTATTTATTCTATTTAAAATAATAATATTGAAATATTTAAATTTATGGTACTGTATTTTTAAAATACTATTGAATTAATTAGAAAACTTTTGATTTAAAAAGAAAAAACTATTATTACATGAACCATAAGAACAATGGTCGTACCATAAAGTACTTAATGGTACATTTTCTTCTGAGTGTATGTTTTAATGTATATCAAATAAAATACTTATTACAACGTTAAATTCTGAAATTTTATTTCTATTTATTCTATTTAAAATAATAATATTGAAATATTTAAATTTATGGTACTGTATTTTTAAAATACTATTGAATTAATTAGAAAACTTTTGATTTAAAAAGAAAAAAACTATTATTACATGAACCATAAGAACAATGGTCGTACCATAAAGTACTTAATGGTACATTTTCTTCTGAGTGTATGTTTTAATGTATATCAAATAAAATACTTATTAAAACGTTAAATTCTGAAATTTTAAAAATACAATATATGTAATACCAGCTCTAGAATACGAATTTTGGCCTAGTTTAACTTTTTTTCCAAAAATGGACTAAGCCTTTTTGATTCTCAACGACACATTTTATTATACTTTTTAATGTCATAAAAAAATTGTGTAATTTTTTTTTGCAAAACTATTGTATGTTTAGTGTTTACCAAAATTACTTCAACAATTTTTAGTCCATATAAACGCAAATGCAGAAAATGGTTTTAATATCGTAAAATCAATATAATATAAAATATCACCAGAGAATTTATTAACCGCATGGGTCGTTTTCAAGAAAACGATACAGAAGATTTGTATAAATATTCCTCCAAATCCTCCTAAATGCTTAAAAATTATTAAAAATAGTAAAGAAATAAAAATTTGATTTTTTGTGCATTATGTCATATTTACGATATCGTTTGAATATCTTAAAAATATAATTGGAAAAAATACTTGAAAGCAAATACAGTTTATGTTTTTAGTAAAAATTATTTTAGGTTTTTCTTTTTTTTATTATTATACTCAGAAGAAAATTGATCATCAAGTACTTAATAGTACGACCATTTGGTGTATGTATTAATCCATGTATTAATTTTTCCAGTATTGTATCTTTACTTTTATTCGTTTCATACTGTTTTATATGAAATATCGTAACTGTTACCAAATTATGGTACCGGAATTAAAATGTTACCGGTAAAATATCAGTATGAAAAGTTTTTCAAACTGTAGAAATTGTAGAAAATTATATACTTTTCATATTTTATAATTTTTAATTTTTTTTTTGTGAATATCCAATAATATCTTTCAACAACTATAGACGATTTTTCATTTTAAGGATTTTCACAGCAATGTGAAACAAAAAGAAACAAAACAAACAAAAAGGTTTTAATTCGTTTTACAAAAGCATTAAATAATAATGAAATAATCGTACCTTTATCGATTATTACAATAAATTGATAGTATTTCAATAGAAAAACAATAATTTATACCATTAAAATTGGTCAATAGGATGCGTCCCATTAGTTCTGTAATATTGAAACTGTTAATACAATGTGTGGTTGTACCATACATTTTATAATGTGATATTTTAATTACAATAAGAAAAACCTATACAAATTTAATGATACGTATTATTATTTTATGGTATAGTCGAATTACATTTTCCTAATAATTTATTAGAACAAAAATGTATTTTAGTTAATTTATTATTTATATTATTTTATTTAAATGTCGAAATTGATATTCACTTTTACAACACACACATGAAAAAACACTTCTTGCTGCAAAAGGTTATAACACATATAATGTTTGCTTAGGTTTCCAATAATTGATTGAAGTACTTGAGGCTGCAATTATTTTTGAGTCCGTTGCCATAAAAATATAAATAAATATGTAAATATAATTTATTTACATTAAATACATTGAGTCCTAACCAATGTCGCGTTTAATAATGTGGAATATTACCAAAAAATACATGCGACCATTTTGAGTAAACACGCAGAATGACGTACAAAACGAACATGTTTGTATTCGTTTTATGTTTTTTTACACCACGTTTATTATTATAGGAGGAAACCATTAAAACAACAGTATTTATTCTATTTAAAATAATAATATTGAAATATTTAAATTTATGGTACTGAATTTTTCAAATACTATTGAATTAATTAGAAAACTTTTGATTTAAAAAGAAAAAACTATTAATACATGAACCATAAGATGGACAGAGAATGGTCGTACCATAAAGTACTTAATGGTACATTTTCTTCTGAGTGTACGTTAGTACAAATTGCATATGTGCTTCAGCATGAAATACTTGGGGGAATGATCATTTTCAAGGTTTGATAGCTTGCGCTATTAATATAGGTCAGTAATGCAATTGTTGGTTTGCATTATCTGTATTGAATTCGACAATTTTATGACTAACATTGATTTAATTTTAAATGAATGAAATTGGTTGCATGGGCCTAATTTATTTCTTTTCACAATTAATTCTTATCTAATTTTTAAATTATAAGGTCTTCTCCAAATAAATATATATATAAATATATTTTTTATTACTACATTATTTTCTTTAATCTGTCTTGTCCTAATTTATTATGTTTTTTTTCTACTTTTCGTTTTCCTAAATTATTATATATTTTTCTTTCTCCAAATGATGAGTTATTTAATATTTTATTTTATGTCTTTTCTATATCTTATGGTTAGATTTCTTTTTTTTTAATTTTTACCATGATGTTGCAATTTCCGAATTTAATTGTCAACGCTTATCTAATTGGTTTTATATCGTTACTTTTATGGGTTCTATCTAAGGGTAATATTATAATATTTCAGTTTTATCGGCAGGCACTACTTGTGATATGCCTTTAACAAATTATTATGAATTTTCTTATCCTTCTTTTTAACCAATATCGTGGTGGTCACTGGTCCACTTCTCTCTACGACCACGTAAGGTCCCTTCCAAATTGGGGAGAACTTATTTTTCCTAGTTTGGTTTTTCATTAAAACCATGTCGTGTGGTTTGAATTGTATAGGGTTGAGGTTCTTGTCGTATTGTTTTTCGACAAATCCTTGGCCCTACATTGATTTTGCCTGACGATCTCGTGTGATCGCTGTATTTGGCACTTTAGTATCTTCTTGCAGTCCTCTGCGTTATAAAAAGGTGAACATTTACGCTTTAAATTCGTAGGCATGTCGAAGTCAAACCCGTATAACGTATGGAATGGTGTAGACCCGTCGATGTATGCACCGTGTTATTATGAACATTCATTGCAGAATTTAACCATTGGTCCCAGTTCGACACATCCTCTTTAGCAAAACTACGTAAATATTCAGCTAGTGGACGATGACTTCGTTCCAATGACCCATTAGCCTGTGGATGGTAGTAGGGTGTTATATGTAATTTTTTAATTCCTAATAATTTACATGTATCCGAAAATAGTTTGGAAACGAAATTCGATCCATTGTCTGTTACCAATAACTTGGGTATATTGTGACGTGTAACAATTGCATTGAAAAATACTATGTCTCTACACCCAGAAAAAAAATCATGGAAAATTGATAGTATTTCAATAGAAAAACAATAATTTATACCATTAAAATTGGTCAATAGGATGCGTCCCATTAGTTCAGTAATATTGAAACTGTTAATACAATGTGTGGTTGTACCATAAATTTTATAATGTGATATTTTAATTACAATAAGAAAGACCTATACAAATTTAATGATACGTATTATTAATTTTATGGTATTGTCGAATTACATTTTCCTAATAATATATTAAAACAAAAATGTATTTTAGTTAATTTATTGTATATATTATTTTATTTAAATGTCAAATTTGTTATTCACTTTTACAACACACACATAAACAGACACTTCTTGCTGCAAACAATTATAAAACATTTAATGTTTGCTTTGGTTTCCAATAATTGATTGTAGTACTTGAGTCTGCAGTTATTTTTGAGTCCATTGCGTTCTGTAATAAATAAAAATATAAATAAATTTATAAATATAATTTATTTACATTAAATATATTGAGTCCTTACCAATTTCGCATTTAATAATGTGGATTATTACAAAATACATGCGACCTTTTTGAGTAAACACGCAGAATGACGTACAAAACGAACATGTTTGTATTCGTTTTATGTTTTTTTGCACCACGTTTATTATTATAGGAAGAAACCATTAAAACAACAGTATTTATTCTATTTATAATATTGAAATATTTAAATTTATGGTACTGTATTTTTAAAATACTATTGAATTAATTAGAAAACTTTTGATTTAAAAAGAAAAAAACTATTATTACATGAACCATAAGAACAATGGTCGTACCATAAAGTACTTAATGGTACATTTTCTTCTGAGTGTATGTTTTAATGTATATCAAATAACATACTTATTAAAACGTTAAATTCTGAAATTTTAAAAATACAATATATGTAATACCAGCTCTGGAATACGAATTTTGGCCTAGTTGATTCTCAACGACACATTTTATTATACTTTTTAATGTCATAAAAAAATTGTGTAATTTTTTTTTGCAAAACTATTGTATGTTTAGTGTTTACCAAAATTACTTCAACAATTTTTAGTCCATATAAACGCAAATGCAGAAAATGGTTTTAATATCGTAAAATCAATATAATATAAAATATCACCAGAGAATTTATTAACCGCATGGGTCGTTTTCAAGAAAACGATACAGAAGATTTGTATAAATATTCCTCCAAATCCTCCTAAATGTTTAAAAATTATTAAAAATAGTAAAGAAATAAAAATTTGATTTTTTGTGCATTATGTCATATTTACGATATCGTTTGAATATCTTAAAAATATAATTGGAAAAAATACTTGAAAGCAAATACAGTTTATGTTTTTAGTAAAAATTATTTTAGGTTTTTCTTTTTTTTATTATTATACTCAGAAGAAAATTGATCATCAAGTACTTAATAGTACGACCATTTGGTGTATGTATTAATCCATGTATTAATTTTTCCAGTATTGTATCTTTACTTTTATTCGTTTCATACTGTTTTATATGAAATATCGTAACTGTTACCAAATTATGGTTCCGGAATTAAAATGTTACCGGTAAAATATCAGTATGAAAAGTTTTTCAAACTGTAGAAAATTATAAAAATTATATACTTTTCATATTTTATAATTTTTAATTTTTTTTTTGTGAATATCCAATAATATCTTTCAACAACTATAGACGATTTTTCATTTTAAGGATTTTCACAGCAATGTAAAACAAAAAGAAACAAAACAAACAAAAAGGTTTTAATTCGTTTTACAAAAGCATTAAATAATAATGAAATAATCGTACCTTTATCGA
The DNA here is from genome assembly GCA_951804985.1 of Dryomyza anilis. Lineage (NCBI taxonomy): Eukaryota > Metazoa > Arthropoda > Insecta > Diptera > Dryomyzidae > Dryomyza > Dryomyza anilis. Next base: position 8,835,441 of record OX638135.1, read on the forward strand.
TTATTACAATAAATTGATAGTATTTCAATAGAAAAACAATAATTTATACCATTAAAATTGGTCAATAGGATGCGTCCCATTAGTTCTGTAATATTGAAACTGTTAATACAATGTGTGGTTGTACCATACATTTTATAATGTGATATTTTAATTACAATAAGAAAAACCTATACAAATTTAATGATACGTATTATTATTTTATGGTATAGTCGAATTACATTTTCCTAATAATTTATTAGAACAAAAATGTATTTTAGTTAATTTATTATTTATATTATTTTATTTAAATGTCGAAATTGATATTCACTTTTACAACACACACATGAAAAAACACTTCTTGCTGCAAAAGGTTATAACACATTTAATGTTTGCTTAGGTTTCCAATAATTGATTGAAGTACTTGAGGCTGCAATTATTTTTGAGTCCGTTGCCATAAAAATATAAATAAATATGTAAATATAATTTATTTACATTAAATACATTGAGTCCTAACCAATGTCGCGTTTAATAATGTGGAATATTACCAAAAAATACATGCGACCATTTTGAGTAAACACGCAGAATGACGTACAAAACGAACATGTTTGTATTCGTTTTATGTTTTTTTACACCACGTTTATTATTATAGGAGGAAACCATTAAAACAACAGTATTTATTCTATTTAAAATAATAATATTGAAATATTTAAATTTATGGTACTGAATTTTTCAAATACTATTGAATTAATTAGAAAACTTTTGATTTAAAAAGAAAAAACTATTAATACATGAACCATAAGATGGACAGAGAATGGTCGTACCATAAAGTACTTAATTGTACATTTTCTTCTGAGTATACGTTAGAACAAATTGCATATGTGCTTCAGCATGAAATACTTGGGGGAATGATCATTTTCAAGGTTTGATAGCTTGCGCTATTAGTATAGGTCAGTAATGCAATTGTTGGTTTGCATTATCTGTATTGAATTCGACAATTTTATGACTAACATTGATTTAATTTTAAATGAATGAAATTGGTTGCATGGGCATAATTTATTTCTTTTCACAATTAATTCTTATCTAATTTTTAAATTATAAGGTCTTCTCCAAATAAATATATATATATAAATATATTTTTTATTACTACATTATTTTCTTTAATCTGTCTTGTCCTAATTTATTATTTTTTTTTTTACTTTTCGTTTTCCTAAATTATTATATATTTTTCTTTCTCTAAATGACGAGTTATTTAATATTTTATTTTATGTCTTTTCTATATCTTATGGTTAGATTTCTTTTTTTTTAATTTTTACCTTGATGTTGCAATTTCCGAATTTAATTGTCAACGCTTAGCTAATTGGTTTTATATCGTTACTTTTATGAAATATTATAATATTACCCTTAGATAGAAGGGTAATATTATAATATTTCAGTTTTAACGGCAGGCACTACTTGTGATATGCCTTTAACAAATTATTATGAATTTTCTTATCCTTATTTTTAACCAATATCGTGGTGGTCACTGGTCCACTTCCCTCTACGACCACGTAAGGTCCCTTCCAAATTGGGGAGAACTTATTTTTCCTAGTTTGGTTTTTCATTAAAACCATGTCGTGTGGTTTGAATTGTATAGGGTTGAGGTTCTTGTCGTATTGTTTTTCGACAAATCCTTGGCCCTACATTGATTTTGCCTGACGATCTCGTGTGATCGCTGTATTTGGCACTTTAGTATCTTCTTGCAGTCCTCTGCGTTATACAAAGGTGAACATTTACGCTTTAAATTCGTAGGCATGTCGAAGTCAAACCCGTATAACGTATGGAATGGTGTCGACCCGTCGATGTATGAACCGTGTTATTATGAACATTCATTGCAGAATTTAACCATTGGTCCCAGTTCGACACATCCTCTTTAGCAAAACTACGTAAATATTCAGCTAGTGGACGATGACTTCGTTCCAATGACCCATTAGCCTGTGGATGGTAGTAGGGTGTTATATGTAATTTTTTAATTCCTAATAATTTACATGTATCCGAAAATAGTTTGGAAACGAAATTCGATCCATTGTCTGTTACCAATAACTTGGGTATATTGTGACGTGTAACAATTGCATTGAAAAATACTATGTCTCTACACCCAGAAAAAAAATCATGGAAAATTGATAGTATTTCAATAGAAAAACAATAATTTATACCATTAAAATTGGTCAATAGGATGCGTCCCATTAGTTCAGTAATATTGAAACTGTTAATACAATGTGTGGTTGTACCATAAATTTTATAATGTGATATTTTAATTACAATAAGAAAGACCTATACAAATTTAATGATACGTATTATTAATTTTATGGTATTGTCGAATTACATTTTCCTAATAATTTATTAATACAAAAATGTATTTTAGTTAATTTATTGTATATATTATTTTATTTAAATGTCAAAATTGATAATCACTTTTACAACACACATAAAGAGACACTTCTTGCTGCAAAAGGTTATAACACATTTAATGTTTGCTTTGGTTTCCAATAATTGATTGTAGTTCTTGAGTCTGCAGTTATTTTTGAGTCCGTTGCCATAATAGAAGTTCGATGTATTATTTATTTTCTGTAATAAATAAAACCAGTTGGGAAGGTTAGATCACATGAGAAATTTTAAAGTAGGTGTAATTATGATAGGATTATAAAAATTATAGTCGGTCTAAGCCGACTATAAATACCCTACACATATGTGTGGTTACCATTCAAAGTGATATATAGGTCACCAGGGTATACGAATCCTGAAAATAACTACAAACATTCAATCGCTGAAGAATTTCCATTCATTTGATACCCATATTTACAAATGGGTAGGTGTACCGAATTTCGATTTTTTTTTTGTGAACCACAAGTCTTTTCTCCGGAAAACATTATTATCATGTATTTGAGCATGATGTCAATATATATTTGACCAAAAAAGTTTACCTAAGCACGTATACATAAAAATTGATCTTTATATGTACATTTTATATAAGGTATTTGAACATAAGTGGTCGGATCATAGGTCACAATGGACCGATCTCGCCAATCGCACATACAGCGTAGGTATATTAGTAATCTATGTTATAAGTTTCATTTATCTAGCTCTTCAATTTTAAAAGTAGTGGGGATTTCAACAGACAGACAGACGGACATCGCTAAATCGACTCAGGAGGTCATGCTGATCAAGAATATATATACTTTTCCATACCGGAGATGCTTCCTTCTGGGTGTTACAAACGGCGTACCAAATTGAATATACCCTTTCACTCTTAGTGTAGGGTATAAATATAAATAAATATATAAATATAATTTATTTACATTAAATACATTGAGTCCTTACCAATGTCGCGTTTAATAATATGGATTATTACAAAAAATTACATGCGACCATTTGGAGTAAACACGCAGAATGACGTACAAAACGAACATGTTTGTATTCGTTTTACGTTTTTCAGACCACGTTTATTATTATAGGAGGAAACCATTAAAACAACAGTATTTATTCTATTTAAAATAATAATATTGAAATAATTAAATTTATGTTACTGAATTTGTCCAAATACTATTGAATTAATTAGAAAACTTTAGATTTAAAAAGAAAAAACTATTAATACATGAACCATAAGACAAATGGTCACGCAAGACGTGATGTCTGATCTTTTAAGTTTGATATACCCTTTAGGGCAGGCATGTCAAACTCATTTGGCATCACGGGCCGCATTGGTAACTCAAAAAGTGAGGCGGGCCGAAATTGTAAAAATCACTCATTTTTTACATTTGGTTCTTCTGTTGTAAAATAAAATGTAATGTTAAGATGATAAAATTTTCCATTGATTCTTTTTAAAAGCGCCGCAGGCGTTTTTTTTTATCGAATATGAATGTTCGAACTTCTTTGATCCTGCCAAAAATGTTGTCTGGGGTATATACAATGGAGTATATTTCTAACACTAGAGACAATTTTATAAAACAGATCTAACAATCATCCAAAATTGTTGCAACTTTTTATGTCCGCAAAATAGTTCTTGTACCAATATCGAAGGCCAAATCGTACTAAAACTGCAAAAATAGTTCAAAGCGACATATCGCCGTTTTTTTCCAAACGATAATAAAAACGATTCTAGATTAATATTGCATCAAATAGTTCAAATATATAGAGATATATTTCAATACATTGCGATGTGGAAAATGTTTAAATATCCTAACATAAAATTTTACTGTACGAAAATTACGAAATTTTAAAAATTAGCAACGAGATCGGATTTTTGTTATCCACGTTAGTTCGAGAAAATTTCGAGTCATAAATCACATGGCTTACCAAATTTTTTAGGTTTTTGGTACAAATAATACCTAAACATATTGTAAAAGTTTGTTTTTCAAATATCTTATATAATTTTGATATTTATATAAATTTGAAAAGGGTTCCTTTTTATGTACAATTTATTTAAATTGCAAGGACAATCCATTGATTAGATGTTCGGATTTAGGAGTTATGACGAAGTTTGTTTTATTATTCTTAACACGAGGTTTGCAGTATTCTACGGTCGAGTTTTTTTTTTCTACAACCAAAAAAATTAATTATACATTATTTTTTTTTAAACTTTGGAGCACTGTATCTCTAGGGAGGGTGAGTCTTGAACTCTGGTAGATTTGGTGTGGAATGTCTCTAATACAAGAAGTTTTACTTGCTAAAAAAAAAAATGTTAAAATTAATCCAATTACAATTTGTACAATGCAAGACTCTTGTCTGCAAATTTTTGATTCTTGTTTTATTCTGATTGCGCCTTTATTTGATACTGGAGCTGATTCCGAAAATGGTTTTGTTAAATACTGTCCAGTTTTTAAGATTTTTAAGTTTTAATTATTTTTCTCTCCTTTTATTTTTAATAGTCGAACCAAAAACAATAATGTAATTTTACTTCGGTGTTAGATGTACAAAACAATGCGCTACCATATATTTTTTATAAATGCCGGTGAAATATAGCCTATGAAATTTAAAACTTAACATTACATTTAAAATTTTATGAATATAAAACAATATTACTTGATGAAAAAAAGGTAAACATTATTTTTATGCCATTTGTGCAACGCCATTTATAATATTTAAAATAAAATTTAGGAAAATAAATTAAGACTCTATATTAAAAACTCATCAATTTCTTCTTATTAAATTTTGGAAATAAAAAAAAATATTGATTATTTTTTAATAAATTAATAAGTTTTTAACCAAGATTAGCAAGAATTTAATATCATTTTAACGCCTGAAAATAAAATATTTTAAATATATACTTATATTTTTTTTATAATAATATATTTTTTTTATATTATTTAAAAAGTCTTCGCGGGCCGCGTGTTTGACATGCCTGCTTTAGGGGCTGATGATTCTGTTAAATTCGAAATGACCAAGACCTGTACTGAAAGCAGTTTTTTATTTGTCACTATCTTCAACTAGAACCTGATGGTAACCACTTGCTAAATCTAGTGTAGAAAAATACCGACCATAGACTATAAGACGTGCGACTTCGCCAAAATCGAAAAAAAATGGCGCTGATCCGAGTTTTTATGATATTTTTGGTACACGGATTGTGTATATGAGCTCTGCCGGCATTGTTGTTGTTTCCCCCATGTAAAATTCCCCCATGTAAAATTCAAAAACTCAAAACAGTAAATTCAGATGCTGAAAAAATTGTAAAATTTGACAACTTTACAAATTTTTGGCAACTGAACTACTCAAATGCAGAAGTTTGGAGTTGCACGAAACGAGTCTAAAAATAAGCACTAATTTTTTAAAACTATGCCGAAAATGCATAGTTTAACAGAAAAGTAAAAAAATATTTGCATTTTCTCATAAAATTTAGAAATTTTACGAGAAAAAAATAACAAAGTGGTGAATAAAAATATGTGTTTCCCCCTTTTCATTAGATTAGGGAAAAAGGGACAAAACTTTTGCATATATTACAATATACAAATAACTTTATTATACGTATTTAATATTAATTTTAATATTTATAATATTATAAAACATTTTTTTATTATGTTATTATGTTATTTCATATAAAATTACAGCCAAATCGTTTAAAAAATGTTGGGCATATTTTCATAATATTTTTGGCAGTTATTTTATAGCACAGTACAAACATGTACTCATTTTTGTTGCCTACAAATATAATAAACTTTCTGGCCATGAATCTAAAGTTAGTCTAAACCGAATCTAAAGTGAATATGTGTACAAATGTATCCGTTGAAAGTTCCGCGTTGAAATATCTACATAAAACTCGTCCGATATTTATTCTAGTTATCATTTAATTAAAATAAACATGCCACTCCAGAGAGTATGTAATTGAGATAGAGTTCCCATACAGGTGGTTTCCCTGCCACTTATGCCGAATTAATTCAAACGTTAGTTATGTGGAAATTGTTTCAGTTTTGCGAACTGTTTTTCTTTAAATCTGTAATATTTTACTTCCACATAACAAATTTTTTCAGCAACCATGGCAGTAAACCTGGAAGAAAACTCTGTGTTATACTCTCTCGCCGCACATCAACAGACACTATTGCACACTCTTAATGAACCGGACTTAAGCTAGAATTCTATAATAATATTTTTACGAACATGCTATATGCAATGCATTTTGTGCAGATGTTCAGTTAGCACGTGAATCAGGAAGCAGCCTTCGCACATCTGTTCAATAACTAACTGCACAGTGCACATCATATCATCATATTACATTGAAATTATTTAATAATGCACCTTTCATCGCTGGGGAAACGGTGCTTGCTCATCCAGTGCACCCGCAAACGCACTTCTTCGACGGCATGATTTGCTGGCTTTCTTCCACTGAAATTTGCTGTCTTCAATAGTTGAGGAATTATATAAGGGTCCAGCCTTTTCCCACTTCAACTTATGTACTTCAATTTGAACCAAAATATTGTAGTCTGAAATAAATAAAAATAAGATTAGTCTTTCGTTAAAGTGATTTGTTATTAAACAGCTGTTTGGCGCGAACGTCAAAAACCGTGGTGAAGAATGGTGAATATGTTGAATATATAGAGGGAAAATTTTCTAAAATGATAAAAAATCTAAGGCATTATTGTCCAAGTTGAATAAAAGTTGTCCAAGTTGAATAAAAATTTGTCCAAGTTGCGACTGCGACGCACACTAACAAAACGATTTTTACAACTACATGGACGGAGTTTCATGTCTTGTGGTCTATGATACCGACTATGACCTAGCTGGTCTAAAATCTCACCTATTCGTGGTATAGGAAACACCTGTTTGATGGTGACGTCATTTAATTTTCGGAAATCTATAACCAGTCTCCATTTTTTATTGCCATCTTTATCGCTCTTTTTAGGTACCATAATTCCATCGTCTAACATCCTTGATACTTGTCTATTAATCTCATTTCTATGCGTATGAGGAAGTTTATACTGTTTCTGATTTATTAGTGACTGATTTCATTTTGTGGGTATTTCATGTTTTAATATCGGAGTGAATGTTAATTCATCCCCTTCCAAATGAAAAATGTCATGATATGACAAGCAAATATTTTACAAAGAGGCAACTTATTCTTTAATCAATGATTCATCGATCTTTACATTCCCTAATAATCTATCAATTCTATTTTTTATATTAACCGAGTTTATTGTATTTATTGTAGAACTCGCCTTTGTTGCTTCTTTATATTTGTTAAAATTTGAAAATTGTGGCTTGAAATTGCTATCAATGGTCACCTCCTTATCGGTGGCATTTAAAATTGATGCATATACTCTATTTCTTCTAACATTTGTTAAACTCTCTCCCAAATATACTCCTGGCTTCATTTTCTGTTTGTGCAACAAAACTATAGGATTTATTTTTTAACGGCAGTGATACAACCATGGCCGTTCTGTGTTGTACCCTGATTTCTTGATTAAAATTAATATTTTCTATGTCTTGCAATGATTTTAATGGAAATTTAACAATGTGATTTTTGTCTTCATCAAAAATGTAATTTTTTTATTTAACGCATTTATTATAGATCTGTTCCAGAGATTGTCACGCCCGACTATTACATCTGCTGGTACCCCTTCTTCAAGTGACACAACGTGTAGCGTTAAACTCAGGTTTTCTATCTTTGTGTGCTGAATCTTTGTGGACGGATCCAGAAGTATGATTTGGGGGGGGCGATTGATTTTTTTGCGCCTTTTTTCCATCTTTTCTAAAATGCGCCCCACAATTTTATTTTGCGCCCTATTTTTATATTTTCTGTACTTTATATTTTATACAACTGTACTTCTTTAAAGCAACTTTTTTTTTTTAATCAACCGTTTTATTTGCTTAAAAAACAAAAAAAATATAGGGTGCGGTCGGATCTGTGGTACCATAGAAAAAACGATATCCGGTGCATCTACATATTTGATCATATAGGTACTCAAATGAAATGTAATAATGCCACATTTGTAATTATATGGTTATTTTTATGATCTAATAACCAAAGCATTGGATTTGTAATTATGTAAAAAATAAAATTAAAATGAAATGCTGATTGTTGAGAAAAATATTTAATTATTTATCAAAATGACGAAGAAAATTTGAAATGAATAGGTAACGCTGAAAGGTTTTTTTAAAATTTTCTAAAAGTGGCCCAACAGTTAATTATAATATTTCGTTGGCTAGTAATATCGAAGAAGCGCCGCAGACGAATTTTTTTTATAAAATATTAAATTTTTTATTTTTTAAAACATAAATACAAAAGTATTATTCGTGTATAAAATGAACTCAGTTGTTAAAACTAAAAAGGGTCCTGAGGTTACTGGGGTTATCGGATCATGAACATAATAACATATTAATCGTGAGATCAATATCTTTCATTTCAGTACCTATATGTTCATATAGGTAGGTGTATAAAGTTTCGATTTATCTGGGGTACCACAAGTTCGACCGAGCCCCTATTTAGTCTGGGTCCCAAACATGGGGGATAGTTTGAAGAAAAAATATTTCACTTCATCCGGTTATCTAAAATTCAGCCAATTTGTTTGTTTGTTTGGAGATTTTTTGGTAGGAGTGAAGACTTTTTTTACATATATATATCAAAAATAATAATTAATTTTGGTTTTAATAAATATGTATCTAAAATAAAAATTATAATTGAATTTTGAAAGTATTTATCAAAAATAATTATTTTTGACTTTAATAATATTAATCGAACTTTTATTTACATTTCTCAAATATAATTATTAAAAAATACTTTAAAATTTAACAGTCCTATAATAAAAATAAGACAATAAATTAAAAATGTTCATCGAATGTTATCTAATGGTACCATTTGTTTTACAGTGCCATCATTTCTTACAATGACTTTTTACATATAAATTTGAAAAAATTAATTATTTTTGGTCTCTGATTTTAGGAAGGTGTACATATCTCAGTACCCTTTGGAAACAAAATTCAATTTGTGTATTATATTAAAGGTGATCAATACCGACATCTCGTTGTAAAACTACTTCAGATATACACAATGTATTTTAATGATTATTTTCACTTAACAGCATATTTCGAAAACCAAAAATATTTGAATTTGATTTTTTTTTTAAGTATAACATTTGTACCAATTGTACGATTTGTACCAAACTTAAGTTTTATATTTAACCTAGATTTTTGTACCATTTATTCAATTATCCAATTATTAAATTAATTTACAACAGTTTTTTTTTAATTTCAAAGATACAAAAACTTAAAAATCGGATTATAAATCATCGTTATAGAACTAAAAGTCATCAAATAAATTTTGTTTCAATATCGACTTTTTTTTTTTTGTCAATAACTTCTTCAATTATAATTTGAAACAATCATAACCTTTTAGCGCAGTGCCGATTGGACATATTTAAAAACTATATTTTGTGAATATTTGATTTTTAATTATGAAAAATACACCAACACATCTAAAAATATGAATTGTCGAACTTTTATCAAACTATCAAAAATGGTATTTAGACTTATAGTTGTACAACGAAGATATACAAAAAAATATGTATATTTTTTAAAAACTAAAAATTGTCAGCTCGTGATACAAACTCCGCCTATCTATTTTGAAAATATGTCGAAAAAATGTTTCTAAACTGTCAAAACTGCCTAAAATTTTTGTCTTGGGACATTTTGATATAGATCTAAAAACACTTAAAACTCGAATTGTGTAATCTTCAGAATCTTTGCCAAAATACAATGGCGCATATTCGTAGGCAATTTAAAGTCAACTTTTAAATAAAAGTTACCCGATATTTTGGGCAATTTTAACGAAGATTAAAATGTCAAAAAGTTTTTTTTAAGTCGTAAAATTTAAAAAAAAGCGAACAATTAAAAAGGTAATTTACAGAATATTAGTAATCTGGAAATAGTTAGTTATTTTTACACAAGGCGCAATGTAGAGAGAAAAGCTCAAAAAAGCGTAAACTATTCAAATAACAATCAAAATTAAAACAGCGCATAACTTACAGTATTTTATCGTCTTTACAAGCGCAAAATTATCAAAACAAACCAAAAATGAAAATGACGCATATTTACTCTGTAAATTAATTGTTTTTTTTTTAAATTTGACGCCTTTTTCTATATTTTGCGATCTTTTTAAAAGCCGCAAATATTCTGCATTTTAAGCGCTTTTTCCATTTTATGTTTATTTTTTTGAAAATTTTGCGCCTTTCTCTGTAGTTACCGGTCTTTTCAAAAGGCCTAAAAATTCTGAAATTTTGCGCCTTTTACTATATTAAGCGCCCTTCTGTAGAGGCGCAAAAATTTTGTAAATTAGGCGCATTTGCAATTTAATGCTTTTTAGAAAATGTTGCGCCTTTCTGTATATTTTGCGCCCTTCTACAGAGGCGCAAACATTTTGTAAATAAGGCGCATTTGAAATGTTATACTTTTTAGAAAATTTTGCGCCTTTCTGTATATTTTGCGCAGTTCTATAGAGGCGCAAACATTTTGTAAATAAGACGCATTTGCAATTTTATGCTTTTTTGAAAATTTTGCGCCTTTCTCTATATTTGCGCCCTTCTATAGAGGTGCAAACATTTTGTAAATAAGACGCATTTGCAATTTTATGCTTTTTGGAAAATTTTGCGCCTTTCTCTATATTTTGCGTCCTTCTATAGAGGCGCAAACATTTTGTAAATTAGGCGCATTTGCAATTTTATGCTTTTTAGAAAATTTTGCGCCTTTCTGTATATTTTGCGCCCTTCTATAGTGGTGCAAAATTTGCAATTTTATGATTTTTTGGAAATTTTTCGCCTTTCTCTATAGTTTCCGCTCATTTAAAAAGGCTCAAAATTCTGAATATTAGGCGCATTTTTTTCATATTGTGTTTTTTTTGAAAATTTGTTAGAAAAATTCAAAAGTGCGCCTTTTTTTTGGGGGGGCGATCAATGGATCCGCGCTTGAGTGGAGCCTAAGGTTCTAACGCATCCACCGAAAGCACCACTCAGATCTTTCTGAATATTTTTATTAAAATTCGGGAAATGCGCCATCCTATTTTCTTTAATCAGGCTGGTCTCAGCTCCAGAATCCACTAACAGAGTAAGTTTTCCATTCTTTGCGGCCTTGCAAGGTACTTCAATGAACAGATCACTCGTATCGGATATCTTGAAACACTCTACATGCCGGTTAAATATTTTACGATGCATGCCTAATTGTGAAGCTAATTTCATTTTCCTCGACATAAATTTACTCTTAAAACTATTAAAAATTGAAGACAATTTAATTTTACAAATCGTGGATTTATCATTCATTTCTGACGATAAAACTCACATAGCGCTAATAATAAAAAGAAATATGGAAATTACTTCAATGCAAATTATACTCGTCCCTATACGGAATGTATTCACAGTCTTGCCAGACGTTTGATCTAAAATTCCCAAATTTGCAGGGCTCTTAATTACACGATTCTTTTTATTTGATTTACTTTTGATTTTATTATTCATGATTTTAATATTTTTAACTTCCGATCTAATTGGTTTTACTTTCTTTACTTTTTTGCTTTCTTTATAACTTGTTTATTTTTAATTTCCTTAATTCCTATATTCTATTTATTTTTCGCGTCAAGTTGTGTTTTATAATTTAGTTCATTATATGTTTTTGTTGGAAGATTTCTATCTTCATTAATATGTATCTCCACTTTTTGTTCTTTATTTTCTTGATTACTTATACTCTCTATTTCACTTTTTTGTAGTGTTATACAACTTCCGGCCTAACTGTATTACCTGTAGCTGATTCAATATTTTCTTCCGCATAACAAATAGTTATTGTATGCCCTTTTCTATTATACCATGAGCATTTCATATTACTTGTATTATTTTTCATTTGATTATTATTATCACCTTGTTGTGTATAATTTGCAGGTGTATTCATATTTTTCATTTTATTATTTCCACATTTCCAATTAGATTCGTGTCCATAAGTTTGACACTCTTTACAGACAGGCATATTTTTCCTATTTCAGCAATCTTCCCTATGCCCTGATTTTTTACAAAAGGAACATATTCTAAATGTTCTCCCTATTTCGGGATAAATATCATCATTATTAATTATTTGTCCAAATTCATCTGCTAAAGTTTTCTTTTGCTCATTGCTTTTTGAAATAGTTTTTCCTTAAAATTATAAACGTCCTGTTCCGTCCATAGTTCTCGCTGCATAAGAGCTTCTACATTTAGAGCTTCATCTAACAATGCATCTAATGTGTCTGACTTGCTACCAAACTCCAACTGCAAAAGATGTCAGAACTGAATCCAACAACTCTAATCTGAACACGTCATCAATACCTATGTTTTTTCTGTACTTTTTACTGGCGATCTTCAATGCCATGAATTGTAATCCATATAACCGTCTGGCAAATGCCCTCAACTTTTCTTCACTATTTTGATATGTTTAATCTCTTGTAGTACTGAATATAAAGAAACTACTTCTAAGTATGTATTTTTTAGAAAATCGTATAAATATTCTATTTTTTCGAAATTTCTTGACCTTACGAAGTCATAAGCATCCCCATTCAATCGTAACCTAACGCATTTAATAAATACATTATTCTCTGAATCTTAAATTCCAAGCTTCGCAGCTTTACAACCTTCAATAAATCTGTAAATTTCTGTTTTTAATAATGGTGAATCTGCTGCAGAAAAGCAGGGAACCAAATAACGTACGAGTTTCAAAATATTTTCCGTACCCATTTTGATTGTCGACAGTGTAATTAACTATTTCTTAATTTGGTTCGTGGTATATTTGTCCTTTGTTTACCTTTACTTATGAAATTTTTACATTTTGAAAAATAATTAATGTTTCATATTTTGATTTAAATATTTTATATTGTATTTTTGATTTAATAATTTATAAATTATTTTGTAAATTATAATTTCATAAATTATTATATACTGATTTTTTGATTGCATTTTAATTTCCATTTAATTTGATATACAATTTTATTATTATTCAGTGCTGCGAAAAACTGATACGTTTTGAATATAAATATTTGTTTGATTTTATAGTGTTATCGTTTTATATTTAATGAGAATTATAATTTACATACTAATAGTATGAATTATTTTATTATACACTGGAGGGTCCGGAGTTCGGATTCGCAGTGTGTATTTTTATACCCTACACTAAGAGTGAAAGGGTATATTCAGTTTGGTACGCCGTTTGTAACACCCAGAAGGAAGCATCTCCGGTATGGAAAAGTATATATATTCTTGATCAGCATGACCTCCGTCTGTCCGTCTGTCTGTTGAAATCACTACTACTTAAACAATTGAAGAGTTAGATAAATGAAACTCATAATTTAGATTACTTATATACCTACGCTGTATGTGCGAACCTACCCATTTGTAAATATGGGTATCAAATGAATGGAAATTCTTCAGCGATTGAAAGTTTGTAGTTACCCTGGTGACCTATATACTACTTTGAATGGTAACCACACATATGTGTAGGGTATTTATAGTCGGCTTAGACCAACTATAATTTTGATAATCCTAACTATCATAATAACACCAAATTTAAAATTTCCCATGTGATCAAATCTTCCCAACTGGTTTTTGTCTATTTTTTGTTACTTTGGATCACTGCATTTCAGGATAAAGTTGTCTAAAAATCTTAAAAAATAATTGACCTAAACATTTCAATTGACCCTTGCATATAAAAATTTAAACAAAATCAAAGAGAGTTGTGTATCATAATTACAGCTTACATATGATCCACTATTGTGTATCATAATTGAAGAGCTTACAGCGTACTTATGATCCACAACATAACCAGTATACTTTTCTTAATGGCATATTTTTAGGGTAAAGAATTATGCATGTTAAACACAAACAGCATTTAATTGACTTGGCGCATACTACTTAACATAGCCAGTATGTTCGTCCACATTATATAGGTCACTCTGATCATACAAATAAATGCTTACTTTGTTATTTTAGCCTATGAGTCAATTAGTAATGCTGACTAAGGTATTTTAGCATGATGAAAGTACTCAATTTATTGTGAAATTATAAGAATACGCGGACTAAGTTATTTTAGCATGATGAAAGTACTCAATTTATTGTGAAATTAAAAGAATACGAGGTGTTATGTAGAAGTTAAGTATAGTCTAAAAATCAATTGTTTCCGATAAGCCGAAGTATCCAGTTCTAAAACCTAGTGATAAGTGTAAAAAACCTTTAAAAACGAAATAAAGTGTCTGAAAGTAAAAATACTCGGGTTTTATTAAATAATAAACACATAAAAAAGGGGACTTAGTAAGTATAAAAAGGATCAAGGAAGTTAAAGTCCTAGTAGAAGGGCGTTAACATACAACATTTTGGCGCAGCCGGTTTTCGGACCATACATCAACTCCCAAGGGACGAGTAGGACTGGATGGAGGATTAATATTGGAAGAAATAACTATTTTGGATCATGGAAAATATTTTTTTTTGTATTTGTGAGTATTGTGAAAAATAGTGGATAAAAAAATATGTGCGGTAAAAAAAATTGTGAATTTGTGATATAAAACAAAAGAAATATTTGAGAATTTTAATAAGCAAAAAATAATGGAATTATGAAAATTGACATTTGAAAAAATAAAATAAAAACTATTGAACATTTTGAAATAAATTGTGGAATAAAATAAAACTGTGAAATAAAATTGTGAAATGAATTACATAAATGATAAAATTTGATAAATCAAGAAATTAAATAAGTAAACTAAATGTTTTATAAAATTGATTAATTTATATATTAAGAAAATTTTTAAAGTAATTGTGAAACATCATAAAATAGTTTGAGACATTTAATGATAATGATTAATAAAATTGTAAATTTAAATAAATAGAATAAAATAAGAATTTTGATACAGCAATGTTTTTTATAATGTCGCGAAATTAATTAAAGAACAAAACTGGAAAATTAAAAAAAAAAAATTTAACAAATAAGTTAATTTAGGATTCATAAATAATATATTGGTATGATTTTGAAGTATAGATTAAAAAGTTTAAATAATGAAACATTAAAATGTGATAAATAAGGTAGTAAAAAATTTAATAGATAAATTAAATAATGGTTAAAAATTAATTTAATATGAAACTAGTAAAAACAAAATTAATAATCTATTTAAGAAAGGTATAGTTAATTACATGATTAAGTAAATGGAAAAATAGAAAACACTAATAATGGGTACTGAAAATGTATTGAAATGCGTTCATTACGTTGTTCCTTACTTTTCTGGGAATCTCCATTATTAGAAACAGAATTATATAAATTTATTGAATGTTGTGAAACAGCTAAGCTTAAAATTAAGGAATCAGATAGTGAGGAATTTATTAAATGCGTTAGGTTACGTTTGGAGGGAGATGCCTATAAATTAGTAAGGACAAAACAGTTTCAAAAAATAGAGGAATTATACGAGTTGTTAAAAAATACGTACTTAAATGAAATTTCTTTAGAATTAGTACTAGAAGAGATTAAAAAGGCTTATCAAAATAGTAACGAGAGTTTGAGAATGTTTGGATTAGATGAGTTGCAATCCATGGCTTTGGAAATTGCAAGTAAAAAATACAGTAAAAAGATAAGTGAGGATGACGTATTCAGATTAGAATTACAGAGCTCAGTGTTGATCTCTTTTAAAGTAGGGGTGAAGGATCCAACTATAAAGGTTGTATTGTTGGGTAGTAAGTCAGAAACATTAGATGCATTGTTGGAAGAAGCTTTAAATGTACAGGCTGTTATGCAGCGCAGTCCAAGATCGGAAGAGGATGAATATAATTATATGGAGAAAACACAGTCAAGCGTTATATCGGAAAATAAATTGCAACAAATAAATAATGAAAGCAACTATAAAAGGAGTGTTCCAACATGTTAATTTTGTAGTAAATTAGGGCATACTAGGGATGATTGTATTATTAGAAAAATACGCCTTTCTGCTACGAATGTGGAACTTATGGTCACGAATCTAATTTGATATGTGCGAATAATAATAGTAATATAGGGCCGAAAGAGTTAGGAATTGTAGATCAGACGTCGGAGGAGACTTTGATCAAATTTACTATTCCATTGAATTTTCATAGAACAGAGGAGACCAATGAATTAAAATATGAATTAAAGGAAGAAGAAGGTGATCGCATAATATGCAGTGGGCATGGAGATAGCTTGGATTTATCTAATGTAAGTGACGTTTTCATTGAAGTACCTTGCGAGGCAGCTAAAAATGGAAGTTTTATTTAACTGGTAGACTCAGGAGCTGATGCCAGTATAGTAAAAGAAAATGCAATGACAAATTTGCCAGACTTTAACGAAAATATACAAAAGGATTTAAAAGGAGCTTTTGGTGGGTGTGTTAGAACATTAGGTTCCACCAAAGTCCAACATTGGAACATAGGGCGCTTAAGTTTAATGCTACATGTAGTGTCACTTAAACAAGGCGTACCAGCTGATGGAATAATCGGACGTGACAATTTATGGAATCGATCTGTAATAAATGCGATAGACAAAACAATAACATTATTTGATAAACATAAAAACCATATTATAAAACTACCAATGAAATCGCAGACAGAAATACAAAATATTTTTTACAATCAACAAATTAAAATTCAAGCGAGAACCGCAAAGATAGTATCATTACGTTTAAAAACAAAAATTCAAATAGTGTTAATACATAAACAAGAAATTTTTCCAGGAGTATATTTGGGCGAAAGCATATCGAATGTTAGCAAAAATAGAGTTTATGTTTCAGTTTTCAATGCTACGGAAACAGAAATTATAATAGACAGTACTTTTAAACCAAAATTTTCGAATTTTAATCAGTATAAAGAATCGGATACCAATAATTCTACAATAAATAGCATAAATTCAGTAAACATTACAAACAGAATTAATAAATTATTGGAAGAAATGAAAATTGATGAGACTTTAAATAAAGACGAAATCACATCATTTCAAAATATGTGTATTTCGTATCATGATATTTTTCATTTAGACGGCGATGAATTAATATACACGCCAGCGCTTAAACATGAAATAGCAACACAGTGGAACCAGCCACCGATAAACCAAAAGCAATACAAATTGCCACACACTCATAGAGATGAAATCAACAGACAGGTTAATAAAATGTTGGATGACGGCATTACATCCCCAAGCATATCACCCTGGAATTCACCGATGTTGTTGGTTCCTAAAAAGAGCGGCAAGAACGGTAACAAAAAGTGGAGGCTAGTAATAGATTTCCGTAAATTGAACGACGTGACAATAAAACAAGTATTTCCGATTCCTCGAATCGACGAAATATTAGACCAATTAGGACACAGTCGCTATTTTTCAATATTAGACTTGGCAAGTGGTTATCATCAGGTACTAGTTGAAGAAGGGGATAAGGAAAAAACAGCTTTTAGTACAGAGCTGGGTCATTTCGAATTTAACAGAATGCCATTTGGCTTAACAGGTGCACCAGCTACCTTCCAAAGAATAATGAACCACATATTAACAGGTTTACAAGGTATAGATTGCTTTGTTTATCTTGATGATATAGTGGTGTACGGAAAAAATTTAGCTGAACATGAGCTTAGGCTGAATAGAGTATTGCAGAAATTAAGGGAACACAATCTCAAATTAAATACAGAAAAATGTCAGTTTTTGCGTCGTGAAGTTGTCTATTTAGGACATAAATGTTCGGAACTAGGTGCCCTGCCAGATCCCTCTAAGGTTGAATGCGTAAAAAATATTCCGGCGCCGAGAAATAAAAAAGAAGTGCAAGCGTTTTTGAGATTAATTAATTATTACAGAAAATTTATAAGCAATATGGCAAAAATATCATTACCAATAAATAAATTACTTAGAAAAGATGTTAAATTCACTTGGACAGACGATTGTCAAAGTTCATTTATTAAATTAAAAGAATCAATAATTTCACCACCCATTCTCGCATATCCAGATTTTACAAAACCTTTTTTACTTACAACGGATGCAAGTAACGCAGCAATAGGCGCGGTACTATCGCAAGGCAAAGTAGGGAGAGACCGACCAATAGCATTTGCTAGTAGAGCATTAAATGGAGCAGAAAAAGATTACTCCACCATTGAAAGAGAATTTTTAGCTATAGTCTGGGCAACGAAAAATTTTAGAGCTTATCTTCTAGGCCGACATTTTGAAATTTATACAAATCATCAACCATTACGTAGCACAGCGAATCTCAAAGATCAGACATCAAGGTTAGCACGTTTCAGACATAAACTATCAGAATATGATTTTGAAATATTTTATAAACCAGGTAAACAGAATTAGAACGCAGATGCATTAAGTAGAATTCCACATCCAGAACCAGATATTACTGCAGTCACAACGCGGTCTAAGACCACACAGAATAAATTAGATAATCAAATTTCAAAAACAGAACAACTAGTGAGCACGCCTGTAATGGATGAAATACCAACAGACACAAATAAGGAATTAAACTCAAGTCAACAAATAACTGACCCAGAGGAAATTAAAACTGTTATAAAAGACTTTCACGACTCAGCATTAGGAGGTCACCAGGGCGCAGTGAAAACATTTTGTAGAAACAGAAAACAATTTAAGTGGAGAGGTATGCAGAAACAAATAAAAGATTACGTTAAGAACTGTCAAATGCCAAGTAAATAAAAGTTCTAAGCTTACTAAAATGCCAATGGTTCTAACTGATACGCCAGTACGACCATTCGATAAAGTATACATGGATCTTGTAGGTATTTTACCGGAAACTACATCTGGAAATAAATATACATTAACTTTTCAAGATGATTTTTCAAAATATATGTGCTGCGTAGCTATCCCAGACGCAGAAGCAAGCACTGTAGCAAAAGCATTTTACGACGAAATATTACACGACATAACATACCAAAAGTATTGATAACCGACAATGGTTCGAATTTTGTTTCAAAATTATTTTCGGACACGTGTAAATTGTTAGGAATTAAAAAATTACATATTACGCCATATCATCCCCAGGCCAACGGATCTTTGGAAAGAAGCCATCGACCAAGGCGGTCAAACGCCTTTCCGTACTTTATACGGTTACGATTTTGAAATGCCAACCAATCTTAAACGCAAATGCTCACCAGTATATAATACCGATGATAGCAAAAAGCTATTAAAATACCAAATTCAACGCACTTAAATACAGTATTTTTTTCTCTGTGTACAAAATAAATAAAGAATAGAGAAAAACTATAATTTTTTTAAATGTAGATATTAAATAAATTAATTTTAAATTATTTATAAAATCCAAAAAAGTCATGTAATATTGCCAAAATACAAATCGCAGAGAAAATAGCTATGTATTAATTGAAGATGACTAGCACTGAATATAAACAAATAACAAAATCAAATTATTATTTGAGGTACGAATTTGCAAGGTATAAAAATTATGTTGTCATTAAAATTGAGATAGGTCAGTACCTACCTCAATGGCATTTTAAACAAACAAGTTCATTCATATTCCAACCGATTAAATGCACTTCAGCACTTTACAGGCAGAAGCCACTAACGTACTGAACTGACACGAGATACGGTAGTGCAGCGACAAAACTGCATAATATTTTTTATCATTAACAGATATGCATTAATATAGCAAACTAACAAACGTTTTAAATTCATCATTACACGGTAATGAAAATAAATAAGTACAATTGAGATGTACAAAATTAAATATTTAACAACTTAATATAGCAAATACATTTATGTAATGCTAAGAAGGCCCGCGCGCTTATTTCCTAATACATAGAAAATTCTTAGTTAGTGCATGAGTAAATAGCTAAGTATTATTGAATATGACTAGCATTTAACCATTTACTACTGGGATCGTATATACAACATTTTGTATTACAACAATACAGAAACATATCTAAATGTATGTTTCCAAACTAAATCATATAGTACATGTTAACACATATATTAACTACTATAAATATTTAAAGTATAATAATGGCCAACGCCTTAACAATATGTATTAAGGGGTAAAATGAGAAATATTTATAAGAAAACTACACAAAATTATTAAGGATTCCATTTATATATGTAAAAAAATTGAATTTCTTCTTTTTACAATATGAAATAAAGATCGAAACCAATATAATGATTAGAATTGTCACAATGAAGAAATAATTAAGCGACAAAAGAGATCACTCAATTTTATTGGCGAAGGACTCAACTGGGCTTTTTGACTGATGGACAATAAAGAAAGAGAGACTATCTATAAACATCTCAATAATATTGAAGATAATGAACATAAAACATACGAAATTATGAAAAGACAAATTACGGTGATTTCATCAAATTATAACAAGATAGCAGAACCCTTACTGAATTCCTTGAAGGAAGTCGAAAATCTGCAAAATGTTTTAAACATAACAATAAGAACACAAAAATACATAAATGAAAAAATAAACCAACAAGTTAGTCATTTACTATTCATGATGGATACCTCGGAAATTCAATCTACAATTAATGTAAACCTAATCGAAATTCAAGGACAACAGCTGATGGAAATGGAAATCATAGATGATTTATACAAGGGACGATTACACCCGACAATTATAGACCATTAGATGAAATGCTGACTAGCCTCACGTTAAGAGGAAAGGCGAAGTGGTTCATACAAAAATAATTCGAAATGCACCGCGCATCAACAGTACGAGTTTTCCCAGACACAGACGGACTAATAATAGTCATCAAGAAACCACTGCCTGATGATTTGTTGTTCACATTATATAGAATTTACCTGGTACCCACAAATATTAATGAAGAATGGGATGCATTGGTTAAAACAACATATGACTACATATCAGAAGCAGAAGACCGGAGCAAATACATAGATCTAACGAATGAAGATCACAGCAAATGCATTTTGGTTAGCCAACATACGGACAAGGAAATTACACTATGCAAACGTCCAGGAACCATGCTAACAACTAGCAACACACTATGCGAAGTCGCGCTGATTCTACACAGAACAGATATTACAGATACCTGTGAACATGTTGTAATCAAAAGGAGTTCAGGCCTAGTAGTTAAACTATGGACATCAAACACATAGTTGTATAAATTTAATACGCCAGCATCTTTCGAAGCAGTTTGTTGGTCAAATATAGCCACGTTGCCATTATCAGGCCTGGGTTGGATGTCCATAACTGAAACTTGCAATCTACACAACAAAGAAATGATACTGCCCTACGAGTATACACATCAAAGCATTAGGAATATAACATACAAAAAAGAAGCACATACAATTATGATAGAAAATCTACAAGGCAATTGGTCATCATTACCGTATTCAAACATAACACCAACACCGTTACCGATCTTGGTGGCAGATCACAGCAAAATAAGATCAGCATTAAGAGATGGGCATAGTGATTTCCACGAAATATTACTACAATTAACTGATAACCAGGAACGCACAGAATTACTTAATCGTCAAAATGAAATAACGAAAACCGGTATGTCTTACGGCATATTAATGCTGATATTAATAATAATAATAGCAGCATATGTATTATACATACATTACTACTCGACAATTAAAAATAAAACAACAATAAAAGCCGATGAATTTAATACAAATAAATCACCAATAGCAATAATAGATTTAGAAGCGGGTAAGGAAAACCTTGAAATGGTGTCAAATACATTTCCCAGCAAGAAATCGCCACTCGAAAAAATCGGGTCATTGCGGAAATCAACAACGCAGAAACCAAACACCACAACACCCATAGCAAGTCAACGAACGAAGTCACATGAAATAGAAGCCAATACGTCAGAAACAACAACAACGCATCGAACTACTACCGCAGAACAGCAGCAGTCAGCAACGAAAACATCGGGACCAGGTTTTTATTATATATAACTGGAAATTACAACCCTTAATTTACTAATATCCATTAAATATTAAGTAAAGTTCATAACTTCATAACTAATAGAACTTAACGTAATTTATACCACATAAAACAATGTAAAAAGAAAAAACTATTATTCTTTTTAATAATAATTATACCCTACACTAAGAGTGAAAGGGTATATTCAGTTTGGTACGCCGTTTGTAACACCCAGAAGGAAGCATCTCCGGTATGGAAAAGTATATATATTGTTGATGACCTCCTAGCGATGTCCATCTGTCCGTCTGTCTGTTGAAATCCCTACTACTTTTAAAATTGAAGAGCTAGATAAATGAAACTTATAACTTAGATTACTAATATACCTACGCTGTATGTATATTAGCGAGATCGGTCCATCGTGACCTATGATCCGACCACTTATGTTTAAATACCTCATATAAAATGTACATATAAAGATCAATTTTCATGTATACGTGCTTAGGTAAACTTTTTTTGGTCAAATATATATTGATATCATGCTCAAATACATGATAATAATGTTTTCCGGCGAAAAGACTTGTGGTTCACAAAAAAAAATCTAAATTCGGTACACCTACCCATTTGTAAATATGGGTATCAAATGAATGGAAATTCTTCAGCGATTGAATGTTTGTAGTTATTTTCAGGATTCGTA
The DNA here is from genome assembly GCA_951804985.1 of Dryomyza anilis. Lineage (NCBI taxonomy): Eukaryota > Metazoa > Arthropoda > Insecta > Diptera > Dryomyzidae > Dryomyza > Dryomyza anilis. The sequence goes on from OX638135.1 coordinate 8,858,472, forward strand.
TACCCTGGTGACCTATATATCACTTTGAATGGTAACCACACATATGTGTAGGGTATTTATAGTCGGCTTAGACCGACTATAATTTTGATAATCCTAACTATCATAATTACACCTACTTTAAAATTTCCCATGTGATCTAACCTTCCCAACTGGTTTTCTCTTCAGAAATACTTAAAATAATACAAAAGAAAAAAAAACTATTATTCTTTTAAATAAAAATATTTTTTTTCTTTCAATAAGGGGGGAGGTATGTTGTGTATCATAATTACAGCTTACATATGATCCACTATTGTGTATCATAATTGTAGAGCTTACAGCGTGCTTATGATCCACAACATAACCAGTATACTTTTCTTAATGGCATATTTTTAGGGTTAAGAATTATGCATGTTAAACACAAACAGCATTTAATTGTCTTGGCGCACACTACTTAACATAGCCAGTATGTACGCCCACATTAAATAGGTCACTCTGATCATACAAATAAATGCTGACTTAGTTATTTTAGCCTATTAGTCAATTAGTAATGCTGATGAAAGTACTCAATTTATTGTGAAATTATAAGAATACGCTGACTAAGTTATTTTAGCATGATGAAAGTACTCAATTTATTGTGAAATTAAAAGAATACGAGGTGTTATGTAGAAGTTAAGTATAGACTAAAAATCAATTGTTTCCGATAAGCCGAAGTATTCAGTTCTAAAACCTAGTGATAAGTATAAGTGTAAAAAACCTTTAAAAACGAAATAAAGTGTCTGAAAGTAAAAAGACTCGGGTTTTATTAAATAATAAACACATAAAAAAGGGACTTAGTAAGTATAAAAATAATCAAGGAAGTTAAAGTCGTAGTAGAAGGACGTTAACATACAACAAGAGCTTTAAATCTCATTGACTTGACTTTGGTAAATATAGTGTGGGAATGACACGGTTAAAACATTTTATTATTTAAAGCACAATGATTTAATCAATCATAACTTTATTGTTTCTTGTTAAATTTTGATAAATTCAAAAGTTCTGACAAGGTAATTGAATTTACTTTTAATAATTGGATGGATTATCTTGCAAGATGATTTTTTAACGATTTTTCAAAATTGAACAATGTATTCAAATTTGAATTGTTTTGTCGTATAATGACATATAACTCAGGTTTTTATACCCTACACCTATGAGGTACAGGGTATATTAACTTTGTGCATATATTGTAACGCCCCTTAGGAGGCGTGTCCGGTATGGAAAAGTATATATATTCTTGATCAACATCACTACCCGAGTCCGTTTAGCCATGTCCGTCTGTCTGTCTGTCTGTCTGTCCGTCTTGCTGTCTTGCTGTCTTGCTGTCCGAATACAGAATAACTTGAGAAATACTGATCAGAATGCGATGAAATTTCGTCTCAATATATTTTAGCCAAAAGTAGGAACTGAGTTTGAAAATGAGCCAAATCGGTCAACGGACACGCCCACCTCCCATACAAGTCACTTTTATATAACTCTTTCGGAACTAATAACTCGAAAAGTATTCAAGGTATAGTTATAAAATTTAAAAGGTATTGTTAGAATTCACCTAAAAATATGTGGTCCAAAAATGGGCGTGATCCGCCCACTTTTTTTTTCATTATTTCCTGGGTTTTCATAGTGGAAATTTGATCCGTAAATTATTAAAATCAAATCTATGAAATATTAGCCTTTCAAAATTTTAAATATAGGCGCGGTCCGCCCAATTACATTTTTCAATTTTTTTTTTAGTTTTTTTATACTTTATATAATTTTTTTAATTTATGGGGATATAAGACGTAAATTTCTGATGTATGAACTATATTCTGAGGGTTAATATCCCCACCAAGGGTGTAGGGTATTCCATAGTCGGGCCCGACCGACTATAAAAATCCGCCCCATGTGACCGAACTTACCCATGTGACCTAACTTTCCCAACTCGTTTTAAACATATTTTAATAAATTAAAAAGTTTTGGTAAGCTAAGTGTGTTGGTTCTTTAAAAAGTTATACAGTCTTGAAATATCTTACGTAGAAGCTGAGTTTTTATTACATAAGTAAGTTAAGGTACGAAAAATGAATTTTGAACAAAGCAGTGGACATTAAAAAAAAAACACGAAGTGATACAGAAATTCTGTAAATGAGGATATTCATTGTTTTTCGATGCGTAACCAAAAATACAGGTCGGAGTTCTTGCATATTTTTGGTGTTCCACCGAGATATTCTTTAGCACTTATATTTTATAGTTTATAGATTTAATTATTTGGAGTAGTTGTTTTGTATCTATCATAACTTTGTTGTTTCTTGCAAAATTTGAAAACTTGGATTATCTTGCAAAATGATTTTTTAACGATTTTTCAAAATTGGAAAATGTATTAAAATTTTAATTGTTTTGTCGTATAATGACCTATAACTCAGGTCTTCTTAAATATATTTTAATAAATTATAAAGTTTTAGTAAGCTAAATCTATTGGTTTTTCAAAAAGTTATACACTTTTTTAAATAACTTACGTGAATGCTAAGTTTTAATTACATAAGTGACTCAGGGTAGGCAAATGTGAATTTGCACCCAGAAGAGCAAATTAAAAAAAAATTCGAAGTGATATAGACATTCTGTAAATGAGGATATTCATTGATTTGAGAAAATTTGTATACGAAATTTTTTGGAATTTGTAGCACAGTGTAATTTATAAATTATTTTGTAAATTATAATTTCATAAATTGTATATGTGTTAAAATATATTTTAATATTACTATGTATATATTTTGTATATTATTTTTCAATAAAATATCTAAAATCAAATAGATAATTTTTATTCAAAATATTTTGTCATGAAATGAATATCGCATTTTTTTGTTAAATAATGTATTTAGCCGCGGTAGCTCAGTGGTTAGTGCGTTGGACTGCGAGCCGAAAGGTCCCCGGTTCAAGCCTGGACTGGGGCTAACAACATCTTTTCATAGAAACATTTTTCTATACCGCACTACCTCTCGTCAGTAAATGGCAAACCTACGAGAGTAAAACCATTGCCTATGAAAAGCTCTCACCCGCCGTTCGGATTCGGCAATAAACTGTAGGTCCCACCACTTTGAGTACAAATATAACACGTACAGCTCAACATGGTGAGAGAGCTCGGCCGAAGTTCTATACAGGACTTTACCGCCAAACTATTATAAACTATTATAATGTATTTAAATTTGTATATAAAAAGTGTTATATTTGACACTGTCATATTTTTTTATTAATTATTAAAAACAAAACAAAAACATGAAAGAAAATTTTGAATTAATTAGAACGTATTGAACAGTAGCGTCAACGCAACGATGGGAGACGGACGTGTCGTCCTCTATTATTTGTCTTTTTAATTCGTTAAATGTTTGTCCGTCGAGTTTGTTCTATTAATTGTCGAGTGCCGCGCAAAATTTTGTAATAAGTGTCTTCCACCGCAATTTCACATTTAATAATAAAAACATTACAATAAATAAAATTCAAAACACACTCTCAATAAAAGATCACAAACAATAAACAACAATAACCACCAGAAATATATATTAACAACAACACAAAACGGGTTTCGCTGCATTGCCAGCTACCAACACTGCCTGCTACCGTCGTCGCTTTTTTACAATTGCCTACGCAACGGGCTTTTCTATGCCTTCTGCTGCAATTGCACATTTGTTTTTTCGTATTCTGTCCCTTCCCCATCCTATTCCACGCTAACTGCGTGCGTAGCTGAGACTGCAAGAGTGCGCAACGAAGACAGTGGTGAAGGCCTAACACTCACCACTGTTTAGCTTACGCTCTCGCTGTTTGCCTCAACTACCGCCCGCTATTAGTATGTTTGTTTGTTTTCAACTCGCCCAGTAGGAAAATGTCGCAAAACTTTCGCATAGATTTTTGAAACATTCGTGGGCCGAGGACGAATCTGCGTATGTGTCCGTCAATAGGCCACAAATAATAGCACTGGGTGAGACCCAGGTTAGTGAGGGTGCAGATCCACTGGATTTTCACATACCTGGTTATCACCTATTGCCATTATTTTTTGCCCATAGGGGTCTCGCTCTATTTATTCAGAGTGACGTTGTGTATCAACTGCAGCAACAACATAGTGTGTCGGATAGCGAATTTAATACAATTTGGGTTAAATTCAAAATCCAAACACACATCATGCACTTGTGCTTTCTTTATAGGAGTCCGAATCTAGATAGGGGTTCCACCTGTAACAAGCTGGATGCCTTATCTGATTCGATCTCAAATACATTGGAGCAATTTCCAGGCAGTGAAATTGTTGTTGCCGGCGATTTTAATGTGCACAACGCCACTTGGTTGAGCCACTCAATTGGTGATGGAACCGACGTACCTCCCACGCGTCGGTGGGCAAATCCAAAAAGTCCTAGATCTTTTTCTGATTTCACATCATGAAAAATATGATGTAAAAGTCCTTGCACCTCTTGGTAACTCCGACTACTGTACGGTTTCCGCTGATTTATCGTATTCTAGTTTACGCGCCTCTTCGATTAAAGCCCCGAATAGGACTGTATGGCTTTACGAAAAAGCAAATTGGGTTGCGTTAAATGATTTTTTTCGTAACTTTAATTGGAAATTGTGTTTCGCTGACAGAGACATAAATGCCGCGGCTTTAATGGTACAAAATATTATTTTATTAGGTATGCGGTCCTTCATACCTTCTAAAAAAAATTAGCATTAAACCCAAGGACCACTCATGGTTTACTGAGACTTGCAGGATTGCAGTCAGATCGAAAGAGGAAGCCTTTCAAAATTGGCGTTCTAACAAGAATGCTGATACAGAAAGACTTCGCATACAGGCTAGGAATCGCTGTAATGCCGTGATCTCGCGCGAAAAGTTTCTTCACGAACAAAACGCGCGCAAAAAGGTCCTACTCCACCATAGAGGTAGTAAAAATGTCTGGTCATTCGTAAAAAGAGTGAAGAATCAGACGACATCGTCTACACCAACTCTTATTATTAATGGCCAGGCTTTCACTGACCCGGTTGATAAAGCTAATCTCTTGACAGAATTATTTGCTAATAATTCAACGCTCCCAGATAGTAATCAACCACTGCCCGTCGTAGATTTTAGTGATGCTGATCAAGAATATATATACTTTTCCATACCGGACACGCCTCCTAAGGGGCGTTACAATATATGCACAAACTTAATATACCCTGACCTCATAGGTGTAGGGTATAATTAGGCGTACGTAGGAAAACCGAAGATTACCTGCATAATAAAATAAAAATTAACATCCTTTTCTTTTCAACCGTAAGAGAGATTACACCACAATTTGTCAACATTAATTCCTCGTGGTTTCATATAAAAATATCATCTATATATGTTAGTTGGTAGGCAAAAATGTTAAAATTTCATCAAAATTGTAAAATTAAAAATAAAAATTTACTTTAGAATTTATTTTCCAAATCTTTCGAGTATAATAAAATAAAGTATTGTATTACGAATTAACAATTCAAGCTGAATATCACGAAAATATCAGGTAATTAATAATCAGAATATAGCCAATTAGAGACATCAAAAAAAAAGTGTATTTAATTTTATTTAGTAGTACCGATCGATTTGGATTGATCGTAGATCTTCAATACACGCATCAGCCCCTGCTATATAAATGAAGACAAGTAGAGGTACGATTATCGCTGAATAGACGGTGTCTACGGTGTAAAACCCCGCACACTTAATAGACAAAGTTCTACTCCGCAGAATACACTTAATTCGACCACAAAATATGCAGTTTTAAAAAAATAAAAAACTAAGCCTTTAAAATAAAAAGCAAATAGTCTTTCAAAAATATATAAAAAGTAACACATAATATCATATACAGTGCAAATACAAAAAAAAAATCAATAACCTAAAACAACTACCAAAACACGTGTAATTTGTTTCGTGTATAAATGAATTCCATAACTGAATTTCATACTTTTTCTATAAAGTGCCAAATTGTTTTAATAGAATTTATTTCATAAAGAAAACATGAACTAAAAAAAAAAAAAAAAATTGTATATATTTTACAAAATAGTTAAAAGATGAAGAAGTAAAAAAATAATAACGCGACAGAAAAATTAAAAAGAAACTAAAAAAAAAAGACGAAAGAAATATTAAATTGAAATTAACCCAATAAAATACCGAGGAAAAGAATATATATAAAGTAACCAAAAACTAAAATTTTAATTATATATTCTAAACTAAAATCTGAAGCAGAATTATAGTAGTGTGAACGCAACAGCCCGATGTTCTCGATGTGCTTGAAAGGGAGAGTAAAAGAGAATTTCTATTATTTTCTTTTAATTATAGCAACTAATTGAGTAATAAAGACTCAAGTATTTTCGTTTACTCTCACTTTCAATGCAGTGGAGACTTTTACACTACTCTCCCATTCTTTACATTTTGTTGCATTTTTGACTTACATTGGAGGTGTTTTGTTTCTCTTACGTTAAATTTTTTGTGAATACACAAAAAAAAACAAAAACAAACTATTTCACTTTAATCGATCTAAAAATTAATAATTTTCGAAGTAACCGAATATCTAAACAATTTCGCACTTGTTTTTTTTTTCCTCCTATTTAAATAATAAACTCAAATTATTTTTAAGAACTGCACTATTATGTACGTCCTATTGGATTAAATTTACTAATTAAATAACAGCTTATGAATTGCAAACAACTAGTTGTATAAAATATATTATATAAGTAAATTTTTCATAAATTTAGAGTCTACCTTACAAAATGATTTAAAGTATACCATCAAAATAAAATTAATTTAAGTATCTGAATCTATGTTCACTTCGGAAAATGCCGACGAAGTCAACCGGTCTTAAAAAATGTATCGTGATCTTGAATGAAATATTAAAGAATTAATAATGAGTCTTTAAACTTTTAATTGCTTCCTTACGATAATATGATGGGTTAGGGAATTTTATGGGATCTTGCCTTAATATCCACACAATATCATGGTAGGGAGGGCACGGACGTTTATTTCACTCTTCATCTTCGAGATAATCATGGAGTGCTTTTTTTTTAGATTTATATTTTATTTTAATAGTTTTTTTTTGTTTTGGTATCGAACCAGTCGCCTCTTCCTCTCAAGTGTTCTGTTCAGGGAGTCTGTAAAAATTAGTATGTGCTTTTGCTGGTAGGATTCGGTAGGAAAAAAAACCACCCACAGACTGCTTGCTGGCGGACAAAAAGGCTCCCGTCGCCTTCCTTCATACTTCAGTTATTAACTGCCATAAGAGAGAGTGATCAGTATCAGAATCAGTTGAACATCCAAGGAACAACTTGATTGCAGTTTATGTACATTACACTTTACATCACTATTTTATCCTGTACCATTAAAGAGTTATTGCAAAAAATGAAAAGATTCGCCCATTTGGCATGGCAAGATTTTCAATTTTTCCAATTTCTTCGTTTTTTTGCTATAATTTGGTGCAAGATATAATAGGTGCAAGATATAATAGTGGTGTTGAGGTATTAATTGTTTGTTTTTAAAGCACCTATCGAACTGCATCAATATTTAAAAATATTTTGCCAAAAAAAGTTGTTCCTGCAAATTAATGATGCAGATCGATAGGTGCTTTAAAAACAAACAATTAATGCCTCTACATTACTATTTTATCTTGCGCTAATAAAAAGTTATATCATAAAAAACAAAAATATTTGCGTTTTGATCAGGATATAGCCTCACAAAATCCGTATTAATAATTCAGTAGGTTGTCCAAATCTAAAGATATTTTATATACGTTATAATAATTGACGAATAAACTAAAAACTAAAAATTGAAGAAAATATAAATTTTTCTAATTTTTAAAGCACTTCAAACTTTAAAATTCGATTTCCCAACATTTTTAAAAATGCACATTCGCCCCTTTTGCATGACAGTGACGACATATTTCAAGTTTACTATCTTTTATACATTTTAAAATTTGCGGAAGGAACAAATTTAATAAATGTGGATCAGAGTTTACATACGGGGGTGAGAATCTAGGTGGGGATTCGGTGTTAAATTTCAAATGGGCGGTGATGAGGAGAGCCATTCAAAAGCGTTACCACTAAAGGATTGATCTTCAACAACTTCAATGCAGAGCAATACTGGTGGGATTAAAAAAAGGATGCCATCGAGAACCACATCAACACTAAATCGAATGGCGGGAAATTTTATTCCGCAAAATCAGAGACAGGTGCAGCAATTCTCTTCTCGTCAATCATTTTAGACGCCTCAACTACAAAGATAATACTAGGCGTCTCCTGGATGTGGTTGTTAGCCAATTTAACTCTTTCGACGAATATGGAATATGGAACAACACTCCATACAAACGCACATAATCCAGATGGCCTCCCCAGCGGTACAAGCAGCGCTCGAAGAAGAAGTCGACCGGATGATTGGCATGGGCGAATTTGACTTGTTTTTGCAAACTCTGACGGAGGTCGCCGGATGCTTGAAAAAAAAAAAAAATTAACAATAAATGCTAAAAAGTCAAAGTTCGGGCTCAAACATCCTCGCTACCTTTGTTTCATCGTCGGCGATGGAAAAATATACACCGACCCGGAAAAATTTGAAGACATCAACAAGTTTCCAATCCCGAAGACGCCAAGAGACGCGAGAAGCTTCGTGGGCCTAGCTGAATGGTACCGCCGTTTCGTCCAAGACTTTTCGACGCTGTCATCACACATAAAAAATCTAAGCTAAACCAGGCGCAGGTGAACTATACGGTGACAAAAAAAGAGTGTCTGGCAGCCGTGGCCGCAATTCAAAAGTTCAGACAATACATCGAAGGTATGCCTTTTACAGTGATCACTGACCACGCGTCACTCAAATGGTTAATGACACTCAAGGACTTGTCTGGTAGATTAGCGCGCTGGAGCTTAAAACTGCAAGCGTGCACACAAAAAAATAATTGCTTGACGTGCAGTTGTTTCAACGAATATTCATTTGCATTTACCAAATTTAGTCAGTTTCTACTGAAATTCATTTGTGGTAAACAGTAGTATGAAGCGTAACCAACTATTAGTTGAAGCAACTGCAACATTGATTGGGGAAACAAACTTTTTATCCATTTTCAATTTTTTTGTTTCCATTGCCACGGCAACTAAATTCAAAATGAGACCTAACCAATTTTTAGTTGACCTAACAGATAGCTATATAACATTAAGTTGTAGCAACCAATATTTATTTGATTCAACTGTGAAATCAGTTGTCTTGTATAATAGCGATGCCAAAGCAGGACAACCAGTCGCGCAAGCTTTACATTTTTCACTCGTTTTGTTTTGCGGACAGCACGTGTCACGTCTTAGTCTTAAACAATATTTGGAATTGTTTTAAGGCGATTTCAGATTTTTTCACTATTTTTTTGTTTTGTGCTGCGGACAGTGCGTGCCACGTCTTAAACAAAATTTGGAATTGTTTTAAGGCTTGTTCGTTTTTACTGTTCGGTTTTTTCATGCTCAAATATACTTTCTTCAACCAGAGACATACTATTCTACAGAGTACTTGCTATTGTGTTTCTATATGTTGTATTTATATATGCAGCCCTAGCGCTCCAACGTGTCAGCAGCACAACGAATCGTCGGCAATGTTCGATCTCGGGAACGCTGTTGTGACGCTGACTTCGTGTTTGCAACACGTTGGAGCGCTAGGTAAAATGGCCGATTTCTTATAATTAATTTGGCTACCACAACTAAACAAATTGGTTGTGTCAATTGTATTCATTAGTTGTGTGAACTGATATGCGGTGTTGCAACAACTGAATCAGTCGAATGTTGCCAGAACTAAATAAATCGTTTGGCAAAAAAAGACGGTTGCCCCAATTGATTTGTTCTTTGAGTGTGTGATTTCACGATAGAGCATCGAAAGGGCACACTCTCGCGCGCGTTCATAGAAGCACTCACGTCCGCTGAATTTCCAGTTTTGAATTTCGACACCACTGAGTTCGAAGGTGAAGAGTATTTGGAAATGATTAAAACGATAAACGAAAATAAAAAAAAAACCTGCCAGACTTAAAAATCATAGACAACTACAAATCATAGACAAGCACACTCTGTTCAATCGGACTCCAGAAACAGAAGAGTTCACGTGGAAACTCTGGATACCGTTATCGCTCACAATCACGATCATTGCCGAAGCTCACGAGCCACCAACAACAGCTCACGGCGGCATTCACAAAACGCTGCATTGCCTACGCCAACTGTATTATTGGCCAAACATGGCAACACAGGTGCGAAACTACATAGCAAAATGCGATTCTTGTAAAGAGACCAAGTCAGTGAACAAAGTTCTAAATCCACCGATGGGAGCAGAAACAGTAACCGAACGACCATTTCAGAAACTGTACATCGACTTCCTGCGCCCATGCCCACGCTCGAGAAATGGAAATAGCTATATTTTCATTGTACTCGACCATATGAGTAAATTTGCGTTCCTGAAACCTACGCGCAAGGCCACGTCCGAAAATGTTATTAAATATCTGATATCAGAAATTTATCACAAATTCGGAGTGCCAGAAACGACACATTCGCATAATGGCCGACAATTCTCCAGCAAAGAGTTCGGAAAATGGCTGAAAACTACAGCATTTGCCATTTAAAAATCGCATGTAATACGCCGCGAGCAAACGCTTCCGAACGCATAAACCAGTCGGTACTGGCAGCCGTGAGAACATATTTGAAGCGAAATCGAATGACCACTAAGAAGCGCCGTCTACGCAGCCACAGGTGTGTCACCATATTTTGCGACAGCGAAATGAATTTATTGCCAAAGAACTTAAAACTAGAATTGCTGCGGTCTAAAATGAAGGAAAACCTGCACACGGCCTATGAACGCGTGGCAGAACGTTACAACAAGCGCGTCAGAATAATAAAGTTCATGCCAAGACAAGAGGTATCCAGCGTAATTTTATATTAAGCGATTTCGCGCATAATATAAACGACAAGCATTGCCCTAAGTTCGTGAAGTGTCGAATCGACAAACCGATCGGAAAAACATTTACAAAGTTGAGAACATAAAGGATAAAAGCATTGGCGTATTTCATGTCAAGGACATACGCCAATAAAAAATTCAAAAATTAGAAAAAACCAGTTAGGAAGGTTAGATCACATGGGAAATTTTAAAGTAGGTGTAATTATGATAGTTAGGATTATCAAAATTATAGTCGGTCTAAGCCGACTATAAATACCCTACACATATGTGTGGTTACCATACAAAGTGATATATATGTCACGAGGGTATACGAATCCTGAAAATAACTACAAACATTCAATCGCTGAAGAATTTCCATTCATTTGATACCCATATTTACATATGGGTAGGTGTACCGAATTTCGATTTTTTTTTTGTGAACCACAAGTCTTTTCGCCGGAAAACATTATTATCATGTATTTGAGCATGATGTCGATATATATTTGACCAAAAAAGTTTACCTAAGCACGTATACATAAAATTTGATCTTTATATGTACATTTAATATGAGGTATTTGAACATAAGTGGTCGGATCATAGGTCACTATGGACCGACCTCGCCAATTTCTTCGCACATACAGCGTAGGTATATTAGTAATCTAAGTTATAAATTTCTAGCTCTTCAATTCTAAAAGTAGTAGGGATTTTAACAGACAGACAGACGGACAGACGGACATCGCTAAATCGACTCAGGAGGTCATGCTGATCAAGAATATATATACTTTTCCATACCGGAGATGCTTCCTTCTGGGTGTTACAAACGGCGTACCAGACTGAATATATAGGTTATAAAAACGAAAATTCTGCGACGCGCGAACAGCATCGCAACAACCGCAGCGTACCATCGGTAGCAACGCCAGCTCAATAACTCCAGCGTATCAACGGAAGCGTTTGCATTGAGCGCAGCAGCAGGGCTGCATCCCAGCACAACTACAACATCTGCAGAACGGTATAGCTACAACAGCGACATCCGCAGCTGCATAGCACTGCTCGCCAGCAACAACGCTGTAACGTCATCAGCAACACAGCGTCAACAACACGGCAATAACTTCCTCCGGCACCAGGCTACAGCTGCATGAACGCAACTGCATAACAGGTAGCGCAGCAATAAATCAACATCTCAAGCGCAGCCATGCAACATTTGACGAACCACCGGCATCTGTGCAAACAACAGCACCACAAACGATTTTACGAGAAAGAACGTCATCAGGGATTACCAAATGCATACAATTATAATGTTTATAGAATATGTTATAATAAAACTATTTGGATGTTTTATGTCTCATATTAAAACACACGAAGTTGGACTCTTTCGTGCGAATCACTTCAACAATTAAATGAAAAAATAAGGACGTCCGTCCGTTGAATATTTTCATATATTTTTCAAAAAAAAAAATCATTGTATGTTGTGAATACGATTTAAATATAAAAAAATATGTATTAAAATCAAAAAATGTTGTATAAATGATGGAAGATATAAAACAATTCATGTAATAGAAATGAGACAAATATGAGTCTTATAAAAACATTTTTTTTTTGATATTTAAGTTACTCCGTAGGCTCCCGCGCAGGCTGGAGGTGTAGAGGATTATTTGGCCAATTCCCAAAGAAATTATATCGCCATGACTAATTATGCTGCAATAAGCAACTTATTATTAGTAAATGTTTATATTTGTTAATTAATTTACATGTTTGTTGGTTAGTACTGTGTGCTTTGTGTAATATTAAAATGATTGTGAGATTCAGATGTTAATTTTGATGTGTTTTAAAAAGTTTGTAATTATTGAGTATGATGAAATTTGTTCGTTTTTAAAAAAATCATATATGTTATTGTAATTGCGTTATTTAGGGAATTTTTGTTTTTCTTGAAGATATTTAGAGCAATTAAATATGTAATAAGAGTCTTCTTCTGTCGTGTTGCAGTTTTCACATTGATCTTTATCGACGACTTTCATTTTAATTAGTGAACATGGGCTGAATGAGTGACCCGTCATTAACCTGTTGATTTGTTTTATTTCTATAGGGTTTAAATTGCATTTTTTGTCTTTGAACCAAGGTTGTTTAATTGTATCTGGAAATAAATTGCCATATTTTATTCCTATATTTCTTCCAAATTCCTTGTATTCGTTGTCCCATTCTTGCCAGAGAATTCTTTCGATTTCTTTGGTAGCATCTTGTATAGTCATTTTTATAGTAATCTCTTCATATGCGTGTGCTGTTTTAGCCGCTCCGTCTACTATTTCATTTTCTATGATGTTTTTGTGACTTGGTATATAATGCAGTTCAATTTATTCCAAGTTATTTGCATTTATCTTGTTGTTTATTCTGTTTGATATCGAATTTCTTAGTAAGTGTTGTCTGAACACTAGACCACCACTTCAGCTGTCCGTTAAAAAAGCAATTTTTTTGACAAGCAATTCCGCTGTTATTGAGGACAACTTTTTTAACATGGAACGATTTTATAGTGTTGCTTTTAGAATGGTAGTATGCCAACCCCGATATATTGTCTTTAATTGATCCGTCAGTGAAAATAATTTCAAATTTTTCTTTTTTTAGTAAATTTATTTTTTCTTGAAAATTTTGTTGAGTTGTAAGATCACTGGCCTCGTATTTCTTCTTTGCAGATCCTTTGTAGAGGTCCAGGTCCACAAGGTTGTCAGAAGAGCCGTGATAATTAGTAGATATGCTTTCTATATTTAAGAAAATTCTAATTTTGAAATAGCTTGTATTTATTTTAAACGTAGATTCTTTCAAGAGTTAAGTTATCGGTAGTTGAAGTGCAAACGCTTTTATGAGTTCTTTCACGGTGATTAATTCGAATCTGTATTTTGTCGGCAATTCTGCCGCCAAGTGGTACATAACATGTACAGGTGTAGATCGTATTAAACCTAATGCCTTTCTTAACTCAGCGTTGGTGCATGTTGTAAATTTCTGAGGAGATGTTTTATTTATATTGGCATATGATGATGCTGCGTATTCTAATTTAGAGCGCGCAAAGGTTTTAAAAAATTGCAGTGCTTTTTTAGGATTAATGCCAAATCGACATCCACTCAAAATGTTAAGAAAATTACATGATTTTTTTAATTTTGTCGATTGTTGTATTAGTGTGTTCTTTTATTGAATTGTTTGCAGACACTATTCTGCCTATATATTTTATTTGCTTCACATTGTTAATTTCAGTGTTGCCTATAATAATATTCAGCGCTTTGTGACTGTTATTAAAATAAATCGTCTTAGTTTTTTGCAAATTAATTTTAAGATTAAGCTCCCGACACTGTTGGATGAACGCCGTTAGCTTTTGTTGCAGTAAAGATGATGCTTGAGGTAAAAGTTTATCTTTGCATACTATAAATACAGTTTTCATTGGCCAGTTGGTGCAATGACGCTGTGTACAAGATGAAAAGTTGTGGACTCAAACCACTCCCTTGTACAAGTCCTCTGCTGCTGGTTGTAGATATTTTATTCATGGTTAGTGTTTTTTTTATTCAAGAACGAATATATCCATTCTACGATGTGCGAGTTTACTTTTTGATTGTAAAGTGTTGCTCTTAAAATGTTATTGTCTGTGGATTCGTAGGCTTTTTCTATGTCTACACATGCTGCCACCACATGTAGTTTTTGTTGTGTTAATTAAATCATTGATGAATATGGATGTTGATCTTTTTTTTTGAAATGCATAAGAACTTTGTGGTATTAAATTGTAAATTTACTCATGAATTTCAAGTTCTTTTTTAATCATTCCTTCTACAGATTTTAATAAAGTCGATAGTAAACTGATTGGACGGTGTTTTTGTATATCCATTATATTTCAATTTTTTTTGGGAACCGGATGTATTTTTATGTTCCGCCATTCTTCCGGAATTTCGCCACTCTTCCAGATATTATTTAATATGTGAAAAGTGCTCTTTTTTCCGTTTGTTGTAAATTGGCTATCATTCTGTATGATATACCGTCAGGTCCCTTGGCTGAGTCTAAATTTCTTATATTGAATTGAATATGATTGAATTGAATTGAATATGATGTTTACTAAAATCATTCCATTATGCATATTTGATTCCAATATTAGAACCCTTTTGTTTGTCAAGCTATGCGTTTTCACCATGATTAATTTTTGAAATCTTATTTTAAAAAGTATGAATTTTTGAATTTTTCGTACTTTTGATTTCACTGCATGAAATACATAATTGAATTGAATTTTAGCTAATTTTGTTTATACTCATTTTCTCATTTATATTTATAAAAAGTGACTCATACGTTCCATAAAAAGCGATACACCGGTGCTGAGAATAATTGTCATGATATATTATATAGATTTTATGTGAAATTGTTGTATGTTTGTCTATCTGGGTATCTCTAAAACGATGATATTACCCACTGCTGCGTTCGTTCGTAACTACGACGTCTTTACGATCAAAACGTAAGATATTCCTGACAAAAGTGTGCGACACTTGTTCAGATTTATTCTGAAGTATGTCTGAGAAAAATTATGTACAAAACAGAGAGAGCAAAAACGTAAAATATTCAAAAATTAGCCAATCAGAAACGAGCTGAAGCAAAGCTGATGACGTATTTTGGTCAGACTTTTAGAACAGACATTCAAAACAATGTCTGACGTAAAACTGAAACTAAAGTGAAATTAATGACAATATAAACGAAGGCGTTTTTTGTAAATTGTTTGTTTAATACAGTGTTTTTATAATTTCTAACATTAAAATAAATACTTATATTAAAATAAGATTAAACTTAAAACTAATTATAAGTATATAGTACAAAGAACAGTTTTTTTTAACCCATTGGTAATGAACATAAATTGTTATTCAAATAAATTATAGCCACGATACAAAATAACGGCCGATTACCAGAGTGGCCTTCAACTGTCTGCGTTTTTAAGCCGTTTGATTCCGAGTTAGTTTTAGTGAAGACTGTCGTACATTACCAATGATTAATCTGAAAGATAGAAGAAAAGATTTTTTTTTTAAGAAATTAATCTGTATAGGAAATTTTCATTTTTACAACTCAAGCAATTTTCTTTTAAGAGGAAAAATGAATTTATACATAATTTATAGGGAAATCTAAATAAATAAATTAAGGGTGTGTGTACATTGCCGACAAAATTTAGTTTAGTCAGCAATTTAGTCGCACACACCTTAAGGAATTTATATATATATATATATATATATATATATATATATATATATATATATATATATATATATATATATATATATATAATTTAATACATGTTGTGAAGTCAGAAAAAGATCTAGGACTTTTTGGCTTTGCCCACCGACGCGTGGGAGGTACGTCGGTTCCTTCACCAATTGAGTGAGTTGGTTGCACTCTGCAAACAGCTCAACATAACAACCCTCCGGTGTTGGAAGACCTGAGTGGCTCAACCAAGTGGATATATATATATATATATTAGTATGTTTGTTTGTTTTGAACTCTCCCAGTAGGAAAATGTCGCAAAACTTTCGCATAGATTTTTGAAACATTCGTGGGCCGAGGACAATTTTCTTTTCTGTATATGTGTCCGTCAATAGGCCACAAATAATGGCACTGGGTGAGACACAGGTTAGTGAGGGTGCAGATCCACTGGATTTTCACATACCTGGTTATCACCTATTGCCATTATTTTCTGCCCATAGGGGTCTCGCTCTATTTATACGGAGTGACGTTGTGTATCCACTGCAGCAACAACATAGTGTGTCGGATAGCGAATTTAATACAATTTGGGTTAAATACAAAATCCAAACACACATCATGCACTTGTGCTTTCTTTATAGGAGTCCGAATCTAGATAGGGTTTCCACCTGTAACAAGCTGGATGCCTTATCTGATTCGATCTCAAATATATTGGAGCAATTTCCAGGCAGTGAAATTCCACTTGGTTGAGCCACTCAGGTCTTCCAACACCGGAGGGTTGTTATGTTGAGCTGTTTGCAGAGTGCAACCAACTCACTCAATTGGTGAAGGAACCGACGTACCTCCCACGCGTCGGTGGGCAAAGCCAAAAAGTCCTAGATCTTTTTCTGACTTCACAACATGTATTAAATTATATATATATATATATATATATATATATATATATATATATATATATATATATATATATATATATATATATAAATTCCTTAAGGTGTGTGCGACTAAATTGCTGACTAAACTAAATTTTGTCGGCAATGTACACACACCCTTAATTTATTTATTTAGATTTCCCTATAAATTATGTATAAATTCATTTTTCCTCTTAAAAGAAAATTGCTTGAGTTGTAAAAATGAAAATTTCCTATACAGATTAATTTCTTAAAAAAAAAATCTTTTCTTCTATCTTTCAGATTAATCATTGGTAATGTACGACAGTCTTCACTAAAACTAACTCGGAATCAAACGGCTTAAAAACGCAGACAGTTGAAGGCCACTCTGGTAATCGGCCGTTATTTTGTATCGTGGCTATAATTTATTTGAATAACAATTTATGTTCATTACCAATGGGTTAAAAAAAACTGTTCTTTGTACTATATACTTATAATTAGTTTTAAGTTTAATCTTATTTTAATATAAGTATTTATTTTAATGTTAGAAATTATAAAAACACTGTATTAAACAAACAATTTACAAAAAACGCCTTCGTTTATATTGTCATTAATTTCACTTTAGTTTCAGTTTTACGTCAGACATTGTTTTGAATGTCTGTTCTAAAAGTCTGACCAAAATACGTCATCAGCTTTGCTTCAGCTCGTTTCTGATTGGCTAATTTTTGAATATTTTACGTTTTTGCTCTCTCTGTTTTGTACATAATTTTTCTCAGACATACTTCAGAATAAATCTGAACAAGTGTCGCACACTTTTGTCAGGAATATCTTACGTTTTGATCGTAAAGACGTCGTAGTTACGAACGAACGCAGCAGTGGGTAATATCATCGTTTTAGAGATACCCAGATAGACAAACATACAACAATTTCACATAAAATCTATATAATATATCATGACAATTATTCTCAGCACCGGTGTATCGCTTTTTATGGAACGTATGAGTCACTTTTTATAAATATAAATGAGAAAATGAGTATAAACAAAATTAGCTAAAATTCAATTCAATTATGTATTTCATGCAGTGAAATCAAAAGTACGAAAAATTCAAAAATTCATACTTTTTAAAATAAGATTTCAAAAATTAATCATGGTGAAAACGCATAGCTTGACAAACAAAAGGGTTCTAATATTGGAATCAAATATGCATAATGGAATGATTTTAGTAAACATCATATTCAATTCAATTCAATCATATTCAATTCAATATAAGAAATTTAGACTCAGCCAAGGGACCTGACGGTATATCATACAGAATGATAGCCAATTTACAACAAACGGAAAAAAGAGCACTTTTCACATATTAAATAATATCTGGAAGAGTGGCGAAATTCCGGAAGAATGGCGGAACATAAAAATACATCCGGTTCCCAAAAAAAATTGAAATATAATGGATATACAAAAACACCGTCCAATCAGTTTACTATCGACTTTATTAAAATCTGTAGAAGGAATGATTAAAAAAGAACTTGAAATTCATGAGTAAATTTACAATTTAATACCACAAAGTTCTTATGCATTTCAAAAAAAAAGATCAACATCCATATTCATCAATGATTTAATTAACACAACAAAAACTACATGTGGTGGCAGCATGTGTAGACATAGAAAAAGCCTACGAATCCACAGACAATAACATTTTAAGAGCAACACTTTACAATCAAAAAGTAAACTCGCACATCGTAGAATGGATATATTCGTTCTTGAATAAAAAAAACACTAACCATGAATAAAATATCTACAACCAGCAGCAGAGGACTTGTACAAGGGAGTGGTTTGAGTCCACAACTTTTCATCTTGTACACAGCGTCATTGCACCAACTGGCCAATGAAAACTGTATTTATAGTATGCAAAGATAAACTTTTACCTCAAGCATCATCTTTACTGCAACAAAAGCTAACGGCGTTCATCCAACAGTGTCGGGAGCTTAATCTTAAAATTAATTTGCAAAAAACTAAGACGATTTATTTTAATAACAGTCACAAAGCGCTGAATATTATTATAGGCAACACTGAAATTAACAATGTGAAGCAAATAAAATATATAGGCAGAATAGTGTCTGCAAACAATTCAATAAAAGAACACACTAATACAACAATCGACAAAATTAAAAAAATCATGTAATTTTCTTAACATTTTGAGTGGATGTCGATTTGGCATTAATCCTAAAAAAGCACTGCAATTTTTTAAAACCTTTGCGCGCTCTAAATTAGAATACGCAGCATCATCATATGCCAATATAAATAAAACATCTCCTCAGAAATTTACAACATGCACCAACGCTGAGTTAAGAAAGGCATTAGGTTTAATACGATCTACACCTGTACATGTTATGTACCACTTGGCGGCAGAATTGCCGACAAAATACAGATTCGAATTAATCACCGTGAAAGAACTCATAAAAGCGTTTGCACTTCAACTACCGATAACTTAACTCTTGAAAGAATCTACGTTTAAAATAAATACAAGCTATTTCAAAATTAGAATTTTCTTAAATATAGAAAGCATATCTACTAATTATCACGGCTCTTCTGACAACCTTGTGGACCTGGACCTCTACAAAGGATCTGCAAAGAAGAAATACGAGGCCAGTGATCTTACAACTCAACAAAATTTTCAAGAAAAAATAAATTTACTAAAAAAAGAAAAATTTGAAATTATTTTCACTGACGGATCAATTAAAGACAATATATCGGGGTTGGCATACTACCATTCTAAAAGCAACACTATAAAATCGTTCCATGTTAAAAGTTGAAAGAATTCTCTGGCAAGAATGGGACAACGAATACAAGGAATTTGGAAGAAATATAGGAATAAAATATGGCAATTTATTTCCAGATACAATTAAACAACCTTGGTTCAAAGACAAAAAATGCAATTTAAACCCTATAGAAATAAAACAAATCAACAGGTTAATGACGGGTCACTCATTCAGCCCATGTTCACTAATTAAAATGAAAGTCGTCGATAAAGATCAATGTGAAAACTGCAACACGACAGAAGAAGACTCTTATTACATATTTAATTGCTCTAAATATCTTCAAGAAAAACAAAAATTCCCTAAATAACGCAATTACAATAACATATATGATTTTCTTAAAAACGAACAAATTTCATCATACTCAATAATTACAAACTTTTTAAAACACATCAAAATTAACATCTGAATCTCACAATCATTTTAATATTACACAAAGCACACAGTACTAACCAATAAACATGTAAATTAATTAACAAATATAAACATTTACTAATAATAAGTTGCTTATTGCAGCATAATTAGTCATGGCGATATAATTTCTTTGGGAATTGGCCAAATAATCCTCTACACCTCCAGCCTGCGCGGGAGCCTACGGAGTAACTTAAATATCAAAAAAAAAATGTTTTTATAAGACTCATATTTGTCTCATTTCTATTACATGAATTGTTTTATATCTTCCATCATTTATACAACATTTTTTGATTTTAATACATATTTTATATTTAAATCGTATTCACAACATACAATGATTTTTTTTTTTGAAAAATATATGAAAATATTCAACCCCTATGGGCAGAAAATAATGGCAATAGGTGATAACCCAGGTATGTGAAAATCCAGTGGATCTGCACCCTCACTAACCTGGGTCTCACCCAGTGCCATTATTTGTGGCCTATTGACGGACACATATACAGAAAAGAAAATTGTCCTCGGCCCATGAATGTTTCAAAAATCTATGCGAAAGTTTTGCGACATTTTCCTACTGGGAGAGTTCAAAACAAACAAACATACTAATATATATATATATATATATATATATATATATATATATATATATATATATATATATATATATATATATATATGTGTTATGAATTACTAACATAGTAAATTAATGTCAAAAGTCACTTAATAACTAAAATAATCACTTGAACAATTAAAACATGGAAAATTAATAATTTGGATAGTGAATTAAAGACTAAATCATATATATAAATGAATGTAAAGTACTGTACTACACTAAGTTTGGTAAATTGAGTATATTACCTTCGCATCAGCTTTTTAATTTTTTATGTTTAATAATGAAATTATCTTAGCGGGTAAAACTTTGGGTTATAATATATTATGGGCACTATTATGATTGGCGAAGCAAATGTACTTGGCGAAGCGAACGCTTTGGCGAAGCGAAGGAAAATTGGCAAATGAACTGGCGAATGTACTAATTTTTATGGTTTTAAAAGTGAGCAACACTTACAACATTGACGGATAGAATAACCATTTCAGAGTTGAAAAAAATAGTATCATGTTGCGTACTTTTAGTACTGCCTTTTTTTTAGAACACATACTATTTTATCTTAATATCTAATTTTTGTTGTTATAAAACCCTTTTTATATAATATTATTATATTTCATATTATTTATAGTTTAAAAAACGGTAATTCCATTCAGACCAATAATATTTTTTCGGTTTTTTATAATTTTTTGTCTATAAAAGAGCAAAAATTATAAAAATAAACTTCGGAACAATACACATGTATAGGTAAATATATTTTTAAATGTTAATATTGGTACTATTTTTAATTACAATTAAATACTTTTTTTAAAAAAGTATTTTTTTTTTATTTGTAGCAATACTTTTTTATTTTGGTTTAAAGAAACCCTAAAATTTTCTAACAGCTGTTTATTACATGTTTTGTGGAATTTGCCAAAAACAAAAATATCAAAAATTAGTTTGGCACTGTCTCATTGAGTATTTTTATAAATTCAAATCTAAAAAGCAAACAACGAGCTGCTCTTCCTCGGTCCACTCTGTGTAAAGGTGCAGCGTGACACGGTGCGCTTATTTTTAGGTAAGTTTTGTAAATTTTAAATATACTTAGAAGCTAATTTTCAAATTACTACTGAAGATCTTAAGTTTTGGAAGCTCGCTGCGCTATATAATCTGGATAAACAATCATATAGTTGCGCCGCTTAAGGAAGAGTTTGTGTTTCTTGTCTGCATGACGTCGCTTCTGCTGCCATCGTTCTCACCAATGGTGGTGGCCTTTGTGACGCCGCTCTTCTTTACCACCGTGCATGTTCAATTGTCGAGGGGCCCAGTCTCGGCATGGAGCTGAAGTTGACTCTTGTGATATCGTGTAAGTTAGCACATATTTTATTAAGACACCTTTAAATTTCATCTACTAGGTTTTTCAATTAATTGGACCAAACTCTTCGGAATTCTATTTGTTTGCACGCACCGGTCACTTTGTAACACGTTTCTTCGTGCACGCCTTCCGCAAATATATGGATTTTTCCGAGATAAGGTTTTTAAATGTTGAAGAATTTTACTACCAATAAAAATCAGAAAATTGCGAAAATTTCGAGTTATCCTTTATATGATTTTATGAAAATAGCTAGGTATACTTGAGTACAGATTTGAGTGAACTATGAGTTAAACTTGCTTCATACTTTTTGAGATATCTCTGCGAGTACTTTGCGGATTTTCCTAATGTTTTTTGGGATTATTATATTTCAAAATAAATATGTTTAACGAAAAAAAAAAATGATATACGTTTAACTCATTTATTAGTTGGAGTACAAAAAACTCGAAATTTGAGATAACAGTATAAAAAAACTAAAGGATAAAAAAAATTAAAAATCAGGAGAATCCTAATAAACAAAAACGCAGTAGCATAAAAATCTAAAATTATAAGAAAAACCTTAAAAATTGTAGATTAGGATACGTTAGCCGATTCGTCACATGATCTGTTGATTCGATTGAATTTGACACTTGAAGCGAATGAAATGTAGTTGAGTGTTGCATCTTTTTTTACGTTCGCTTGACTTTTCCCGTTTTTTGGCGAATGAAGTCTGGCGAAAGTAACCCGTAATAGCTTTTTGGACGTTCGCTTCGCCAAAACCATTCGCTTCGCTAATCATAATAGGGCCCTATAACATATTATAAATTAATATTTAATATATTAAGAGTAATAAACATTAAGAGTAATAAATATTTTACCTACACACTTTGTGTGCTCGCTTTCCATTTGCGCTTCCATCTGGCATATCTCGCTGCGTAGCCAGTTTATCTCCTTCTCGAAAATAACACTATAACTCCGGTTTCATCGAGTATTTCAAGGCAGCTAGCACCTTTGTGTCGATGTCCTCTTCCAAATGTGCCTACATGTTACATGCATTCGATGTATACGGGGCCATATATATGACAACTCTTGTTGTCGATGTGTCATCAGCTCCATCGAACCTCGCACTGTTGCTCGTTGAATGGGGACATCAGCAACTCTAAAACATCCGCGGTAAGCGCATCACACAACAATCTCTACTGCTCGCTGAACACAATCGATGTAAAATACTTCTTCTCGAGTATTTTCAAAATTCGATTTTCAAATTTCTGTAACATAGAAAACTTCGAGATTCTCGATTAATTAAGCTGTTGTTTTCAATAGTATGTGTAAAATGCCTCGGTATCCCATTGAGGAACTGCTCCGCGGTCTGACGAACAACTACATATACGCTGACTTTGAGTGACTCAAAATTGGTTGAATCACGCCCACCGAAAAGTTATAATCTTTAACAGGCGCTATGTCACTGGTGTAGTTGTCATTTCGAATAATTCTTTTCGCACTTAGTCTTGTAGCGCTTGAGACATGTGGCGGTAATCTGATCCGACTTGGACAACGATTAATCGCCCTTGTGCGTTTCGAAACCTGAAGAAGTTAATTTAATTAGAAATACATTTTTATCATTACTTGCCTGTGGCAAGTTGAGGATTCTCCATCACTTCGCGTTATCTGCTTCACCATGCTAAAACACACGCTCAACGTTTCTATGGCCTGCACTTGCACATTTGCCGATGATAAATGCGCCAAATTTAGCTGTAATGAAAAATATTATAAAGTATACAAGTGCAGACTACACGTACACTTTATAAATAAAAGAAAATGATATAAATTACTTACATTTTATAAGTAATTGATTCAGCACATCGCGTTGCAAAAGTTTGTTTTTTCTAATGAAAAGTTCTGACAGAAAAGTCAACGACAAAACAGTATTTTTATTGTTACGTTTTGAACACCACAAGGAACAACAAAACAAACGAACAAAAAATGCAACCATTACTAAAAAAAAATGCTTTCTCAGAATAGAAGTTGAAAAAGAAAAAGTTGATCTGACTTGTCATGTTTGGCGTTTCTTTAAAAGACATGTCTTACCTAACTCCTTTGAAATACACCCTGCACGAACGATGATGGTACACAGACATGAAAACTGTACATATAACCAAAATGTTAATCAATGCAATTAATTTTTAATTGAAACTCAGCCGATGTAACTTTTAATTGTATTGAATTCAATATTCGTAATGAGAATTCGTTAATTTATAAACATTTAACAATTTCCTTTGTTATATTGCTATTGAAGTTTTTATATACAAAAAAAGAATTCACTTATAATTAATTAATTAATTAGTAACATCAACTATAAATATATTTCGTTTGACACACTTATTAAATATTTTTGTAATACCAATTAAAATTTGTTTTACAATAATATTATTTTTAATTGGGTTAAATATATTCAGGCCATATTTATATTTATGTTATTTTTATATTTGGGCCATTTATTTAGAAAATCCTGAGTCCATTTCGATTCACTAATTTGTAGAAACCGATATTTGCTACATAAATTTTGTGAATTTATCAGCGGCTATATAGGTATTCCATGATACGATCAACAAATACTTCACATGCAGTTGCGAAAATTCCACCAAATAAACACCAAACAAAATGAAAACACACAAGAAACAAATCCCAGAGATGCATTTTCCGAAATGTGAATCCACACCAAACCAACCAAAAAAAGTAAAATTTGAGATTTTACTTTTTCGATTTCATTAAAATTTGGGCTACTATCTGTAGGGTACCTAGGTACCGTCCACTACTTCCAGAGATACAGTGGCTCAAAGTTACAAAAAATGGGCCAAAAATTACTTTTGTATAGTTGTTCATTAGGGCGGATTGAAACCTAACTTTTATTTTTATTTCAAAATGTAATAGGGCTTAAAAGTTACATTATGCTGCTAGAGTTTACCACAAATAAATTGAGACGAAAAAAATAATGTCCTGTGTTCGCGCATTGCAGATAAAGTTAAAAAACACTTTAAATTCACATTTTTATTTTTTTACCATCTATATAAAATTTATTTGGATCGTAATAGACTCAAAAAATTAGAGATTATATCTATTAATGTCCTCCCAAAATTTCATCCATTTTCAATAAAATATTATGCTTGCGCATCGTCCTTTAAGTTAAAAAAGTACAAAAAAATCGACATTTTCTTTGGTTAAACCATTCTAAAATCGGCATGGGTGGTTATTTTGACATGTAATTTTTTTATATATATTTTTAGGTGTGCTGAATCCAAATTTGTTATCGGTCAATTTCTATCTATTCACATTATTATTTTTGTTTTACATTTATACATAATTTTTTTTAATTGTAAAATCATTAAGTTTTTCTTGAGTTAAGTTCTATGTGCATTATTTCATTTAACTTATAAAATAAAAAATAAAAATATATATATATATATGTATATGTTCATTTTATTATGGCCTTAAGATTTTGAATTGTTTAAAATTATAAACATCTTAGTAAATACTTAAGAAAATACGAAAAGTAAAGTGCATTTACTCCTAGTCTCAATTTATTAAGTGATAATAGACGCAGGTGAAGTTGCTGGTCGTCAAGTTCGTACATTTTAAGTATACAGTTTGCAGTTCACTGAATTGTGGAAATTTACTTTCTTTGGATGGAAATTGTACAAAATTCTTCTTATTCTTATAAAGTTTAAGAATATTTACCGATGTATTCTTGTTGCTCTAGTTTAAGGTTCGCTTCTCGGCTCTCTTCTGCAATTCAGATTTCAAAAGAAATACAATATTCGATCATTTTCAACAACATCTTAAACATTTTGTTTCACTTGGTTCGATATACAGAAAAAATATATTAATTTGACAATGGATGAAAAAATTGATGCCATATTGACATTTGGTACATGACAATTGTTTTTATTTTTTAAATGCAAAAACATGTTCCAAAACCCCTGGTTTTTTGTTGGACATTGAAAAATATGAAATATTTTATACAAAAACCGAAATCAAAATCAAAACCGAAACCGTAACATGGAACCGGTATACCGAAACCGTTTCGTTGTAAAAACTTAAAACCCAAACCGAATCGCGGAAAAAACCGTTTTACTTACTTACTTAAATGGCCCTTACAACCGTGGATCGGTTTTGGCCGCTGAGATGAAGCCGCGCCAGTCGGATCTGCTTTGCGCGCGCTGACGCCAGTTAGAAATACCAAGCGTTGCCAGGTTGTCCTCAACTTGGTCTTTCCAACGCAGATTTGGACGCCCTCTTCTACGCTGTCCACCTTCGAGTTTCGATTTAAGCACCTTCTTGGCTGGAGTGTTTTCATCCATTCGTTCGACATGACCTAGCCAGCGAAGCCGCTGGATCTTGATGCGCTTGACTATGTCAATGTCGTCGAATAACTCATACAGCTCGTGGTTCATCCTCATTCGATACTCGTTAGCAAAGCAGATAGGGCCAAAGATTTTACGGAGAATCTTTCTCTCGAACGCTCCCAGTACTCTCTCATCGGTGGTGGCCAGCGTCCATGTTTCTGCACCATAAAGTAGGACGGGCATGATGAGTGACTTGTAGAGCGTTATTTTTGTCCGGCGAGAGAGGGCTCTGCTTCTCAATTGCCTACTGAGCCCAAAGTAGCACCTGTTGGCAAGAGTTATTCTCCGTTTGATCTCCAGGCTGACGTCGTTGTTGCTGTTTACGCTGGATCCCAGATAGACGAAGTCCTTCACAATGTCGAACTTGTGGGTGTCAAAATCAGCTTTTTGTCCAAGACGCACGGACTCTTTTTTGCTTGTTGACACAAGGAACTTCGTCTTGTCCTCGTTCACCGCTAGACCCATTCGACGCGACTCTTTCTCCAATCTGGAGAATGCTGCGCTTACTGCTCGTGTGCTCCTGCCAATGATATCAATATCGTCGGCATATGCGAGCAGCATGACACTTTTGTTGAGGATAGTGCCGCTTTGACGGAGTTCGGCAGCTCGAACTATTTTCTCCATCAATAAGTTAAAAAAGTCGCACGATAGGGAGTCACCCTGTCTGAAACCTCGTTCGGTATGAAATGGCTCGGAGAGGTCTTTTCCTATTCTCACTGAGCAACGTGTGTTGCTCAGGGTCATCCTGCAAAGCCTTATAAGTTTCGCAGGTATACCGAACTCAGACATTGCGGCGTATAATCGTTCCCTTATCGGAGTGTCGAAGGCGGCTTTATAGTCGACTAATAGGTGGTAGGTGTCGATCTGTTTTTCTAGGGTCTTTTCCTGGATTAGGCGCAATGTGAAAATCTGGTCTATGGTGGACTTTCCAGGTCTGAAGCCGCACTGATAAGGTCCAATCAGTCTGTTGACGATGGGCTTCAGTCTTTCACATAATACGCTCGATAGAACCTTGTATGCGATATTGAGTAGGCTGATCCCACGGTAGTTGGCGCAGATAGTGGGATCCCCTTTCTTAAGGATTGGGCAGAGTACACTGAGGTTCCAGTCACTTGGCATGCTTTCATCCGACCATATTCTGCTTACGAGCTCGTGCATGCTCTCTATTAGCTCTTCGCCTCCGGTCTTAAACAATTCTGCAGGCAGGCCATCAGCACCTGCGGCTTTGTTGTTTTTCAGCCGAGCAATGGCTGTTCTGACCTCGTCATGGTCGGGTGGCGGAATCTCAACGTCGTCATCAAGTACTGGGGTTGCCGGGTTTGCTTCTCTATCGGTGGAATTGAGGTCATCATCACCGGTCAGCAGTTTAGAGAAGTGATCCCTCCATATTTTCAGTGTGCTCTGGATATCTGTCACTAGATTTCCGTTCTCATCTTTACAGGAAGAGGCTCCGGATTTCGAACCTCCGGCTAGGCGTCTTATTTTCTCGAAGAATTTTCGAGCCTCATTCCTGTCCCCATGCATCTCAATCTCCTCACACTCACGTCTTTCTGCCTCGCTTTTTTTACGCCTGAAAAGACGTCTCTCTTCCCTCCTCTTCTCTTTGTATCGCTCCTTCGCAGCTCGCGTAGCTACTGACTGCAGGGTGGATTTGTACGCAGCGTCTTTCTCTGCAGTGGCCGCGCGACACTCTTGGTCATACCACTGATTCCTCAGGGGGCGTTGGAATCCAAGCACCTCTTCGGCAGCCGTACGCATAGAGCAGGAGATATGATTCCACTGCGCGCTTATATCATCGAGAGGAGGAGTGCTTTGTCTAAGCAGGTGTGAGAGTCGAGTGGAAAAGGCTTGCGTTGTCTGTTGTGATTGCAGCTTTCCGACGTCTAGCTTTCTCTGCGTTTGGTTCCGTACGTTCTTCGCAGCGCTTAAGCGTGTGCGGACCTTGGCTGCTACAAGGTAATGATCCGAGTCCATATTGGCACCTCGGATAGTGCGTACGTCCATCACGCTTGAAGCGTGCCTTCCGTCAATCACAACGTGATCAATTTGATTTCGAGTTTTTTGATCGGGCGACAACCATGTGGCCTTGTGGATATCGAAATGTTCGAATCTAGTGCTACTAACTACCATGTTTCGTGCTGCGGCGAAGTCGACTAGCCTCGTTCCGTTATCGGAAGTGTTGGCATGGAGGCTAAATTTTCCGATTGTGGGACAATAGATGGCTTCTCTGCCCACCTTGGCGTTAAAATCGCCTAGCACGATTTTGATATCGTGGCGGGGGCAGCGCTCGTATGCGTTGTCTAGGCGCTCGTAGAAGCGCTCTTTTGTCTCGTCATCTTTCTCGTTCGTCGGAGCGTGTGCACAAATTAGGCTGATATGGAAATATTTAGCCTTGATGCGGATTGTTGCCAGCCTTTCGTCCACGGGCGTGAACCTAGAGACAAGATGGCGGAGTCTCTTGCCGACCACAAATCCACATCCAAATTCGTGTCTCTCCGCATGGCAGCTGTAGTAGATATCACAGGACGCTTGTTTCGAACAGCCCTGTCCCGTCCATCGCATCTCCTGGATAGCGGTGATGTCAGCCTTATATTTTTCGAGGACATCTGCCAGCTGGATAGAGGCACCTTCCCTATAAAGGGTCCGGACATTCCAGGTGCATATCCGTAAATCATGGTCCTTAAAACGTTTGCGTGGGTCGTCATCGTTGTAATCGGTCGTTATCCGAGGCTTCTTTTTTGTTTTCATTGGGCGCATAGGTTTTTTCCGTGGTGGGACCCAAACCCAACGCACGAACCCTCACTCTGAGGGAGATGCTCGCCACTCACTTTAGCCGACTTCTACACCGGGTGGTGTAGAGCGCCGTTTCCAGGGACTTCCACGAGGAGGACTTCCACCGAAGTGGAGGTGTCACCATTTGACAATTTGTCAATTCTGGTGACCAGTGAGTTGACTTGAGACGACACCGACAAGGATTGCGCTGGCTTCGCCATGTTGAAGCACTCAGACACGTTGCCTTGTGATAAAAAAACCGTTTTACTTAATAAAAAAAAAATAATAAAATGATTCCAATTCCAGTTTGTTCAAAGCAAGACACTTGGTTAAAAAAAAGTCAATATTTTTTAATAATAGTAAAAATTTTTGTATTTTGTTTTATTCCGATTGCGGCTTTACTTGAGCTGATTCCTACAATGGTTTTGTTAAATAATTTTTTTGAGATTTTAAATTTTAATTATTTTTCTTTCCTGGGGCATTCCATTGTGACGGGCGTACGATTAAAAACCTTCTCATTTGATAAAGAAAAAAGAAGAGATATATTTTTAAGATGCAGAGGATAGATCTTATGGTCCTTTATGAATGTATAAAAAAAAACTTTTGCTATAGGTCTTATATCTTTCTACAAATTTGAAGTTAAATGCTATGACGGGCGTTACACGTACTTTTTCATAAAACAGAGATTACTCCACAAAGTATTAAATTTAAGCTAAAATAATCGGACTATAGAGATTAAGTATAACTCAAATACTTCATTAATTATGGGAGTTCTCTCCTTTATAACAAAATTCTGCAATGGTTACTTTCATCACTGACTTATAAAGTATCAGAACTTGTGACGGGTTTTATACATTTTGTGACTGGCGTTACCTGTACGAATTCTATACAAATTTACATGAAAATTCAAATTATGAATTGAAATGTTTTGATAAAAAAAGAGCAAATTTTTGTGGTAGGAATGGTAAACCCTTATTTTAAGGCACACCGTCGACATATAATTTAATTGGAAAACTAAACATTTCGTTTTGAAAAAAATATGTATTATAGTACCATTCTTTTAAATAACTACTCTGTCTGCATCCTTTGTAATCCGTTTCCTTCGCAGCTTACATATATATATTTCAAATTTCGAGAATAATGATTTGTTTGTGATTTTTATGATTTTTTTTGTAAGGTTTGAAATTTCCCTTTTTTATCTTTGTTTATTGAATATTTTGGAATATTTAATACATTTTCTATGGTTAAATAATAATATAATTTATTATTGATGCATATATTAACAAATATATAATTTTCCAGTTTTTTTGTTTTGCGAAGATTGTTAATTGTGACGGGCGTTACAATATTTTGGATGTATATAGCAACCATCTGGAATATCTATGAGAAGAAAGACTATATTAAATGAATAGATACGACAAAAATCTTTACATTTACAAAGTTTCCCAATTGTATGTTTGCAAAATAGTTCGTAAAATAACTTTAGCATTTTTTTTTTGACGGGCGTTACAACTCAAAAAAGTAAAACTGTTTGGTAGTCAGTATTTTGAACCACTTATCACCAATGCAATGTGTGGAATACTTTCGCAAATAAATTACCTTTCAAATTGTACTATTCATTTTTATTTCGGATTTAAAACTACGAAACTACACTGTTTCATATATTGCCTCAATTTTGTACTATAATAATTTCAAAAAAATATTTTAATTTAATTTAGAAAAAAACACATTTTCCATGCATTTTGGTAAATTCTGATCAAAGAATATGAAATTAGAAGTACTTCTTATCCTTTAATCATTATCCTTAAATCATTAAACCGATCCAACAGGTTTAACTTTAATATATCACACCTTGGTAACGTTTTCTGTGAAATGCCCCTCCTATTATTTTTAATAGTCGAACCAAAAACAATAATGTAATTTTCTCTTCGGTGATTGACGTACAAAACATGCACTACCATATTTTTTGTATATATACCTGCAAAATATAGCCAAGGGAAATTCAAAATTTTACAATCAATTTAAAATTGTATGAATAAAAAACAATATTACTTGACGAACAAAGGTAAAAATTGTTATGCCATTTGTGCAACGCCATGTATAATATTTAAAATGACAATAAAGAATATAAATTAAGATCTATATTAAAAACTTGTCAAATTCTCATTATTAAATTTTGGAAAATAATGTACCTACATAAAAATTGTTTTTTTTAATAAATTAATAAGTTTTTAACCAAGATTAGCAATATAATTTCTTATATGCCATGTTAAATTGGATACATATCGCTGCACAAAAATGCACAATAATACATAATAATCATTTTAACGCCTGAAAATAAAATAAATTTAAAAATTTTCAATTCTTAAATATATATTTTTTTAATATTATTTAAAAAGTCTTCTCGGGCCGCATGTAGCCCGCGGGCCGCGTGTTTGACATGCCTGATATAGATGGTAAAAAAATAAAAATGTGAATTTAAAGTGTTTTTTAACTTCATGTGAAATGCGCGCCCACGGGACATTATTTTTTCTTACTCAAATTTTTGTGGTTAACTCTAGCAGCACATGCAATTTTGAAGCTCTATTCCAACTTTGGAAAAAAAATTCGATCCGCCCTATTGTTCATATTTAAATATCTCTTAAAGTAGAAATGTAAACTCCGTTGATAGCTCGTTTTAAATCTAATAGATTTATTACGTATGTGAAGTTAACAACTCCGTTTCAACAACGAAACGGGTGAAATCAACATCTGCCACCAAAAGTAGGCAGATCTGAATTTCACTCCGTTTCCGCCTCGTTCTATTAAATTTCAAACGTCAGTGCGCAGAGTGGCCAGATTAATAATCTTGATTTTTGCCATTGTAATTTCTTTTTGTTTCACATTGCTGTGAAAATCCTTAAAATGAAAAATCGTCTATAGTTGTTGAAAGATATTATTGGATATTCACAAAAAAAAAATTCAAAATTATAAAATATGAAAAGTATATAATTTTCTACAATTTCTACAGTTTGAAAAACTTTTCATACTGATATTTTACCGGTAACATTTTAATTCCGGAACCATAATTTGGTAACAGTTACGATATTTCATATAAAACAGTATGAAACGAATAAAAGTATAGATACAATACTGGAAAAATTAATACATGGATTAATACATACACCAAATGGTCGTACTATTAAGTACTTGATGATCAATTTTCTTCTGAGTATAATAATAAAAAAAAGAAAAACCTAAAATAATTTTTACTAAAAACATAAACTGTATTTACTTTCAATTATTTTTTCCAATTATATTTTTAAGATATTCAAACGATATCGTAAATATGACATAATGCACAAAAAATCAAATTTTTATTTCTTTACTATTTTTAATAATTTTTAAGCATTTAGGAGGATTTGGAGGAATATTTATACAAATCTTCTGTATCGTTTTCTTGAAAACGACCCATGCGGTTAATAAATTCTCAGGTGATATTTTATATTATATTGATTTTACGAAATTAAAACCATTTTCTGCATTTGCGTTTATATGGACTAAAAATTGTTGAAGTAATTTTGGTAAACACTAAACATACAATAGTTTTGCAAAATAAATTACACAATTTTTTTATGACATTAAAAAGTATAATAAAATGTGTCGTTGAGAATCAAAAAGGCTTAGTCCATTTTTGGAAAAAAAAAGTTAAACTAGGCCAAAATTCGTATTCTAGAGCTGGTATTACATATATTGTATTTTTAAAATTTCAGAATTTAAAGTTTTTAACCACATTTTAATGAGTATGTTATTTGATATACATTAAAACATAGAAGTTTGCATCAAAAATTTCCAAAAATTCAAGAATTGAAAAATTGTTTGAACTAAATTGGGACATCTACATTTTTCTGCAAGTATTGGATATTTTGAAAATTACACTATTATTATTGTTAGCTCAATTAAATGACACTTCGAGTTTATCTACTCAATTTTTTGACTTTTTTCTCCTTCTGTGCTTTCTATTGGTTGCTATCTTTTGCCTGTAAGATATCGATATAACTTCATACTATTTTAATAAAAGATTTTTTTAATGCAAGATAATATTTTTGACTGAAAATATTGGGCAAAGTCTAAACAAACTATATCTAAAATATTACATCATTTTGTCATTTTTACTTCAGCGCTTGCACAGGCTTGGACATCTCGAGCGTATGGATGAAAGCGCTCCAGCAAAGAAGGTGTTCAATTCTGTACCCAGTGGTGGTCAACGTAGGAGAGGGCATCTGAATCTCCGGTGGAGCGACCAAGTGCGCGACAACCTGACAACACTTGGAGTGCAAAACTGGCACCAGCGCGCGCAATACAGAAGCGACTGGCAAGGGGTAATTGCTGCGCCGAAACCCATCATTGGTTGTAATGGCCAAATAAGTAAGTAAGTAAGTAAGTATATATGTTTATCATCTGCACATCGTGCTAGACGCAACGCGGGAAAACATTAAATAGACGCCTCATATATATGAGGGCCAGCCACCATTTTGGCCATTTAAAAAAAAATCAATTAAATCGTTTTTAATAATTTTTGTTTAAATTTTATAAAAACACACTATATTTTTATTTTACATTTTATTTAGCATTATATTTTTAGCAAACATCTTTAATGCGAGTAAGTTTTGTAAAAGGTCTCAAAGTGTCCCATTTTGTGTGTCCCTTAAAGATAAATCTTTTTAGGTGTTTTAGTGTTATTTAGTTATCGTCCCCAGATATATATGAGAGAATTTAAAATGTTTGCAATTTGTTAAATATACGTTATTTTTAATTTATAGTTTTGTTTTAATTAAATGTTTTTCAATTCAGTATTTTTATATTTTTTTTAATTTAGTTCTTTATTTTAATTTAAATTTATTTAAGTAATCTTTGTTTTATGTACTAGCTTTAGTTTGGTTTAATTAAAAATGTAAAATAATCTACTATTTGTTGATTTCGTTTGTTCTTGAATTTTCGTTTTAATGTCATGATGGCCTTAAAGTTTTAATGGGCGTGACTGTAGGATCGAACCGTAGAGAAATTGAGGTGTGATTGATGTCAAGTGTTTAGTGTCAGATTTTAATAGGGGGTTACCATTTATGGCCATAGGCAATCCATGGTGGGGAGGGATTTTCCCAAGGCCAATTAAAAACCACCTAATCGCCCATGTGTTCGTCAGTTCGTTGTTTGTATAATTACCGCGTTTTCGTTTCTTCACAGCATATGTTTTTGATAGGGTTTTGTTAAGTTTTTTTTGATGTTTTTGATAGTTTAATTTTGACGGCATGACATTTCTGACTAGTGTGTGTAACCCCAGTGGATGAGCAAGATTACCATTTCTTGTCTTGATCTTGCAAATGATAATCACTAGTTCCAGATAAGAAATCTTTATCAACAGATTCATTTTCCTTTATATCTATATTCGAAAATGAATTTAGATATTAAATCATCATCAGATAAATTTCATGTAATATTAAAAAAATGTATTTATTGGAAATCTTTTATTTTTCTATTTGATTATTATCCGATTATAGTAATTGTAATTCAAATTAAATTACGGAATAAAATTACGCAAACAATATATGTACAATGAGATAAAAGAATGCATGCTTTTGTGGAATTAATCAGAAAGTGGCAACACTGAAATATACGTTTGTCGATCGTATCAGTCGAACCTGGGCTCTAATCACGTATGACGATAATGGTCTAACGATATCGTTTAGACGATGGTCTTAATGAGCCAAAAACGATAGAACTTTATGACTATCGTTTCGACGACGATCGTTTTTAAGTTACGTGCTGCTTCGTTTCGTACATACACTAAAAAAATTAAATATTTTATGTAAAAAGATAAATTTTTGTTTGTTAAACATTTTCAAGAAACCGCTATACAAGCATTGTGGTAAGGAATGTTGAATCGATCTAATTGGTTTTGTATTATTAACGAAATAGTAATCAATTATAGAATATCAATAGATATATAGAATAGCAATAATTTAATAATTTTAATATATTTTTAAACTATATATTTTTTGTTAGTATTATAAGTATGTCGTTTAATAAAATTTATAATCATTATTTTAAAGATTTTCCTTCTTTTGTAACAAAAGATCTTATTCAGTGTAAACATCCATTACTTTGTGTGTTGTATCCTGTATTTAAGATAACTGTTATTATCGGTAGTCGAATACGTTAATTATGTACACTAAGAAAACAAAGATGGTTACCAGAAATATTACAGCCCTAAATATCAAGTTATTTACAAATTAGTAGATCGGCTTTGAGGCAAACATCGATATACGATAAATATTGCTGGCAACCATCTTTCAAATTTACGATTATTTATAGCAACCATCAATTAAACAACTTACAAATAGGAAAATAGTTGTGGAATATTATATATCGCCATCGTGTTTATAAATCCTTCGAAGGTAAAATTGTACAACGACTTGAGACTTCTTCGCGGAATAGCCAAGTTTGCCTGCTATCATCAAAGTAAACTCTGAAAAGAAATATTTTCCATTACGTCTTGATAATTACAATCCCAGGAAATTTTATTTTCACTTCTACCTTTAAAATGTAATATTTAAGTTGACACTTTTTTACACTATTTATTAATTAACTTTTTTATTATTAACTTAATTGTTGTGGACAAATCAAACGTAATGGAAAAGTACGCCATTTTCCTTTTTTATAGTAGAAAAATGTCAAATACCTCAAAAGTTTTGCTGCAAATGTGCAAGAACTCAGGATGTTTGCTATCAGTCAACTGTAAATTTCTCAATTATTGCTGTTGTAGCAAACATCTCGTAACTATCTGCATATATGTCATATTTAAAAAATATTAATAGTTTGGCTGCAACTTTATTGAAACTTATGGGATGTTTGAATATTTGCTACAAGGCGTAAATTTGAACTGATAGTTGCAGCAAGACTTTCATAAACATCTTGTTTTCTTAGTGTATAGTGTCGAACATTCAATAAACAGCAGTCTTTGATTTTTATTTTTTTTTTACAAGTTAACCAACGCTCAGGGGATGCCCCTATTCATGCAATGCATAGTGTTGATCGTAAGAAAGGATTATAGGTAAGAGGAGGGAGGAAAGATAGAGTAGAGTTTTCGTTATCCCAATACTTTATCTGGCAAGTCTTAACTTTTAACTAGAAATATTTATTTATGTACATAAGTTAAGTCATCGAATTTGTCTAAATGATGTAGATTAACGTTATATATCTCCTTGCACAGAGGAGTGTTGCACCTGTCAAATAAGCAACCCTTTTAAAACGCTACAACTTTTGACTTATAAAAGTAGTACATTGTTTTAAAAATTGAAGTAAAGCTTTATAATCGCCATGTAGATTCTGGGTGTGACTGGACAAAGGGACGTGGCATCTTCTATACAATCTTTCATATCTTGCCAATCTTGCGTGAAGAGTTATAGTGTGCTGAGCGGTTGTGAGATATAAAGTATACAGAGTTGTAGGTTTGTAATGTATAAGATATATATAAATATGATCATAATTGTATTCCTTTGTAAGCTAAAATTCATATTTAGGCTACAATTTACGAATGTTAAATTTTTAATACTTTCGTCTCACCCTTTTATTTTTGTATTTACAAACCTCTTTACATATTTTAAAATTTATTGCTTTAATGTTTTTATTAGTTTTTTATGTGGTTTGGGTTAATCATTTTATTTGCTAAAATTCTCCCTTTTCGTTTTGAGATATTGATGTTAAAATGATGGCCTTAATTAATTGGTGGTAGTGAACCAACGAGTGGGTGATATGACGTGGATGTAGTTAGTGTTTTATGTCATTGTAATATTTAATAGGGAACACTGTTAAGTGGTCAGAAAGGATCCATCGTGGGGAGGGTATGCCCGGGCTATTTAATACCACCCAAATCTCCCCTATATTTGTCAGTCGGTTGTATAATGAGTTTTGTCACAGCAATTGTTTTTTTATACTTTGTTTAGGTTTTTTTTCCGTTCAGTTTAGTTTGTTTGTTTTAAGTTGCCATGACATTTCTGTTTAGTGTGCGTTACACCAGTAGAAGAGCAAGTACCCATCACATGTCCGACGAGCTTTAGCCGGCAAGTCCACGAGCATGCCACCCGCTCCTCACTACCGACTTTTACTTTACTACTTTTCTATTACTATTTTTATTCCTATTCCTCTATCAGACAGTACGCTCGCACTAACACATTACCTGTTTTTATTGTTATATTAACAAAATGTCCTGTTCGTTTAATAAAGTACTTTTGTTCAAATAACAAAGTAAATTTATATGATAAATAAATATATTTTGTTAGATGAACAAATTTATTTTGTTCGATGAACACATTTATTTTGTTCGACGAACAAATTTGTTCATTGAACAAATTTGTTTTGTTCTTACTTCCTTGAAGACATTTATTTTGTTCTTACTACCTTCTCGGAACACTGGTTGGAATTCTGTTTTGATTAGCCCCTACAGACGACTAAACGTGACATCGATTTCCAACGGAATTTAGGTAATTTGGAAATTTTATTTTTGTATCACGATCCGCTGCATGTCTCTCACATTGTTCGCAAGCGAACATGACGCGCGTTTGCCAATCACCATAGCTAGTCACATCACATTCGAGTGTTAAGGTTTTAAAAGGAACTATAAAGCGCCACAGGCGCCACGGCCACAGGGATACATCAGGACCAATACAGGTCAGCTGCACAACGTCAACATACACACTACGCGACAAGGAGAGCTTGAGGTGCACCAACAAGTCGTAGGTGCTTGATGAACAGTATCCTGCGCAGCAACAGTCGCAATTGTACGACATGTCATGCACACAATGCTTTCGCCTCAATCAGCAACAACAGCCACAGCACATTTTTCGAGCCGCTTATCTGATTGCATGGCAAAGGTTTCTTCGGCAGGTCTTCAACATTTCGCTTTCAGCTGAAAAATTATTATTACCAAGATTTATAAAATAGCATAACTATTTAAAACTTACTATTTACGTAGCCTGTGCGTGTATTCTTATTCCAATAACGCTGCAGATAAAGCGAGCAATTAATCAGTAAATTGTAATGTAAACATTATCTGCTTCACGGCGGAATATTCAACAACACTATAAATATATTTAAAATTAAATTTAATACAAAATAAAAGCTTAATGCATACAAATAAGCTTGGGGACTGCAGCCAATCGCCATTTTAAATAACTTGATAAATTTTCAGTTGACGTTTTCACAAACAAACAACGAAGCAAACTGCCTAAAAAATGCTCTCACCGAGAGAAGTAGAAAAAGAAAACAGTTGATTTGGCATTTCATGGTTGCATTCACCAGTTAGAAATAAGGCAGAACGGAGCTAACAAGTCACTGAGATACAAATGCAACAAATCAGTTGTTCATATAACAAAGACACAATTTTTTCTGTTCACATAACGAATATCCGTTTTGTTCATATAACACAGAATTATTATACATTGTTTAATCAACAAATACAGCCTTTCTATTTACAAAAACCATTGTCCTTTTAACAAAATGCTAAATAATAATGATTTTGTTTTATTAACGATTGTGAAAACTTTTATTGGTTAAATACACAAATGTAAATTTGTAAGATTTACAAGTACTGAACAATGTCAAGTACTGAACAATGGTACGGATTACAAAATATATGTGGAAAGAACAAAATGTTTTAAAAATCATTGTTTATTAAACAAAAACATGTTTAATACAACAACGAGACATTAACAAATTTTTATTTGTTAATACCGCCACAGGATTGTATGTATCCAATAAACCAAAAACCTGGATATTAAGTGATTATCGGATGTATAGAGAACATGGTTATCGTAGATTTCACTGGAGAAATATTTTTGTCTCCAGCAAAACTGTTAGCTTTTTATCCAATTGAATCTTGCCTTTACCTAAACTTGAAATCGACATTAAAAATTCTTTCGAGTTTTCACTTAATTGTAAACTGTAAATAAAATGTGTTTCTTAACTTCATGTTTAACTTAATTTTGAACTTGAAATCGACTTTCAAATTACACTTGAATTTAAGCGCATATATTTCCCTAATTAACGGGTTAAATATAAAATAAAAGAAAACACATATAAAGTTATAATATATTAAAAGGAATTAATGTATGTACATTAATGTACAATAGATTCTCGCTTATGTGCGATAACATACAGCTACAACCACACCTGCTCCGGTAGCAGTGTACAAGAACTTCTTGTAAAATCCACGACGAGCCGCGAAAATAAAACCAGTCAAACCAATTGCGCCACTGCGATGCATAACATTGCCAGGTTCGCGCAAAATATTAATGGTGTTTGCGTATGAAAGAAAATATATTAATATTTTATAAACGTATTCGTAAACCTTGGCCACTTACATTGTATATCAGCTAATCGTGCAATTCTTTAGTATGGTTTGTCACACCATTCCAACACAAAACTAATGCTGCCTTCGCTGGTCTTTTGTGCAGTTGAATTCTCGGGATGACTTTCGTGTTTGGACCTGCAGAAATATATATGAATTGAGTTGTTTGTTTGTTTATTCATGCGAAAAATAATGATCTCACTGATTATGCGAATGCAGTGGCGCATATAGTAGCAGATCACTGGGCCTGCAATTCTAGTGTGCCAGATCTCCATTCTCTGGCCCGGTGGCCTAGAGTCCTTGACTGACACGGCTGCAAACAATGAGTTGGTCGGTGCGCCAATTTTTATTTCGCGAAACATGAATATGGGTGTGTTACGACTGAAAATGTAAATATTGTCTCTCGTATGACTTTAGATTTCTGGCACATTTGTTTAGTACCCTAATATACAGATGCAACAATACATTGCATTACGGGCTATATGCATTAACACATCGGCATCTGTAAACAAAATGAATTTTAATATATTTATAAGAAAATTCAATACTTACCAAATTTTTACAACGCACAATGGAGAAAAAATTAAAATTTTCTTGTTGACATTTAATTTATCGCGTCACTGGTTTGTTGTACCCTGTATTTAAGATAACTGTTATTATCGGTAGCCGAATACATAATTAACATGTAGCGTCAAACATTGAATAAACGACAGTCTTCGATTGTCAGCTAACGAAGACAAATGTCATTTAATAACGTTGCATGGTTGCAGCGGTGCTAGGTAGAAAATTTTAAATTAGACTACATCCGAGTTCGGGAAAAATAAATAAAAAAGTTTAATTAAATATGACAAATAATATAACCATGAAGATCAGCTCCCAAGTAACAATTTACTGGAGATCACCATTTTCTAGCTAGTTTTTAGTCAGAGAATGACGTGGCAGAACTGGATAGAAAAATTTGCCAATTACTAGCTACTGTCTGGTGGGATTGTGCTGGGGCTGTAAAGAGGCAAAACTAGTTAGGAAAACGTTTTGCAAACCAGCTAATTTCTAGACTGGTTATAATGAGGCTAAACTGGCTAAGAAAAGTCTTGAAAACTAGCTACTTTCGTGACTGGTTATGATGAGGCTCAACTGGCCAGGAAATCACTTTGAAAACTAGCTTCTTTCTAGACAGTCTATAATGAGGCTAAACTGACATGAAATAATAAAAAGAATGATCAATTCAAGAAGATTTATTACAGTTTTTTTTTTAGTAAAAATCCCTTTTACATGAAAATATATATATTTTTTTTATTAATTATTGAATGTTTGCAACTCTACTCAACACTGTTTTAGTAATGTTGCCGCGTTTTTTCAGAATATCAAATGTTATTTAAATTTCTTAACCAAAGCAATATTTAAAAGTTTATTAAAAGTTTTTTTTGTCAAACGCAGTGTTATATTAATGCGAAATCATAAACAAACTTGAGGCTGGAGTAAGCGACTCAAATTTGCAACATGAGACCAAATCACATCTGGGATGTCATAGACGCCTGTCGTTTGGGGGAAACAAGTGATAATCAATTGATGAAACTGAGGAGCTGTGTAAAAGTGGCGGTAGTAGCGACAATGTACTTGTGCAGCATCACTTAAATTTTATGGCTGCTTGTGAAAAAAGATCTTATTTTTGTTAATTTATTAGTGATTTTATACGTTATCTAGTAATTGACCAGTTTTTATAATAAATAACTATCTAGAAACTGTGTAGTTTAACTATCCAATCTCCACCTGGAACCTGCGTGACACCACTGCCAAGTTACTAGTCAGTTTTTCTGGCTAGTATGGTTACTAGTAAAACTGGCTAGTTTATGGCGAGTTACTGGTTGGCATTGTTACTTGGGCTGTATAGTAGCGCCTATAAAAAAATTTGATTTCGCAGCTCCGTGGATCTGGCCAAAGTGGTTGCGTCGTTTTGAACGGTATCGTGTCGCGTCTTAATAAACAGACAGAGGATGAACAAAAAAATTCCTTAATATATTTAATGGGCGAGCAAGCGGACGATATATTCATGACTCTAACGTTAACCGACGAGCAAAAACACAAATATGATTCAGTTACGTCAGTGTTTGAAAAATATTTCGAGGTATAATGTGATTTTCGAGCGAGCAAAATTCAACAGGCGATGTCAGCTGGACATCGCTAGTCCTGCTAGTGGAAGAGTTCATAAACTCACTTCATACATTGGCCATAAATTGCAACTACGGTGATTTAAGAGACGAAATGATTCGGTACCGAATAGTCGTGCGAATTCGATACAAAAGGCTGTCTAGACTAATTGCAGTGCGAGTCACAAAATAATGTGAGACGACAGCAAACGGAATTAGCGCAAGAAAATGGTACTTGTCCACCACAATCTTCAATAAATAAAATTATAAAAAATCTAATCAAAAAGAGATGAAGAGAATCGGTAAAGAAGTTTTTCAAAAGTGTGAGAAGTGTGGTGGAAAGATGTATAGTAAATTTTTTTTTTTTTTACAAGTTGACCAACGCTCGGGGGATGCTCCCTATTCATGCAATGCATAGTGTTGATCGTATGAAAGGATTATAGGTAAGAGGAGGGAGGAAAGATAGAGTAGTGTCGGTGAATGTTTGTTTTGAACTTGCCAATATCAAAAATGTCGGGAAAAACAGACGCAGGGAGATTGTTCCACAAACGTATCGTGCGACTGAAGAACGAATTCTCACGGTAATGCGTGGTTCTGTTGAGAGCCGAGTGATCTACGAAGGGGTGGGCTTGGTTCGATGCCCGAGTGGAACGAGAGGACACACGACCTGGTGGAATCAGGCCATGTATTTCCCTCGAACACTTAC
The DNA here is from genome assembly GCA_951804985.1 of Dryomyza anilis. Lineage (NCBI taxonomy): Eukaryota > Metazoa > Arthropoda > Insecta > Diptera > Dryomyzidae > Dryomyza > Dryomyza anilis. Next base: position 8,901,053 of record OX638135.1, read on the forward strand.
CATTGTAATACCTATAAAACAGGCTTACACACCCTACGGTCCTTCGGTGCTCAAGAGAACCAATAGACGATGAAATATTTTCATCCCCTATTAAATATATTGCACGTTGTTGGATTCGATCCAGGAACTCCAAAGAAGATTTTGAAGCCCCTGCCCATATGTGCAAATTGTATTCCATCTTAGGCCGAATATAGGTGGTGTAGACAGTGCGCAAGTCAGCAGGAGTGAAGTATGTCTTACACCGTTTTAAAAAACCGAGGCACTTGGCCGCCTCTTTCGACACGTCAAATATGTGATCATTCCAACGGAGATCACATTGAATTGATATGCCCAGAACGTCAAGAGCAGCTGAGTCTGCAATATCCACAGCACCCATATTAAGAGGAGGTAGGGTTGAATCCATTCTTTTGTGAGATAACAGACAAAATTGGGTCATGCGTGCATTAAAATCAACTCTATTTGCAAGACCCCACTCGGAGATTGTTTTAAGGTCATTATTGAGTGTGTCATTCATAGTGCGTCTTTTACTCTCAATCTCCAAAGAGGTTGGGCGCTTTTTGAACGAGTATGAATGACAAATGTTGCTATCATCTGCAAAGGAATGGATTGGGTTCTGGGTCAATGACAGAAGGTCATTGATAAATACCAGAAACAGGGACGGGGATAGGACGGAACCCTGCGGAACTCCAGAATTGATGAAATGTGGTTCCGAAAGAACACCATCCATCGCAACTCGTATTGAACGACCCTGGAGAAAACTCGATATCCATCGAGTAAAAGATTCACCGACACCATATGCAATTAGTTTTGAAACGAGAGCTTTATGCCACACTCGATCAAAAGCCTTGGAAATATCAAGTCCAACAGCCTTGCTCTCCCCGAAAAGGTGAACACAATTATTCCACTTTTCGGAGAGGACCGCCATCAAGTCACCTGTGGATCTGGTCCTACGGAAACCGTATTGTCGGTCACTGAGCAATTCGTTGTGCTCAAGATAGTTCACAAAGTGGAAGTTAATTACGAGTCAGTGAAGGTCTGGCCATTCATACTAAGAGTTGGAGTAGACGATGTCGTCTGATTCTTCACCCTTTTTACAAATGACCAGAAATTTTTACTAACCCTGTGATAGAGTAGGACCTTTTTGCGCGCGTTTTGTTCGTCAAGAAACTTTTCGCGCGAGATCACGGCATTACAGCGATTCCTAGCCTGTATACGGAGTCTTTCAGTATCAGCATTCTTGTTAGAACGCCAAGTCTGAAAGGCTTCCTCTTTCGACCTGACTGCAATCCTGCAAGTCTCATTAAACCAAGAGTTGTCCTTAGGTTTAATGCTAATTTTTTTAGAAGGTATGAAGGACCGCATACCTAATAAAATAATATTTTGTACCATTAAAGCCGCAGCATTTATGTCTCTGTCAGCGAAACACAATTTCCAATTAAAGTTGCGAAAAAAAATCATTTAACGCAACCCAATTTGCTTTTTCGTAAAGCCTCTTCGGGGCTTTAATCGAAGAGGCGCGTAAACTAGAATACGAAAACTCAGCGGAAACAGTACAGTGGTCGGAATTACCAAGAGTTGCAAGGACTTTTACATCATATTTTTCATGATGTGAAGTCAGAAAAAGGTCTAGGACTTTTGGGCTTTGCCCGCCGCCGCGTGGAATATACGTCGGCTCCTTCACCATTTGAGTGAGTTGGTTGCACTCGGCAAAAAGCTCAACATAACAACCCTACTGTGTTGATAGACCCGAGTGGCTCAACCAAGTGGCGTTGTGCACATTAAAATCGCCGGCAACAACAATTTGACTGCCTGGAAATTGCTCCAATATATTTAAGATCGAATCAGATAAGGCATCCAGCTTATAACAGGTGGACACCCTATCTAAATTCGGACTCCTATAAAGAAAGCACAAGTGCATGATGTGTGTTTGGATTTTGAATTTAACCCAAATAGTATTAAATTCGCTATCCGACACACTATGTTGTTGCTGCAGTTGATACGCAACGTCACTCCGAATAAAAAGAGCAAGACCCCTATGGGCAGAGAATAATGGAAATAGGTGATAACCAGGTATATGAAAATCCAGTGGATCTGCACCCTCGTTAACATGGGTCTCACCTAGTGCCATTATTTGTGGCCTATGGATGGACACATACGCATATACCGAGAAAAAATTCGCCCTCAGCCCACGAATGTTGCAAAAATCTATACGAAAATTTTTCGACATTTGTGTCACTGTGCAAATTCAAAACATACAAATATATTAGCAGCGTGCGGCAGATGAAACAACAGTTGAGAGCGCAAGCTAAGCCGTGGTGAGTGTTATGCCTTCACCACGGCACAGATTACGCACTCAGTGCAGCCTCAAGTGCGCACGCTAGTAGTTTGGAGTATGAAAGGGGAGGGACAGAATACGAAAAAACAAGTATATGCAGTTGCGGCAAAGAGCATAAAGAAGCCCCTTGCGTTGACAATTGCAAAATGAAGCGGCAGTGCGTGGGTGAAACTGTTTTTTTTTTTTTTTTTTTTTGATTTATTTTTGTTCTATTTTTTTTTTTTTTTGCGAGAGTGAGTTATTATTTTTCTGTTTTTATTGCATTTTAATATTGGGCGATGCACTTCATTTATTTTAATTTTAATTTGAAATGTGTTTATTTTTTGTTCTGTATTATTATTGTTATTTTTGACGGCACTAGACGACACTAAGCACGATTTATGTTTAACAAAACTTAGACGACGGACGAAACGACGGAAAATTATAAATATATGAGGTCGGCGCGACACGTCCGTCCCCCATTATTGCTCAGACGCTACTCAGACGCAATTCTAGTGTGCCAGATCTCCATTCTCTGGCCCGGTGGCCTAGAGTCCTTGACTGACACGGCTGCAAACAATGAGTTGGTCGGTGCGCCAATTTTTATTTCGCGAAACATGAATATGGGTGTGTTACGACTGAAAATGTAAATATTGTCTCTCGTATGACTTTAGATTTCTGGCACATTTGTTTAGTACCCTAATATACAGATGCAACAATACATTGCATTACGGGCTATATGCATTAACACATCGGAATCTGTAAACAAAATGAATTTTAATATATTTATAAGAAAATTCAATACTTACCAAATTTTTACAACGCACAATGGAGAAAAAATTAAATTTTTCTTGTTGACATTTAATTTATCGCGTCACTGGTTTGTTGTACCCTGTATTTAAGATAACTGTAATTATCGGTAGCCGAATACATAATTAACATGTAGCGTCAAACATTGAATAAACGACAGTCTTCGATTGTCAGCTAACGAAGACAAATGTCATTTAATAACGTTGCATGGTTGCAGCGGTGCTAGGTAGAAAATTTTAAATTAGACTACATCCGAGTTCGGGAAAAATAAATAAAAAAGTTTAATTAAATATGACAAATAATATAACCATGAAGATCAGCTCCCAAGTAACAATTTACTGGAGATCACCATTTTCTAGCTAGTTTTTAGTCAGAGAATGACGTGGCAGAACTGGATAGAAAAATTTGCCAATTACTAGCTACTGTCTGGTGGGATTGTGCTGGGGCTGTAAAGAGGCAAAACTAGTTAGGAAAACGTTTTGCAAACCAGCTAATTTCTAGACTGGTTATAATGAGGCTAAACTGGCTAAGAAAAGTCTTGAAAACTAGCTACTTTCGTGACTGGTTATGATGAGGCTCAACTGGCCAGGAAATCACTTTGAAAACTAGCTTCTTTCTAGACAGTCTATAATGAGGCTAAACTGACATGAAATAATAAAAAGTATGATCAATTCAAGAAGTTTTATTACAGTTTTTTTTTTAGTAAAAATCCCTTTTACATGAAAATATATATATTTTTTTTATTAATTATTGAATGTTTGCAACTCTACTCAACACTGTTTTAGTAATGTTGCCGCGTTTTTTCAGAATATCAAATGTTATTTAAATTTCTTAATCAAAGCAATATTTAAAAGTTTATTAAAAGTTTTTTTTGTCAAACGCAGTGTTATATTAATGCGAAATCATAAACAAACATGAGGCTGGAGTAAGCGACTCAAATTTGCAACATGAGACCAAATCACATCTGGGATGTCATAGACGCCTGTCGTTTGGGGGAAACAAGTGATAATCAATTGAAGAGATCTTCCTATCAAACATAAGACGGAGCACAACGGAACTCCGCTAAATTCCCCAGATGATATAAGTTGATGAAACTGAGGAGCTGTGTAAAAGTGGCGGTAGTAGCGACAATGTACTTGTGCAGCATCACTTAAATTTTATGGCTGCTTGTGAAAAAAGATCTTATTTTTGTTAATTTATTTGTGATTTTATACGTTATCTAGTAATTGACCAGTTGTAATAATAAATAACTATCTAGAAACTGTGTAGTTTAACTATCCAATCTTCACCTGGAACCTGCGTGACACCACTGCCAAGTTACTAGTCAGTTTTTCTGGCTAGTATGGTTACTAGTAAAACTGGCTAGTTTATGGCGAGTTACTGGTTGGCATTGTTACTTGGGCTGTATAGTAGCGCCTATAAATAAAATTTGATTTCGCAGCTCCGTCGATCTGGCCAAAGTGGTTGCGTCGTTTTGAATGGTATCGTGTCGCGTCTTAATAAACAGACAGAGGATGAACAAATAAATGCCTTAATATATTTAATGGGCGAGCAAGCGGACGATATATTCATGACTCTAACGTTAACCGACGAGGAAAAACACAAATATGATTCAGTTACGTCAGCGTTTGAAAAATATTTCGAGGTTAGGTATAATGTGATTTTCGAGCGAGCAAAATTTAACAGGCGATGTCAGCAGGAAGGAGAGCTAGTGGAAGAGTTCATAACCTCACTTCATACATTGGTCATAAATTGCAACTACGGTGATTTAAGAGTCGAAATGATTCGGGACCGAATAGTCGTGGGAATTCGAGACAAAAGGCTGTCAGACAAATTGCAGTGCGAGTCACAATTTACTCTACAAAAAGTTATAAATGAAGTTCGAACTCAAGATAAGACGACAGCAAACGGAATTGGCGCAATAAAATGGGACTTGTCCATCACAATCTTCAATAAATAAAATTATAAGTAAATCTAATCAAAAAAAAATGAAGAGAATCGGTAAAGAAGTTTTTCAAAAGTGTGAGAAGTGTGTTGGAAAGATGTATGGTAAATTTCGATGTCCTGCAAGAGGAAAAAAATATAAGAAGTGTCAAAAACTTGAACATTTTGAAAGAGTGTGCAAAAGTGAGAGAATGCACAACTTTATAGCAGAAGAGAACAGTGAGACAGACTCTATGTATTTTGGCATGGTTTGTGTGAGTGACCGAGACAACGGGTGCACCGGTTAATGTGCTGCCTGAAAATTTATATTCGGAAAAATTCTGTGAACTCCCACTGCTAAAATCAGATAAAATACTCACGGGACCAGCTGGTGAAAGATTAAACATCAAAACAATGAGTGCAAAACCAAAATGTATATCGTTAAACATTTGAAAAGCCCGTTGTTATGTTTGCATACTTGTGAAAAACTTAAGTTCATAAGTAGAGTGCACAAGTTGAACATAAATGGTTCTGGGGTAAACATTGAATAAGAATACCCAACATTATTCACTGAGTTGGGTTGTTTAAAGAACATCTTTAACATGAAAATAAAAAGTGACTATTTGCCATATGCTATTCACACAGCACGAAGGGTTCCAATTCTTTTAATGTGTAGATTTATCCAAACTTAATGAGTGCACAGATAGAGAAATACATCCTATGCCAGTGACAGATCACACAAGAGCACAACTTGAAGGTGCCAAAGTTTTCACCAAGTTGGATTCCAAAAATGGATTTTGGCAAATTAGAATTGCAGAAAAATCACAAATGCTCACTACGTTTTTGAAACCTTTTATTTCATTTTTTTATTTCATTTATTTATTCAGTCTACGGATTTGTACCTTACAGACTATTTACATTTTTAAATAATAAATTATTAATTAATTAAATAGTATAAATAAATTTAATTTAAATCTATATTCATTAACATTAAAATTAAGAAGTGGTGAAAAGCTATTACATAATTCCCGTGCGACTTCCATTTGGCATTTCTTCAGCTCCAGAAATATTACAAAAGTATATTCAACGAATTTTGGAATGTTTGTCAGGTGTAGTGTATCAAACAGATGATTTGCTGATTTTTGGAAAAACGATGGAGAAGCACGATAGTAATCTGAGAAAGGTGTTGCTAAAACTTAGTGAGGCTGGTGTAACTCTGAATAAGCAAAAATGCGAAGTAGGAATAACTTCGGTAAGGTTCCTAGGTCACAAAATTGATGAACAGGGAATTCATCCGTGTGAATCCAAAGTGAAAGCTATTCAGGAGTATATGCAGCCAGAAAATGTGTAAGAGGTTCGCCAATTTTTGGGATTAGTCCAATATTTAGGCAAGTTTGTACCAAATTTGGCGACCGTTTGTCAACCATTAAATGAGTTGTTGCAGAAAAAGATTGGATACCAATGGAACGAATCGCAAAACAAATATTGTCAATGACTCCCGTGCTTAAAACCTATAATCCACAACATAGAACTATGATATCTGCTGACGGATCGTATGGATTAGGCGCAGTTTTAAGGCATGTGGATGATGACGGTATTTGGAAGCCAGTAGCATATGCGTCGAAATCATTATCTGTTAGTGAAAAGAGATATGCACAGATGGAAAAAGAGGCATTAGGCATAATGTGGGCAGTGACATCGAAGTTCCGCGATTACATTACTGGAATGAAATTTCATATCGAAACCGACCACAAACCGCTGGTGCCAATCTTTACAACGAAACATCTTGATGATCTTACGCCGAGACATCAACGATTTCGGATGAAGCTACTTGATTTTCTTCACACGATACTATACACAGCAAGTAAAGATTTGATCGCTGCTGACGCACTTTCTCGAGCTCCATGCGTTGAAATTGAACACGACGATGAGGAACTAAATACATTCGTAAACAACATCGTAGCAGAACTCCCTGTCAGTGATGATTATTTGATTAAAATTAAAAATGAACAGCAACAAGAAGTGATTCTGGTGGAGGTTGCCAAACATTGTCAATATGGTTGGCCGCACAAATCAAAATTGTCACCAGAGGCACTATTGTATTACAATGATCGTTACAAAATTGCAATCAACAATGGAATACTTATGCACAGCAAGAGATTTATTGTACCAGCATCATTGCGCCAGAACGTTTTAGAACAAGTTCACAGTGGACACTTAGGAATAGTGAAGTGCAAAGCGAGAGCACAAAGAACAATTTGGTGGCATGGGTGCATAAAAGATGTTGAAAATGTTGCTAAGCGATGTCTCCAGTGTATTCAATGGGCACCAGATACTACTGAGATTTTACATCGTAAAGAAATGAGAAAAATGCAACAATCAACAAATTATGACTGGCATCACGGCAACGTTCAGAGTTCGAGATAGGCGATGTGGTATGGGTGAGAGACCTGAAAAAGTGGGCAAAAATTAATTCGAAAGCTGAAACTCCACGTTCGTATTGGGTTCATACTGATCAGGGTGTGTATCGAAGAAATGCGTTTCATTTAAACAACGCATGTCGTCAAGATATTCCAAAATCAACCAACGTGAATGTCAACATACCAGTTCGCAGAAATTTCAATTACAACAAAATCTGGCTGAAGTGTGCGGCTACCTCCACTCAGAAAAAAGTACATACTTCAAATAAGGAAGTGATGAACTTAATTAAAGTATGGGCAGATTTCTTTTAATTATAGGAAATTTTCCTTATATGAAAAAAGAATTTCTTTAGTATAAGTTAATAATAAAATCTTACTTCCGTAAAACTAGTTTATATATTTCCTTATTTTAAAATTATATTTTTTGCTCTATCCCTCTCTCTATTCTCGTAAAATGAATTGCCAAGTCTGTACATTTTGTTCAAAAACTCATACAAAAATTATTAGTTTTATACGTTAGAGTAGTCGGCAACCTTGTCATTTGTTGTGAGGTATTGCAAACACCAAAAAATCATGAATCATTATTTTTTAATGTTTTTGTAAAACGAATCAAAATCTCTTTGTTTTTTTGCACATTGCTGTGAAAATCCTTAAAATGAAAAAACTTTATAGTTGTTGAAAGATGTTATTGGATATTCACAGTTTTGAAAACGTTTCATACTGGTATTTTCCCGGTAACATTTTAATTCGCGAACAGTAATCGGTAATCGTTCAATGCCATCATTTCAGTAACAGTTACGATATTTCATATAAAACAGTATGAAAGTACATATGGTACATTTTCTTATGAGTGTACTAATAAACCAGTTGGGAAGGTTAGATTACATGGGAAATTTTAAATTTGGTGTTTTAGTAAGAATTATCAAAATTATAGTCGGTCTAAGCCGACTATAAATACCCTACGCATATGTGTGGTTACCAGTCAAAGTGGTATATTGGTCCTGAAAATAATTAAAAAAATTTTAATCACTGAAGAATTTCCATTCATTTGATACCCATATTTACAAATGGGTAGGTGTACCGAATTTCGATATTTTTTTTGGGAACCACAAGTCGTATCGGCGGAAAACATTATTTTCGTGTATTTGAGCATGACTTCAATATATATTTGACCAAAAAGTTTATCTAAGCACGTATACAGTAAAATTGATCTGTAGATGTAAATTTAATATGAGGTACTTGAATATAAATGGTCAGATCACAGGTCACAATGGACCGATTTGCCCATACAGCGTAGGTATATAAGTAATCTAAATTATGAGTTTCATTGATCTAACTCTTCAATTGTTTAAGTAGTAGGGATTTCAACAGACAGACAGACATTCGGACATCGCTAAATCGACTCAGCAGGTCATGCTTATCAAGAATATATATTTTTTCATACCGGAGATGCTTCCTTCTGGGTGTTACAAACGGCGTACCAAAATAAATATACCCTTTCAAACTTAGTGTAGGGTATAAAAAAATTAGAAAAAACTAAAATAATTTTTACTAAAAATATTAACTGTATTTGCTTTGAAGTATATTTTCCAGTAAACCCAATTATATTTTTAAGATATTCAATCGATATCGTTAATATGACATATTGCGCAAAATATAAAATTTTTATTTCTTTACTATTTGGAGGAAAATTTATACAAATTTTCCGTATCGTTTTTCTTGAAAACGACTCAATGGTATTATGCGGTTAATAAATTCTCAGGTGATGATTTTATATTACATTGATTTTATTATATTAAAACCATTTTCTGCATTTGCGTTTATATGGACTAAAAATTGTTGAAGTAATTTTGGTAAACCCTAAACATAAAATAAACTTGCTCCACCCTGTATAAAGCAAATGCTTTAGGGTTTATCTACACAACTACAAAATGAATATTTGCAATCATGATTAGTATATACAGATTAAATCATCTTTCAAAATTCATGCGCCATTTACTTTTTTTTGAAAACTATTTGAAAGTTCCAACATTTGTTTACGAAAAATTTAAAACAGAACATCATTGCTTTGTTTACAAGTTCACAAAAGTAACAAAAACTAGAAATTTTAACATCCTCAAATCTCAACATTTAAAACAGTTTTAAGATCTCCAAGACTTCAAAATAAACCATCGTGTATTAAGAATGTAAAATATTTAATTTGTGCAGTGAAATTTTAATAATATAGTGAAAATTAAATGCATAAAACATAAACTTTATATACATTTTAAAATGACAATTAATTGTTTTATTTTCAATATTTTTTTTCTTGACATTCTCAACATTCTGTATGCCAACTACATTTCAATTTGTCAATTGAGTGTGATTAAACGTGTGTTCTTATTTATCAAAAATTCATGTATTATATTGAAAATTATTGTTTTGAACTTGGATTTTTATTGGGTCTACTCTTTGGACATCGTTTTGAAATTGTTGCCACAAAATTTGTCGCCTGACTTGGAATTCTTTTACTACGCTTTGGACATCGTTTTGGATATGTTGCCACAAACTTGATGCCGGAATTGTAATTCTCTTTGACTACGCCTTGGACATCGTTTTGGAATTGTTGTCACAAAATTTGTCACCTGTCTTTGAATTCTTTTTTACTACGCTTTGGACATCGTTTTGGATTTGTTGTCACAAACTTTCTGCATGACTTGTAATTCTTTTTAAATACGCTTTCGATTTGTTGCCAAAATTTTACTGCCACTTCTTTTTTACTACGCCTTGGACATCGTTTTGGATTTGTTGCCACAAATTTGCTGCCGGATTTGTAAATCTTTTGGCTACGCCTTGGACATCATTTTGTATTCAGTATAGAGGATTTTTCATTTTAAGGATTTCCACAGCAATGTGCATAAATCGTTTTACAAAAACATTAAATACCCAACTAGACAAATTATGTCTAAAAGATGTCTTTAAGTTGTCTTTTAAATGTTATCGATGTCCGAAATGTTATGAGAAAAATGTCTTTTTGTAATACAAATCATTGACCGGAAGGTGCCTTTTTGATTTGTCTGAATGATGGCCTAATGGTATACATAAAGATGTCTAAAAGGTATTATCCTAAAATTGTCCTTTCAGCAACTGAAAGGCAACCTGATTAAGTCATCTAAAAGTGTGCAAAGACGATATGTCAAAAATCGAAAAAAGTTGCCCTTTTTAAAAGCTACATTTTTTTTGGTTTTACAACGAAAACAAAATATTTAAAATTTTAATATATTTATTAACATGTCATAATCAGTGTGACCAGAGTGGAATATAATATTCCACTAGTGGAATATTTTCAAACTGAAAAGAATATATTTTTTTGATAAAATATTCGAATATAAAAGTGGAATATATATTTTTTGAAGAAGAATAATTTCTTCAAATATATTATTTTTTTTAATTGTATTTCCTCTTCATTTTATAATTAATTTAGTTATTTCTCACATAATAAAGTTATGCGTTATTTTTTGTACTTATTCTGTTGTTTGTGGCGCGAGTTATATTTTTTGTTATTCACTTTACATATTTTTGATAATTTAAAATATACCATGATACAAATACTTAAAGGTACGATCACTCTCTAATTTTTATACAATGTTCACATTTGTCAGCATAGTTCAATTTCAAAATCATAACAAAATCGAAAAATTTAAAAATATCACTTAAAATTCTATAGAAATGAAAAAAAATATCAAGCTAAGTCAAAACTAAATTTTAAAATTGATTCTCATGTATTCTTTGAATACAAATTTAAATCTCTGAAAATTTTTCAAAAAAATTGTAATTGAATGCTGATATCTAGGTCAATATAGTTTTAAAAAAGTATTATTTGAGGTGTCAATTATATAAGGAATTTAACGAAGTATTTGATTCAGGTTTACATTATTTTTTGCTAATAGTGTTTATAATTATTAAATTATTATCAATTTTCCATGGTCAATTTATAATTTTTATATATTAATTTTATTTGAAAAATATTACATAAACCTGGCTAACAAAAATATTTATATGGCATTAATAGACATTATGAAAATGGAATATAAAAGTGGAATATAAAATTTCAAAGTGGAATATTTATATTCCATTTTTTGGTAGTAAAAGAATATTTTCTTATACAGCTTCTGGTCACACTGGTCATAATAAATGAATTGCGGATTACGGTCTCTATTTGTTGCCATATGAGTTGAACCAATTTTGAGGACTTCGTTGATTCAGGACCCAAAATCGATGTAATGCCACTGCATAAGTTATCATTTTTCTTCTTGCAGCTGCAGCAATCATTTTCTGTTGTCCTTGTTGCGATATTTGCTCCATGCCGCCCATCTGACGCTTGCATCTAATATTCCCCTCTGTTCTGTAGCGTGAGTACGATTTTATTGAGTACACGTGGATACGTGGGATTGGATGCTGTTCGACACCATTAGGTGTTGACGATGCTGTCGCATGTACGAGTCGAAAAATTTGCGTTCCGTCCTCGCGTGCAAAGCCACAGGGTCTGTACCGATTTGGGTGCCGGCAGGGAAATCCTCTGCTTGCGTTTCCAAAATGCGCAGAAGTCGTGAAGCAGGAGCCACGGCTTACTGGTTAAGCATTTGGCCGTAATACACTTTTTGAAATCGCCTGTGTTTTGTTCACACACAAAATGTTGAAATAAATTTATTAAATTAATTTTTTGAATTTTCATTGTCACCCAAGTAGAACATTATACGAAATGATACCTAAAAGGACGTCTTTATAATGTTCATTTATTTGCATTCTCAAAAAGCTATCGAAAATGTGAATTTCTAACAAGTCTCATTTGCATTGTTTTTACGTCAGCTAAACGATACCAGTATTCCGTAAACTTATTTGCATACTCAAAAAGTATTCAAAAAGACGACTATTTAAGTCCATTTAGTATCGTTTGGTAGTCAGTGTAACGATGCCAAAAAAAGTTTGTTTTTAATTTTCAATCTGACAAAAACAAAAATTAATTTATTTTCAAATTTTCTTGCCGTCGCGCAACATCGAAGGTCTGTCTATTGCCCCCGAAGTCAGATCCATCACGATGGTGCGGACACGTGAACGCAGCGGAGCCATGATTGGTGGCGAAATTCACCGGACAACGGACAATTCAGCGGACACCGACAACAACTACAAAACGAGACAAAGTGCAATTACAACCAAAAGGACAACCGCGTCCGAAATATTATTAGTTCCTTACCCGCACTTTCAGCAGAGAAATCACTACACATCGCTAATGATTGCACTAACGCGCTGAGTCGTTAAGGCAGATTAAGCGTATTGTGTAACTGAGAGAATGTGACAGCCCCATGGCTTTAATCCAGATCAAGTGTTGGGTTTCCGACGCGAGACTTACGAGGAGTGGCATCCCGATGGTTGGCATTATGTGCTCGTTCCTAAGATGTGTACAAAGTTGCGCAGATGACATCAGTGAATAAAAATTAAAATATATTATGAAATATTAAGATTTGTTTTAATTTATACCGAAAAAAATCAATGCTTAAATATTTGTCAAAAAGTACATTTCTGACGTCAACTTTTAGACATATTTTAATATACTTTTGGATGACTTAATCCGGTTGCCTTTCAGTTGTTAAAAAAAAACTTTTAGACAATTACTTTAAGACATCTTTAAGTATAACATTAGGACATCATTCAGACAAATCAAAAAGGCACCTTCCGGTCAATCATTTGTATTACAAAAAGAAATCTTTCTCGTAACATTTCGGACAAATTCGGACATCTATAACATTTAAAAGATAACTTAAAGACATCTTTTAGACATAATTTGTCTAGTTGGGCAGTTTGAAAGTCTTAATTTTACAGAGCCTACCAAACGATAGAACTTTTTAGATATCCGATAACTTTTTAGGTATGCAATTAAGTTTACGGAATACTGGCATCGTTTAGCTGACGTAAAAACGATGCAAAGACTTATTAGAAATTCACCTTTTCGATAGCTTTTTCAGAATGAAAATAAGTGAACATTACAAAGACGTCCTTTTAGGTATCATTTCGTATAATGTTCTACTTGGGTAATAATTAAATAATCGTAATCGATTATTTAATATATCTTTATCGATTATTACAATAACGAAAATCAAGATTATTGATCTGACAACTCTGCGCACTGGCGTTTGAAATTTAATAGAACACGGCGGAATCAACTTCAGTACAAAGAGAACGGAGTGGAATTCTGATCTGCCTACTTTTGGTGGCAGATTCCACCCGTTCCGGTTGTTGAACTTCACATACGTTATGCAACACTGCACGAACAACTGAAAGTGACAGAAAAATCATATGTTTTCATGTCAACATACAAAAATATATATTTTTACATTTGTTTAAAATTGTAAGTTTAATATTTATTTAAATTTATATATATGTTTTCAATATTTGTCTTTTTCAATATTTGTCTTTATTTTCCTAGTGATGGGTGTTGTACATGCACTTGCACATATGGAGCAGTGTGCAAGTGCATCCCGATGGTTGGCATTATGTGCTCGTTCCTAAGATGTGTACAAAGTTGCGCAGATGACATCAGTGAATAAAAATTAAAATATATTTTGAAATATTAAGATTTGTTTTAATTTATACCGAAAAAAATCAATGCTTAAATATTTGTCAAAAAGTACATTTCTGACGTCAACTTTTAGACATATTTTAATATACTTTTGGATGACTTAATCCGGTTGCCTTTCAGTTGTTAAAAAAAAACTTTTAGACAATTACTTTAAGACATCTTTAAGTATAACATTAGGACATCATTCAGACAAATCAAAAAGGCACCTTCCGGTCAATCATTTGTATTACAAAAAGAAATCTTTCTCGTAACATTTCGGACAAATTCGGACATCTATAACATTTAAAAGATAACTTAAAGACATCTTTTAGACATAATTTGTCTAGTTGGGCAGTTTGAAAGTCTTAATTTTACAGAGCCTACCAAACGATAGAACTTTTTAGATATCCGATAACTTTTTAGGTATGCAATTAAGTTTACGGAATACTGGCATCGTTTAGCTGACGTAAAAACGATGCAAAGACTTATTAGAAATTCACCTTTTCGATAGCTTTTTCAGAATGAAAATAAGTGAACATTACAACGACGTCCTTTTAGGTATCATTTCGTATAATGTTCTACTTGGGTAATAATTAAATAATCGTAATCGATTATTTAATATATCTTTATCGATTATTACAATAACGAAAATCAAGATTATTGATCTGACAACTCTGCGCACTGGCGTTTGAAATTTAATAGAACACGGCGGAATCAACTTCAGTACAAAGAGAACGGAGTGGAATTCTGATCTGCCTACTTTTGGTGGCAGATTCCACCCGTTCCGGTTGTTGAACTTCACATACGTTATGCAACACTGCACGAACAACTGAAAGTGACAGAAAAATCATATGTTTTCATGTCAACATACAAAAATATATATTTTTACATTTGTTTAAAATTGTAAGTTTAATATTTATTTAAATTTATATATATGTTTTCAATATTTGTCTTTTTCAATATTTGTCTTTATTTTGCTAGTGATGGGTGTTGTACATGCACTTGCACATATGGAGCAGTTTTTCGTGCAGTCTTTAAGCTAAATCAATACATTGACAGCGGTTCATTTGGCATCAAGTGCTTTTAACCATCAGGTTCTTATCGCTTTGCGATGGCATACGATTGTCCAGCGATGTAAATTCGGGTAAAGTAAATTCTTCTCCCTGCATTTTTTGCATCTTAGCAATCGCTGCTTTGTGAGTGGACGCATGTTGCAGTGCGGTTCAATTCTATAAATTGTATATTTTTGTATTTTTTTTATTTTCTGGATTAAAGAAAAAATAAAATAACGTAGTATTTAAAAAAATATCGTATATATTGCTGATGTTTATTGTTAGTCTCCATTTACTTAAATGCGCCGTCATTTTTTATAAAACATCCATTTTATAAAACACACATAGTTGTCTCTATGGGATCCGTACGAAATGTTGAAAAAAAAAATGTCAAAACCTTAAAATGTCGAAATTATAAAAGCCGAAACAATATTTTTCCGAATCACAATATGTCGAAAGAGTTAGAAAATGTCGAAAAATCTTTGAATCTATAAATACAAAAAAATGTATGGGATAAAAAATGTCAAAAATAAAAATGCCGAAATATCAAAATGTGGATATACAAATTTCAAATCCTATATGAGCAAGTTCACACCAAATCTCCAAGAATTTGCAACTCACCCTCTTCGATTTCAATGAAATTTTGGCAACTGATTATGCATAGTTTCCATGCTATCTTTCGCTATCACTCGTCATCACTATTTCACTAAACAGAGAGGAAAAAAACAAATCATTTCAAACCAGAAATATAAATGCTAGAAAAAAACGAATACATACAACACCTTTTTATAGCAGGCGATATCCCCAGATGATATTAGTGATAACGAGTGATAGCAAAAGTTCAAATGTTTTAACTTTTCCTATAAAGCGATATCGATTAGGTGTATACTAATCAAATAAATGGTAAAATTATAAACTAATATACAATTTTTTTCTTTATATAACGTTAAAATATATAAAATACTATAATAAATAATATTAATTTTATAGTTCGAACTATATTTATATAAATTATAACATACATTTTGAAGTGTTAACTAAATATATCACGGAACAGATAGTGATGATCAAAAATATCTTGTTCTTGCATCTTGTTCTTGTTCCTGCATTTTTCGCAAGAACAAGAAAGAGAAAAAGATCGAGATTTTCTTGCAAGTACAAGAGCAAGATAAGAAAAGCAAGAACAAGAGCAAGTGCAAGACTAACACTGCAAGAAATGCAAGAGAAGCAAGTCTTACGTTTTTTTTTATAATGTTAATGTATTTATTATGTTTTTAATGTAATAATGAAATTAAAAAGAATTCATGATATTATTGAACAACAAGTAACAATGGAAAGCGTGCAAAATATTTACGAACGTGAACATTAATGAAGATGTGTGTTTTTATTTTTTTTTTGTTTTTCAATGCTGAAGATTATAGCAGATTTTCTTCGCTACGCTAGTTCGTACATTGATTGTGCATATGCACGGTGCTAATGCACATTCTAATTTTTGTTTTACTTTTATACATAGTTTTTTTGTTAATTGTAAAATCATGAAGTTTTCTTAAGTTAAGTTTTATGTGCATTATTTCATCTAACTTATAAAACAAAAAATAAAAATAATAATATATGAACATTTTCACCGTGTACCTCATTTAGCTGATATATTGCTTTTTGTGTTTTTCTTTTTTTCACAAATCCGCTGAATCGTTTGAAAGTGCAAGTACAACAAAAATGCGACTAAACAACATTCAAGCTTTTGATAGAACTTTTGGCGGTAAATTTTTTGTACCACAAAGAAAACTAGTTGTTGTTGCCAACTAGACGGCTGTACTAGATACATACATGTAGTGTGGTGCCATGCGAATGTCTGTTGGCATGCGTCTGTCTGTTGTCATGCGTCTGTTTGTTGCCATGCGATGATACAGGATAGTAACGAAGAGTTGTCGTTTTGAAAGTGTGTGTATACGCATCGTAATTCGTTGTTGTTGTTTTCTCCTCTTTCTGTTAGTGTTCGCCTTGTAGTGTTTGTGTTCGCAAAGATAAATGTACCCTGCAATGAAGGAAAATAATTTTTTTTTAGAGTTTACTTTAATGACAGATACTGTTTTAATTCTGGAATAAATACTTACTTCGCGAATTCTAATGGAGTTCCTTTTCCAAATATTCCTCAACTATCTTCCTATTTGTAAGATGTTTAATTGATGTTTGCTATAAATAATCGTAAATTTGAAAGACGGTTGCTAGCAATATTTATCGTATATATATAGTTTGGCGCTACAGTCCTGTATAGAACTTCGACCGAGCTTTCTCACCATTTTGAGCTGTGCGTGTTATATTTGTACTCCAAAGTGGTGGGCCCTACAGTTTATTGCCGACTCCGAACGGCGGGTGAGAGCTTTTTCATAGGCAATGGTTTTACTCTCGTAGGTTTGCCATTTACTGACGAGAGGTAGCGTGGTATAGAAAAATGTGTCTATGAAAAGATGTTGTTAGCCCCAGTCCAGGCTTGAACCGGGGACCTTTCGCCTCGCAGTCCAACGCACTAACCACTGAGCTACTGCTTTGAGAGACGGTTGTCTCCAAGACGATCTTAATAATTTATAAATAACTTGATATTTAGGGCTGTGTTATTTCTGGTAATCATCTTTGTTTTCTTAGTGTATGAATGTATATGTTCATTTTAATATGGCCTTGAGATTTTGAATTGTCTCGTCAACATCACTTGATTTATACAATTATTTTTTATTAGTTCATTTCCGTTAAAATATAATTCAAAGTTGCATGTTATAGTTTTTTTTTTTGTTAGTAAAATAATATATTTTTTGTTGAAGAAATTGAAAATATGGAAAATAAGTAACTTAAATACAATTCGTGTTCAAATTCTATTCGGTTTCATTATTAATATGCAGTTTAAGATATTTGTCTTCGATCTTTTATTTAAAATTTAAAAAGTAAAATTTTGAAAGATTTTTGCAAGCAAGAGCAAGAAAGGTATTGCAAGAACAAGATCTTATGTACCTATGCAAGAGCAAGATTTAAGCGCTAACTATATTGCGTTTACCGAACGTAATTGTACGAAAGCACACAGTTTCAATGTTGATGCCTATAATGATTTCTTTGCTCAGCTTCGTCAAGTTTTACTCACTTATGCCCACTAAGTTAGGAGCACACAACGTACGAAAATTTAAAAGTTGATAACAAAATATTATTTAATTAATTTTTCTTGAAAATTGAACTGAATTATGAGCGGAATATTTCTGTTTGCTTATGTTTATATTTTTCACAATTAATATTCATATAAAAAAAATACAGTTTTAAAAGTTTCTTAAGTTTTCTTAAAACAATAATATATTGTATTCACTCATTTATAGCAAATAATACCGAGTGATATCGATTTGGGGATAACGATAGATAGCATGGAAACCATGCATTAAGGGTATCGGGATCTGCATTTACCATTTTTTTTATAATTTTCCGACAACTATTTTCAGAGATATAACTTTTTCCATAGATACAGTCCAATGTTAAAAAATTGTCAAAGATAACTTTTGTATGGTGTTTCCTATTGAAATATCTCTTGATGCTAGAAACTTCGTTAAGGTTTCCAACGGGACTCAGAATTATGGTGTCTACGTTGTTTTTTTAATATCTTTGTTCTTTTTTTAATCTTCGTGTTTTATTATATTTACTTGAAATATATATATATTTTGTTACTTTGCAGTTTTTACGACATTTTCTATCATTTTTTTTGTCAAAAAATGATTTCGTCATATTAAATTTTTTTCGACATTTTTGTTATCGACAGCGTGTTGGATATTTTTTAACAGGATACATATTTTAGACGACAACCAAGCAGTTTGTAATTATTAGCTCGAGCTAAAATTCAAATTTTATGGTTGATAACGTAGAAAAATAAAAAATAGCCAGATATTTTGCCTGTGTCCTGTTTTTCTTCGCCAGTCCAACCTGGGTCATCTCCTCAGCAGAGCGCAGTCGCATGCCCGTTGTTTTGAGCCAAGTGTAGCGGCTGGCTTTAACTGATGGTCCCTGTTGTCAGCGGTTTGTTGACTGTCCAGGGAGGGGGTCCCAGAGATGTGAGAGGCAGCTCTCTTGCGTTGTTTGGCTTTTAATCTCCTAGCCGCACCAGAGAGTCGCCTTTTCCCATTCGGGTTCCTCTCTCCATGACCATCTGGAGTTGCGGAAGGACGCACGACTACCGTCCTGTCCGAACTCTGGGAGCAGTCAATAACTCTCTCCACCTGCGGAATTTTCAACGCAGGCCACCACTGGCGCCCTACCAGCCGAGCTGAGTCGGGATGTCCTGCTGGGAGGGCATACGCCTGGCTGCATGGCAACCGACAGATCAGAATCATTTCAGGTGGCCTTTGGTAGGAAGCCCGAGTGGAAATTGGCCTTATTTCACATTCGATTCTGATCAGAATACGATAAGGTATCCCAAAGGCCACCTGAAATGATACTGATCAGGGTCCACTAGGGTAATCCTAATTTCAGATCCACGTAAGGCAACCTGATCCAATCTCCATAAGAAATATTGATATAAAGTCTAAACTGATGTGACACTTATGAAAAAAACTTCGTATTAATATGTATATCATCGAGAAACTGATGATATACATGTGACACATATGAAAACCAGTTGGGAAGGTTAGATCACATGGGAAA
Organism: Dryomyza anilis; assembly: GCA_951804985.1. Taxonomy (NCBI): domain Eukaryota; kingdom Metazoa; phylum Arthropoda; class Insecta; order Diptera; family Dryomyzidae; genus Dryomyza; species Dryomyza anilis. Next base: position 8,920,835 of record OX638135.1, read on the forward strand.
TTTTAATGTAGGTGTAATTATGATAGTTAGGATTATCAAAATTATAGTCGGTCTAAGCCGACTATAAATACCCTACACATATGTGTGGTTACCGTTAAAAGTATATATAGGTCACCAGGGTATACGAATCCTGAAAATAACTACAAATATTCAATCGCTGAAGAATTTCCATTCATTTGATACCCATATTTACATATGGGTAGGTGTACCGAATTTCGATTTCTTTTTTGGTGAACCACAAGTCTTTTCGCCGGAAAACATTATTATCATGTATTTGAGCATGATGTCAATATATATTTGACCAAAAAAGTTTACCTAAGCACGTATACAGTAAAATTGATCTGTATATGTAAATTTTATATGAGGTATTTGAACATAAGTGGTCGGATCATAGGTCGCAATGGACCGATCTCGCCATATATATATATTATATTAGTAATCTAAGGTATATTAGTAATCTAAGTTATAAGTTTCATTTATCTAGCTCTTCAATTTTAAAAGTCTTAGGGATTTCAACAGACAGACAGACAGACGGACAGACGGACATCGCTAAATCGACTCAGGAGGTCATGCTGATCAAGAATATATATACTTTTCCATACCGGAGATGCTTCCTTCTGGGTGTTACAAACGGCGTACCAAACTGAATATACCCTTTCACTCTTAGTGTAGGGTATAAAAAAACCTCGTATTAATGCAATATCATCGAGATTTTATAAAAAATTGGGTAGCAAAATTATTCTAATAAAATAAAATATTCTAGTAAAGTGTAGTTATACTCAAATGAAAAAGAAATACAAATTCTCAACATTTTTAAAAATTTGAAATAGGTTATTTGGACAAACGTTGACTTTTTGTCATTGCAAAGTAACTTTGTTCACAAAAATATTTTTTGTTTGAAAGGTCTCAAATTTGGTAAAAGCAGTTTAAGAATTGTATTATATAATGTTATGATAAGGGTAAGAAGAGAAAGCTTGATCAGGCAACCTGGTCAGGGTAGCTACTTCATAAAGCGTCACGTATTGAATCAGGCACTAATCAAACCCCTGTTCATTGCCTGACTTGAAATCAGGCTGTCTGATCTGACAATGATCGCATCCTGATTAAAACTGCCACTCGAGACTACTTCTGATAACATGATGATAGTAGTATATATAGGGGACCCCCTCGCATCCGGCCCCAATTCCCAATTGGATACAAGTAGAATCCAATTGGAAGTTGGATCCAATCTAGTTGGATTCTACGGGGGTTCTAACTGTGATATAAAATCCAATTGTAGACCTATAGAGCGCCGCAGTCAAAAAAGCAGGCAGTAGTATGGATAGGGGACCCCTGATTCTTCTGGCATAGGCCATTTGGCAAAAATAGCGCCAAGCTACGTTTAATCGCTGTTTATGCAAATACGTATTGGAATTTCTATTGGAATACTTGTTAAAATACTTGCTGGAATTTCTATTGGAATACTTGTTCGAATACTAGCTGGAATTCCTATTGGAATACCTGTTAGAATACTTGCTGAAATTCCTATTAGAATAATTTTGGAATTACTAGTTGGATTTCATGTTGGTATTTTTATTTTGCTTTTGTTGGTATCATATAATGTATGGGATCAGTTAGACTAGTATCATACAGTTTTCGATCGTCGTGCTTTGTCGTCGTTCGTAGACTTGCAGTTGGCGTTGTTGGTTTCATTTCTCTTTTTAATGTATTGCGCGATGAATTGTTTCTTTGGAGCGGTGGCTGTTGGATTGGAAGTTTCTTCGATTTTTTTTCAAACTCGTCCATTTTGGTTGCTTCCACATCGACGGATGCAATTTTCGATTTTTCCTACTGATTTTATCATTTTTGTTGTTAGATTTCTTTTTACATAGTTGGTGGTACCGCAAATATACCACATACGCGGTCAATAACAGTATTAGTGCCATAATTACTATCCCGAATGATATACCGGTGTTTTTTATATCATTTTGGCGGTTGAATAACTCCTTTCGTTCTTTATTGTAATCTATTTCTGCTAACAGATCGTCTAAATTTCGCTGACCGTCCTTTAGTGCTGATCTTATTTCACTGTGGTCTGAAACTAAGATTGGTAGTGGTATAGCTGTTACATTTGGGGTAGGGAATGATGACCAGTTTCCTTTCAGGATTTTAAGAAATGTTGTGTGGTCTTCTTTTTTGTATGTTACTTCCTCGTTGGTAATTTGTGTATGTTCATATGGTAATATCAATTCCTGATTATGAAGATCACATGCCTCATTAACCGACATCCATCCTAGTCCAGATAATGTTAACGTTGCCATGTTAGTGCCGCATACTGCTTCGAATTTTGTTGGTGTTTCAAATTTATATAACCAAGTGTTTGGAGACCATAGCTTCACGACCAAACCGGAACTCTTCTTGATCGCAACGTGATTGCAATTGTTTGATGGAACTGTTTTGTGTTGTATTAGAGTCACTTCGCAAAGTTTGTTGCTGTTTGTTAGTACTGTGCCGGGTTGTTTGCATAGTGTGACCTCCTTATTCATGCTCTGGCTGATAGTTATGCATTTATCGTAATCAGCAGTTGTTAATCCTATGAATTTACTTCGGTCTTCATCTTCCGCTAAGTAGTCGTATGTCGTCTTAACCAACGCGTCCCATTCTTTATTAATGTTGGTGGGTATTGGATAGACTCTGTATAATGTGAAAATCAAATCGTCAGGCAACGGTGTTTTGATGACGATCATAAGACTGTCAGCATCCGGAAAAACGCGTACGGTGGAGGAATGATGCATTTCAAATGATTGTTGTATGAACCAATTGGCCTTTCCTCTTAGAGTTAATTTAGCAAGCATTTCATTCAGCTCCCTCTGATCAATAATCGACGGTTGCAGGCGTCCCTTATATAGATCGTCTATTACAGCCATCTCTATTAATTGTTGTCCTTGTATTTCAATCAGGTTTGCATTTATCGTTGTTTGTATTTCTAATAAATGCATTAAGAATAGTAGTTTGTCGATTGAATTGTTTATATTCGTATGAATAGCTGTCTGTTGTGCAATAATTTTGGTAAGTTCTTTTTGTACAGCTTATACTTCTTTCATTGAATCTAATAATGGTTTTGCTAACTTATTATAGTTGGTTGACATTACCGTTATTTGTTTTTGCATAATTTTGTAGGTTTTGCTTTGATTCTGGTCAATATTCTTGAAATTTTTATATATAGTCTGCCTGTCCTTGTAGACCATCACCCCAAATGCCCAATTGAGGCCTTCGCCAATGAAATTTAGAGCTCGTCTCGGACGTCTGCTCCTAACTGTTCGCCTTATTATTTCTTCATTTTTTTTTTAAAGTGGTAATAATAGATTTTGTTTCCTCGGTTACTGCTTTGCATGAGCTTTTGATGTTCATATCAGGCATTTTTACACGCATCTGCTCACACATCTCCTGCGTTGTCTCCGCATAATTATTTGTTAGTTCTAAAAATTCGGTTAATTGCGGTGGTTTGAAATTTGCAATTATTGTCCATTCGTCACTATAAAATAACGCATCCGTTGTCTTCTCAAAGAAGATTCTTGTGTCGTTAATTTCTGTTTGTTTGATATTGACTGTTTCTCCCGCCGCCAACATCAGGACCAGTACCAATATAAAACTCATTTTCCTATTATGTTTACTCCCTATCGTAAAGAAAAACAATGGTTTAGGATACAATATTATCAAATTTAATCAAAGGTTTATTTTTATATTCCTATTGTCAACTGTTTTTTTTTTTGTATCGTTAACATCAAAGTTCATAATAATAATTACTACAATTGCTATGTTGATACATGTTAATTAATTTTTGTTGCATTATATGTTCTTCTTGACAAAGTAAGTTGACCCTTATGATTTCTAATGCTAAATGTGAATATCATTATTATTATTTTATATCAAAATATTAATTTTGTCTTTTAAATTCCTTTTTGAATTCAAACGCAATAAACTTTTTTTTTCTCTATGTATGCTTATAATTGTATTTAACTATATGATTCTACATATGAATCAAATAAATTCGTGTTGGTGAATATGATTCTATTTGTATGTGCTAGAATTTGGTATTGTGTCAACTAATGTTGTACTAAACAAAATGCAATTTTGCTTACTTCAACATTTTTACTTTTAATAAGTTTAGGTTTTTAATAAATAAGTTTAAGTTTTTCCTGGATTTTGCCCAGCTTATTTACAGATAAGGACGGATCATATTCGTACCTTTTGCATTTATTTTCTGGAGTCGACTCTTGTTTTTAAAATTTATTTTATGTGTCGTTTTAATTGTGTGTTTATTCTAAACGTGTCAACATCTTCATAATGGCTGGTAAGAATTTTGGTGATTAGCTAAAATTATTTAAGAAGTATAATAACTTTAACTACTCCCCCTGTCAGATAAGTGTGAATACTACAATGAAGAGGCTTGCAAGGGATATTTGGCGGAACAAGTCTCAAGGAGGAACGAGTTAGAACTCGCTCGTATTCTCGACGCTGAACGTAACCTAGAGCCGGCTCCTGAGTTTAGGCCCATTCCGGTTACCGTACATTATTCTGATCGAGGTAAGTTATTTTTTTTATATTAAAAACGATTGATAAATTAATTATTTATTTCAACTATGTATTTATACTTTTGTATGTTTTTTTTTTTTTTCTCTCATTTTTTTTCCCGCACGATGCCGGTTATGCCCCTCGCCTGTACGAATACCTGTATGCCGACCCACAGGACGGCTCAGACGGCGATTCTGGGCCGAACTCAATTTCATTTAGTTTTTGTACTGAGTGGGAGGAGTATGTGGGTCGGTTGAGGCGAGATGCAGAGGTCGAACGCGTTTTGGAGATTGCCAACGAAGAACGTAGGCTCATGGCCCTCTGGGAAAATAACCCCATGGATTACTTTGAAGAATATATACAAGAGCTACAAACTAATTGTTGGGAGGATGAGGATAGAGATGGTCACCATGTTGGTTACAAGCTCAACAATTTAATTTTGGCGTTAAGGGGTAGCCAGAGCCTACTCGACTTCCTGGCGGTTTGCCGGGAAGTGATGTGGTTGGATGCAACCATTGGTGCATATTTCACTACGCTATGGATACCGCCGTCAATCCGGTACCTATTATCATTGAAACATTAAAAGAAAACTAAGTTATACGAAAATGAAATTGTACAGAAAAGAAAAAAAAAATAAAATAAAGTAAAATAAATCAAAGCATATTGCTTTGTAACTAAAATCATTTAGTTTCATTTCTTTAACGTATGTTCGTTGTTTTTTTTTTTATATATATACATATTTTTTTTTCAGTAAGCTAATCGCATAAAAATGTTAAATTGCATTTTTGCGCATGCATTAGCGCATGTTGTACATGCTTGTTGTGGTTAGCTTGTCGTTCTCATTGTTTTGAATACTATTCGTTGGACTGGTTACAGATCGTTGTTCGAAACTGTACACTTCCTCGGGGAACCTCGGACCCCCTTGAATTGTTGTCTGGGCCTTTAATGCTTCATCTAATAAATCATTCAAGTTTTCTGCTTTTCTACTTAATAATAGAACCTTTATTGTCGGATCTTTTACACCTACCTTGAATGCTGTCAGAACTGAGTTTACTAATTCCGTATTAAAAACATCTGTAGGTAGATTTTTATTTTTGTACCTTGAATCTGCTATTTCATTAGCGTTTGCCCATAATCTTTCTAATCTTCTTGCAAATGTTCTAAGACTTTCACCATCCGTCTGATATGCTTTTCTAATACTATCCTGAACCGAATCTAATGTAGTCATTTTTAAATATGTATTTCTTAGAACGTCAAATAACTCCTTTAAATCATTGAACTTTCTTGTGCGGACTAGATCATAAGCGTCACCAAGAAGATGCAGTTTGACACAGCTTTGTTTTCTTTTGTAATTTTTAGACTTGCTAACGCACAAGCGTCCATGAATCTATAAAGTTCAGTTTTAACGGATGGTGATTCCGATCCCATAAAAAATGGAACCACACTTCCTACGTAATTCGATACAGTATCTAACGACATTTCTAATGTTGTTTCCGGTGCTGTTATTTTATCAAATTTTCCTTCAATCTGTAATGCCTCCTTATGATATAATGATGTTTCGTGGGCTAGCTTAACTTCTGATTCTAAAAATCTGATTTTCGAATCTAATTCCCTTACTTTATTATTTGCTTCTTCTAATGTTTCGAATTCTAGTCTGGGCTGTTGGCTCAGTGCTCGTTCAATTGATTCGTCCGAAATATCTTTATTTTTCAGCAAAGTTCTTAATTTTTCGTTTTCTTCCTCTATTTCACTAGCCTGATCTAACAACTCCTGCCGTTCTTCTACAATATCGTTTAATTTTTTATTTAATGCAGTAAATTCCCCTTTCCAATCTTCTAATTCTTTTATTTTATGAGCACTTTTATGTTCCAAGAAGTATACTAATTGTTCAAAAACTACGTCAACTCTTTCGACTTCTGAGTATACCCGTGTGGAACTGACTTTATTTTTTAACTACTTTAACTTCTTTATTGTTAACTTCCGTACTAATTTGATTCCACAATTTCTCAGTAAATCTGCCAAGTTGTCCTAATATATTTCTATATGATACTTCCAATTCCTCAAAGTTCGCCATATAATCATTAAAATTTTCAATTAAAATTTATAAATTTGTTTAATTTAATTCTTTCTATAATTTAATTTCACCATTTATTTACTGCTTTCACTCAAACTCACTAAAATTTATTCAATATTTAATTATACCTTCCTTTCCACTTCTGTGTTTCTTCATTTATTTTTTTTTTAAATGCTCCTTCAAATTCGTCCTTCAGTCCTTTTTGTAGATTCTTTAAAAATTGGCTGCGCCAAAAATGTTGCGGGTTCCAGGGGTCTTTTGTACTTGCCTTTATTAATGAAACCGTCAGTGACAATATTCCCTCGAAGTCCACAATTCTTTCCTAACAATTATTATTAAATAAAAACGCAAGGATATTTTAGACTTGCTTTATACTTTTATTAATTATTTTTAAGTATTTTTACAAGCTTGAGTTTAAACTGAAAAAACGTCTGCACTCTAAGGCAGTTAAAATCATAATGCTTAAAATCTTAACTTAACCTCTACTCATCACCTCGGTATCGTGCGACTCACGAACCCCTTGCTTATACTTATTTCTTAAAACACAACTCATAAATGCAAGCAAGCATATTCTTAAATCTACGTACTACTAAAAACCTCATGAACCCCACATCAGATATTTACTAATATTGTGAAATCATTTACTGAGAAAATTCCAATGTGCTAAATTCTAAATTGGTTCCCATGCTGGCGTTAGTCTTGACTTAAATTACAACCAATGCTTTTGTTGTTGCTTTTGAACAGACGGCACACTTGCTAGCGTGTGCCTCGGATCAAATTGCAACCAGTGCATTTTTCGTTGCTTTCAAGCGGACTTAATTTTATATCCTGAAAGTATGCACTCATAAACATTATGTCCTTGTTCCAGTTACGTCGTAGACGTTATGTTAAGTTAACATGCATCTGTTATTGTGCTTTTAGATTTGAACTTTATGTGCATACTGGTTATGTGCAGGCTTTCTTAAATACAACAAAAAAAAACATTTCTGATTCACAACAATATTACCATTTTTAGTTCGAACAAAGGTTCATGCAACCGTAATAAAAAAAATGTGATAGTTTTTTATATTGACCTTTTTTTAGTTAGAACAAAGGTATATGCAACCTGTTAATGTCCCTATTTTATCACCTAGAAATAAGACATTGAATAAATAATAACACTTACTCCATTTCAAGTTTATCCTCTTTATAATTTTGATTTCCTTGTTTCTGTTCCACTTCTTGGACTCACTTCTTAATCTAATAACAACTGTCTTAAGAACTAAATAACTAAAGCTTATATACTAATACTTAAACTAAGTTTCAATGCTACTTTCTCAAACATCTCTTGCTGTTTTTCTTTAATTTCACATTTCGCCAGAGTTCTTAACCCTGACCGTGAGAAAAACCGCAACTCATACAAAAATTCATTAACTCATGATAACCTTAATTTAAAGTGCAGCATTTTAATAGAGAATTCCAACGAAGCCATCCTTTCTTGTGACTGTGTTTTAATTTTGGCTAGGTCCGTCAGCGTGGCGTTCAATCCAATCTGTAACCCTTCTATCTCCTTTATCGTTGCTTCTAGGGGTCTGGCCAATTTATCATAATTACTGGCCAACACCGTAGCTTGTTTTTCCATCATATCATAGGTTTTGCGCTCTCTATTCTCCAACTGCATCAGGTGGTTGCCTATTATACGCTCGTCACGGTGGTCCATTACTCCAAATGCCCAGTGCAGAGCTTCCCCTACTATCTCTATAGCTCGCTTTGTCTTTCCTCCTTGGCAATGGTTGCCACTGCTATCATGCTTCTCCATCATCCCCTTAATTCGATTGCTTGTTTTTTGTACATTCGTCAATACAGCTTCTGTTTCTTTCCATGGTATGCCACACGCCTCTACGTATTCCATTGTGGCTACAAGCTGTTCCATTGTCTTACATGAATCTTGCGCCTTCGTGATAAAGTCGGCAGTTAGCTTCAATAATTCTTTTAAATCGGTCGGCACAAACTTTGTTATCACGGTCCATTCGTCGTTGTAAATCCACGCATCTGACTTTCTCTTGAACATTAGTGGGTGTTGATCCAACGCTGTCGGTCTCCAAATGAGTTCTCCATTGACCACCATTACGAACAGGAAAGTCAAATTTATCGCCAACATTATACACTTATTTAATTTATATTAAATTTTCTGTCACAGAGTTGAAGATGTAATGAAGTTGATTCGCTCCAATTTTTACTTATATCTAAGTTTGTTATATACTATTTTGTATTAATTATCGCAGTAATCTAACCATATACAAATAATCTTATTATACATAGTTGCTCCAGTACATTTTTCATTGTGCATTCAGCGTATGTACATATATTGCACCAACAAAAACTCTTAAAATTGACCTTAGATTATACTGCTGTATATATACTTATTTGTGTTGCATTAAAATTCTGAAAATTGACCTTAGACGTTAGTCTGAGTAATAACAATTACTGCAATGTATGCAACTATTATATTATAATTGTGTATATACAAAATATTCTTACGAAACAAAATTTGCAACTCTATGTGCATTAAAATTATCTTCTTACTAATTTAAAATAAAATATGCAACTGTATATACGTTGTAATCTTCTAAATACAAAATATTTTTGAAATAAAATATGCAACTCTATTTGCATTATAATTATCATCTTCTTTTTGCAAAATACAATATGTAACTCTATGTGCATTCAAATTATCTTCTTCTTCATTTAAAATATGCATCTGTATATACGTTGTAATTTTCTAAATACAAAATATTTTTGAAATAAAATATGCAACTCTATTTGCATTATAATTATCATCTTCTTTTTGTATGATGTAAGAGATAAAAAAAATTTCAAACAAGAATTCATTTACAAAAACAATCTTTCTATCTTTCATAAGCGGGTCGGCCAGAAAATTTCCAATTTAGCTTACTCAACATTCTGCCCCCGTATACTTTCGTTTTTTTTTATGTGTTTTGGTAATGTGTAATTTATTGTATTTATACCTCAGTTTCTTTATCATAATTCGCTCAGTGTTGTATCATATCTCAATTGTATTATTTCAATTCTGTAATACTTCAATTTCCTCAATTATGGCAACTTCGAGTATCTTTGACTTCTGCGAGGGATATGCCCGGCAGTGGTCATTAAAGCACTGCTGGGACGAGCCCGGATTGGTCGAGTTCGTTAAAGCAACCATCGAGGAAGGCAGGCGTCGAAACACCTTAGAGGAAGCTATCCTATGTGTTCAAAGCATAGAAATGATGTTATTCTACTCAAAAACGCGGGGATACACTGTAGAGCCCATACCTGACATCCTGACTTCGTTGCATCTGCTGAATCGTAATTCGAAGTAAAACTTAATAAAAATTGTTTCTGAATATATAAAACTAAATAAAAAATAAAAAAAAAATTTAAAACAACTATTCTTTTTATTTCAACAAAATTTCTCTGCCAAATATTTCAGCTAATTTTGGGGTTCTAATTTTGGCCATCTTTACTTATTTTCAGCTATTTATGATTTTAAATCTCTTCAATTATTTTCAGCTAATTTTGATTTTAAACCTCTTAATTATTTTCAGCTCTTTTAATTTTATACATCTTCAAATTTTTTCAGCTATTTTTGATTTTAGAAATCTTCAATTATTCTCACGTTTTCAGCAGTTAATACTATGTAAAAAGAATATTAAAATAAAATAATAAAACGAAAATTTAAAATAACTGTTCTTTTTATTCCAAGAAAAATTGGGGGTTTTGACCAGCTATTTTGATTTTAAACATATTCAATTATTTTCAGCCATCTGATTTTCAACATCTTTAATTTTTAGCTATTTTGCTTTTCAACTTCTTCAATTATTTTCAGTTATTTTTGATTTTCAACATCATCAATTATTTTCAGCTATTTTTGATTTTCAACATCTTCAAATATTTTCATTTTCTTGCTTTTCGTAAATCATAACGGAACCTAAGTGATCATTTTAAGTCTCCGTTATAGTTTACCCAATACTATTACTAATACGAGTATGCAATTGATCAAGTTGCAGACCAGTATTCGTAGGCTAGTATTAGTGATTTCCTTCTAGGCAATGGTTGATATATTATATCTATACTATCTAATTTATTGCGTTAATTACTTTAATAGAGGTAATTAATTTTCTCAAAATTTTAACATTTTAACAACTTGGTTAAATTGGATTACCTTATATTTTCTTAATTAATACATTTCATTGCATAGGTTGCGATTGCGTTGCCAAGAATTTGCATTGCGCTGTAAACATTATTACCTCGCTCATAGCATACTCTTTCTTCGTTCAACGCAGCCGCTGTTGGATTAATATTTAAAATGCAGGTAGTGCGTGTATTGTTGTGTTTTTACTTCACAATTTAAACAATTCGTTGATTTATTTATAAATTAATTAATTAATAGCCTAAGATTAGCATAAAGTCTTACGGATGTCGACTCTTTTCGAAGAGTACATCGAAAACATAAACTCATAATTTATTGCACAGGCTAGTAAATTACCTGAAGTAATATTTAGCTGCTTTAATAAAATAAATATTAACATAATAATTGGATGATTTGCTAACTCTAAAAAGTCTTGTATGCATTTTGCAACTGTTGTATGCATTTTCTCATAATTTTTTATAATATTTCTCTAATCATAATAGTCTTTTTTAGAGCATATACTAGCTCTAAAAACCTAATTTTCATTCGTAGTAACGTATTTATATATTTTTTTTTAATATTATTTCTAGTTTTTAATTCAATCATTTTTCTCATATATCATTTGGAGCATTTGTTTACTCGTCATTTATTTGCTCGTCAGCAATTAACATAAATTAATAATTCAAAATTCAATTCATCAAAATCTTCTTCTCATTATATTTTAATTTAAAATTAATAATTCAACCATAATTTCATAATTCACTTTACAATTCATAATTTCTATGCTAGTTATCTGCGCTCAGCAGTACTTAACTATTTGTTCAATATCTCAATTTCGTACAAATATATTTTATCGCATTTATTTCGTATAAAAAAAAACTCGTGTTATCGTTCATAATTCTTTCTTATTTATATTTTTCCTAATATTTCTTGTTTTCATAACCTGTAAATTTGGTTCGCCACATGCTAGTAAATTAACCCTAAGTAATACATAGCGATTTTGTGGGTACCGTTTCTTCTGTTTTCCTATTTCCTATTCATTATCACACAATACTAAACTTTTCGCAATTTATTTATAAATATATTTCCGCATTTTAACACTTAATACATCAATTTCTAATTATGGTATTTTTTCAACAAATTGTTGTGTATTTTCTTTCCCTTTCCTTTTATTAATATTGTCGTTGTCACGGGGGTAGTGACGGACAAAACCTTATAGGGCCCTACCCATATTGGTAAAAATTTATTTTTCCTATTTTGATTCTTCATTACAACCATTTCCCCAATTTGAAACTCAATGGGATTTAATGATTTATCGTAGCTTGTTTTAGATTTTTCTTTTACTTTTTCTTGATTTTGTCTCACTATTTTATGCGCCCGCTGTATTTGATATTTTAATATTTTGTTATACTCATCGGCGTTATATAGTGGTGAAACTTTACGTTTCAAATTAGTTGGCATATCAGAATCATAACCATATAGTGTTCGGAAAGGTGTTTGCCTAGTTGACACATGCATCGTATTATTATGGACATGCATTGCCGAATTTAACCATTGATCCCAATTGGAACCATCCTCCTTAGCAAAACATCTCAAATATTCTGCTAATGGTCTGTGACTACGTTCTAATGATCCATTGGCCTGTGGGTGATAGGGTGTAATGTGCATTTTTTTAATACCCAATAATTTGCATGTATCAGAAAATAACTTTGACACGAAATTAGAGCCATTGTCAGTTACTAGAATTTTCGGAATATTGTGGCGTGTTATTATTTCATCATAAAATGCTTTAGCCACTGTGCTTGCTTCTGCGTCTGGTATTGCTACACAGCACATATATTTTGAAAAATCGTCTTGAAATGTTAAAATGTATTTATTGCCAGATACTGTCTCGGGTAAAATTCCTACTAAGTCCATATAAACTTTATCAAATGGGCGCGTTGGTGTATCTGTCAAGACCATTGTCATTTTTGTTAGCTTAGAACTTTTGTTAACTTGACATTTAGGGCAATTTTTTACGTACTCTTTAATTTGTTTTTGCATACCCTTCCACTTATATTGCTTTCTTATTCGAAAATATGTTTTCAGTGTACCCTGATGACCCCCTAACGGCGAGTCGTGAAAGTCTATAAGTACTGTTTTAATTTCTTCAGGATCGGTTAATACTTGACTCGAGATTGTTTCACCATCCATATCCGTTACTGTGTCGTCCAAGACTGGCTTACTGACGTCCGGTTGTGGATCTATTGCCTTTGGTTTATTTTTAGAACGGGTTTGAACTGCCGCAATTTCTGTTTCTAATTGTGGAATCCTACTTAATGCGTCAGCATTTAAATTCTTTTTGCCAGGTTTATAAATTATTTCGAACTCGTATTCTGATAATTTGTGCCTGAACCTGGCTAGCCTTGACGTTTGATCCTTTAAATTCGCTATGCTACGCAGTGGTTGATGATCCGTATAAACCGTGAATGGACGCCCCAACAAATACGCTCTATAATTTTTTGTGGCCCATACTATTGCCCAAAATTCTCGTTCAATTGTTGAGTATCTTGTTTCTGCATCATTCAGAGCTCTACTTGCAAATGCGATTGGTCGATCAGAACCTGGCTCGCCCTGTGACAGCACTGCTCCTATAGCTTCTCCACTTGCATCTGTTGTCAATACAAATGGTTTTGAAAAATCTGGGTATGCTAGAACATTAGGTGAAATAATTGCTTCCTTAAGTTTTATAAATGAGTCCTGGCACTTGTCTGTCCATACGAAACTGGCATCCTTCCGCAATAGTTTATTAATCGGTAGTGTTAACCTTGCCATATTCTTAACGAATTTTCTGTAATAATTTACTAAACCTAAGAAGGCTTGTACCTGTTTCTTGGTCTTGGGTACCGGAATATTTTTTACACATTCTATTTTATCGGGATCTGGCATTGCTGACTCCGTGCATTTGTGCCCTAAATATACTACTTCACGCCTTAAAAAATTGCATTTTTCCGTATTTAATTTCAAATTATTTTCCCTCAATTTTTCTAACACTTTACATAGTCTAATTTCGTGCTCCATTATGTTTTTTCCATACACAACTATATCGTCCAGATATACGAAACAATCAAGTCCCTGCAATCCTGTTAAAATGTGGTTCATTATTCTTTGAAACGTAGCAGGTGCCCCCGTCAATCCAAATGGCATCCTATTAAATTCAAAATGTCCCAAGCCCGTGCTGAACGCTGTTTTTTCTCTGTGGCGTTCATCTACTAGCACTTGGTGATAACCACTTGCAAGATCTAATGTTGAAAAATACTTACTGTGACCTAATTGATCCAAAATTTCATCAATACGAGGTATTGGAAATACTTGTTTAATCGTTGCTTCGTTCAATTTTCTGAAATCTATTACCAGTCTCCATTTTTTCTGTCCGTCCTTGCCACTCTTTTTAGGTACCAACAATAGTGGTGAATTGGTGATATAATATCGTCGTCTAATAACTTCTGCACCTGTTTGTTGATTTCTTCTCTGTGAATATGTGGTAATTTATATTGTTTTCGGTTGATCGGAGGTTGGCCGTCTATTGTGGGGATTTCATGTTTTAAAATATGTGTATACGATAGCTCATCCCCCTCTAACAGAAATACATCATGCTATGACGCACATATTTTTTCTATGGATGCCTTCTCTTCAACATTTGCATTTGGATCCAATTTTAATGAGTCAAATAGTTTGCATATTCTGTGTCGTATGTTTATGCTTTGTACGCTATTCATTGTGCCACTCACTGGTTCCATAAATTTATTATAATTTTAAAATTTGAGCTGTATGTTCTTATTCAATATTATATCTTTTTCTGTTGAGTTTAACACTGAAACGTAAACACTATTTTTTCTCACATTTGATATGGTTTCTCCGATATAAACTCCTGGCGAAATTTCTTGTTTTTGAATTATTACTACGGGGATCTTGGTTCGTAGTGGTAATCTGGCGATACCTTTAGATCTTGCTGTTATTTTTATTTCTTCACTGTATAATATTTTATTTATTTCATCTAGTGATCTGAGTGGTAGTGTTACAATTTTATTTTTGTTTCTGTCTATAAAGGTTAATCCCTTTTCCACTGCATTGATGATTGCGTGGTTCCATAGATTATCTCGTCCAAGTATACCGTCTGCCGGAACTCCCTGATCCTGCATTATTGTATGTAACGTCATACTGAGCCTTCTATGTCCCATATGTTGAATTTTAATTGATCCTGCGGTGGTCACATGTCCCCCAAATGCTCCGCTCAGATCTTTTGTGTCTTTTAAATTTCTCTCTAGTTTATTATCTAATGCACTCCACTTTACCAAGCTAGAGTCTGCACCAGAATCTACTAGTAATATTAGTTTCCCATTTTTCGCTTCCTTACAAGGAATTTCTATAAAGACATCATTTAATTTTGATATCTGTCTGAATTCCCCATGTCTACTATAAATAATGCGATTTTTCTTTAATTTTGTATATAAACTTAATTTTAATTCATTAATATTTTCAATATATTTACTCATATTTTTATTTATACTATCAATTCCTGAAGTTATCAGATCATTTAATTTCTTCTTATTTTCCTCATTATGCAATCATAAAAATTATTTTTTGCTGTTAATGCTATTATGCCAAAGACGGTCAACGTTAATACAATTAGTGAACAAAAATTATCTACCATTTTCCTACCATTGATAGCGAACGTATCCACTGCCGCACACGGCGTCTGATTCACAATTCCTATCTTCGTTGGCCTGATGTCGCAACTTGTCTTGGGTTCCCAGATAATTGGCCTATTCTGGGCCCCTAACAGTTTCCCTGATTGCGGGTAGACTCAAAATTTTTCTTCGCGTAACAGTTTTCCAACGTATGCCCGATTCTTGCACACCATTTACATTTATTTAAATCTTTCTTATTATTATTGTTGTTGTTATTATTATTATTTCCATTTCTCCTATCGTCATTATTATTATAATTTTGACGACTATTACTATTGGTATTACCATTATTATTGTTATAGTTATTTCCATTGTTGTAATTATTATTTCTATTATTATTGTTAGTTTTCCTACTATTGTTGTTATATCTTCTATTATTATTGTTATTATTATAATTCCTATTATTTCCATTATTATTATAATTCCTATTATTTCCATTATTATTATAATTCCTATTATTTCCATTATTATTATAATTCCCATTGTTGTGGTTATTATTACCACGAGCATTATAATTGCTATTATGGGCTTGCGTATTGTTCGTGAAGCCATTATTATAGTTGTTATTTTGCGTTTGTTGTTTACTTGTAAATTGCTGCTCTGGTTCATTTATTTTCTGTGCACATCTTAAGTTCGTTTCGTGACCATAGGTCTCACATCCTTGACAGTATGGAGTATTTTTTCGACTGACGCATTCGTCCCGCGTGTGTCCTACATTACCGCAAAATGAACATGGGGTTTCCACTTTATTCCTTTCGGTTGAATTTTTTGTACCGATTTCTCCACATGTGGGGTGTGAGGCTCTGCTAAAAAGCACCTCTGCGGCACTATACGATGTTTCTCTTACACGCCCACTTTGTATCTTCTCCAACGTTTCTACCGCTTCCTCTATCAGTGAATCTAGTGAGTCCGCCTTATTATTTAGCATGTGTATTTTCAGTGTGCTGTCCTTAAGGTCTACCTTAAAAGTCTTTTGTATGGATTTATCTAATTCTATTAGCATAGCTTCGTCCCCTCTGCCATTATATTTTTCTTTTATTAATTCCACCGACTTTGTTTTTAGTACATTTAGGCGTCTTGCAAGAGGTCGAATTTCTTCGGTAGATCTTTGATATGTCTCCTTTATTTCATTTATCACTGAGTCTAATGTTACGGTTTTAAGATATGTCCTCTTTATTAAAGTATATAAGTCATCTAATCCGCTAAATTGAATACCTTTTACTAGGTCGAATGCATCTCCATACATTCTTAGCTTAACACACGATAAAAATTCTTGAAACTCTGTTTCTTTTGTTGACTTTACCGCTAAATCACATCCTTGTATGAATTTACATATTTCTGAGGGTAAATCATTGGAGTCCGTGCCTGAGAACATCGGAACCAAATGGTTCACCATTTTTGCAATATGTTCGATACCCATTTTAAATTCCGGGAAATTTATTTTTTCTGTGTGACTTATTTCACTGTTATTTACAGCTTCCTTATGTATCAATGAGTCGTTGGTTACTAATTCTTGCTGTAGTAGTCTATTTCTATCTTCTAATTGTACAATTCTTTTTTGTGCATCAGTGATACTACCATACTCAGCCCTGAATCGGGCACTTCTAGAGGTTTCCGGTGTGTCTATGTAATTCCGGTTTTCAATAATTTCCACTAGTTTTCCTCTCCAAAATTGTTTTAATTTGATCTCTTAAGCAATTATTCAATTTTTTTATTTCTGTTAACTCTGTCTCTAATTTTTCTTTCTCTGTTATGCTAAAATCTGTCTTAGCTTCTATTATTTCTAAAAATGATAAGAATATTATGTCTGCTTCTTCTATTCTCGTGACAACAGTGGTTCTAATCTTTTCTCTAACTAGCTGAATGTAGTCTTTTGAACCGTTTATTCTTTTAATCTCTGTCCACAAACGTTCAATGAAAAGTCCAATTTCTCAATTTAATTTTGTTGTTTCATGTTGTGCTTTTTTTAATTCTGATTGAAGAGTTTCCATTAAACGTATCAGTTTAAGATATTTTTTCCAATGAAACTATTCTAATTTTTCAAAATTGTTTATATTTTTATAATTTTTCCTCTATCTAGAGTGTTTGGTTCTAAAACCGGCTGCGCCAATGTTAATGTCCCTATTTTATCACCTAGAAATAAGATATTGAATAAATAATAACACTTACTCCATTTCAAGTTTATCCTCTTTATAATTTTTATTTCCTTTTTTCTGTTCCACTTCTTGGACTCACTTCTTAATCTAATAACAACTGTCTTAAGAACTAAATAACTAAAGCTTATATACTAATACTTAAACTAAGTTTCAATGCTACTTTCTCAAACACCTCTTGCTGTTTTTCTTTAATTTCACATTTCGCCAGAGTTCTTAACCCTGACCGTGAGAAAAACCGCAACTCATACAAAAATTCATTAACTCATGAACACCTTAATTTAAAGTCGTCATGAGTTTCTTTGTCTACCAGGTAGTTTTATTGCGTGCATATTTGTTTACAATTCCACCGCTTAACGCTGCCGCGAATTGGGTTCATAGTCACTAGTGCTGACATTGTATATTTTCGCCGCATGTTTTAACAACAACAACAAGTGCGTTGTTAACCCATATTGAAAATGGCATGCTTTTGTTTTCAATAACAATTGCACAATATATTATTAAAATATGTTAGCCACCTAATTTAATGAACAGCATGAGATGCCCAATAGGAAAAGTGTATTCAAATGACTGATTGTCATCTGACTTAGGAGAAATGTGTTCAAATGACTGACTGCCATTATATTGACACTCAACAAACCGTCATAAAATTTCTAGTTTATGACGTCATCAAAAATTATTATAAAAAGTTTTTCTATTGATTTTTCTATTAATCGTTTTCAAGAACAAACATGATCCTTGAACCTGTCATAAAATGTCCGAAACCGAACTGTCAATTTAATGTGCACCTGTCTGTCGCAGTGTGGGATCGTTTTTATATTGACCTTTTTTTTAGTTATTACAAAAGAACAAAGGTAAATGCAACCGTTATAAAATTTTTAGTTTATGACGATTTGTATCTTATGTAAACATATGTAGTGTTATTGAATGGTTATTGTTTTTTTTTAATTAAGGGTTGAGATCGTTTTCGATAAAATACATAATCTTTGGAACTTCTGAAATGTCCGAGTTCGATTAGATTTTCTTTCTTTTGGAATCAGTTACAAATCGCTCCTCCGCGTAACGTGTGCATTGAGTAAATTGCTTGTAAAATTTTACATAAAGTTTGAATAAAGTGTTAAAAAATTATTATTTTTTAAATCTAATTAAAAAAAATAATATAAAATTTATCAACTTTTTTTTTGTTAAATTTAAAACAAAATCAATAAAAATAATACAAACATGTTCCTGTGTAAAAAGTGTAACGAAATCTTCAGAATCTTTTTAAAACCGAAGCATGAATCCGAATACAATGGCGAAAAATTGGCATTCAGGGACTATGACGCTCGCAGGGCAGCAGCAGCACCTAGCAGACACCAAGCAGCACCAGTCATGCATCATGCAGTAGTATCTATCAGACAACAAGCTGCACCAAGCATACATCATGCAGCCGCACCAAGCAGACAACAAGCAGAACCAAGCAGGCAACTAACAGCACCAAGAAGACACTTAGCAGCACCAAGCAGGCAACAAAATTCAAGCATTAGAAGTATCTCTGATGATGAAGATGAAATTAGATGCAACCAACCATCATCATCTAATATAAATAAGAGAAATGCTGCTCCACTTGCTAACCAACCCAAAAGAAGAAGAATAATATTTGAGAACAAATATTGCTCTATTTGTCACATTAGCATTCCGGTGAATCGTTTTAAAATGCATTTAAGAACAAATGCTCATAAGGAGAAAGCTGCAACATTTATTAGTGAAAATGTTTTTCTAATATCACCCCGAAATAACAGGGTATGCCGTCATTATAAAATTGTCAATTGTTCAAACTAATATTATTGAGTTTGAATTAATTAAAATGAATGTGGTTCTATATGGAGAATATGTCTAAACCAATAATGAAGAAATGGTTATGACATTAAAACATTTCTCAATTCCGTTTGTATGCATATATAATATAGACGAAATTGATTCAGTGTTAAATGCATTTTTGGATAATTTAAACAGACCAGCGAATTTCAGGAGAAGGACAGCGGATGGGATATAGCTGAATTTAAATTCTTAGAATCCAAAATTCTGAAATTGCAACACATACCAGTAAGATCTTATATTTCTTAACCAGCTGACATAAATGCAAAAGCAGCAACAACAAATGTAAAAAATGATGATGTGTACTGCTTTAAATGGGCTGTACTCGCCGCAATAGCTAGCAAAGTTGACTGGCCAGAAAGAATGTGTAATTTAATTAATCCACAATATTATAAAATCAATGATATAAGCTCCGATAAAATTCGATATAGAGGTTTCATCATTGATTTTTCAGATATGAATTTTCCAACAATGGTAAAGGATATTCAAATATTTGAAAAAAAACAATACACAATTTAATAAATGTGTATGAAAACAAAGATAAATCTGGGATTAAGGAACGAAAATCAGAAATAATTGGACCATCTAGAGCAACTAAATCTGTGCGAAGTTTCCATATAAATCTGTTGATGATTCAAAATAATGAATAAACTATTTTTCATTATTGTCTCATAAGAGAAATGGAATGACTCATTAAAAAACAATTTACACGAAGTCATAAAGCCGGACAATTTTGTGATTTTTGCTTGAGCTATTATTTCACTGATTCCAAAAAACACAACCAAAAGGAATGTGGAAAAGTGTCAGCAAGATTTCTTGAATATGGAACTTTTGTGAAGTTTCAGCTGTTTGAAAAACAAATGTCTCCTCCTGTAGTAGTATATGCGGATATGGAAGCAGTGTTGGTACCTTATCACAACACTATACCAAGCAATGAGAACCCATCTACAACAAAAGTACAACAACATCAAGCCTGCGCGGTTCCCTTTTACGTATGTCATACATTTAATTCGGAATCAAATGAACGTTTTACATATGAAGGTAATTAAAATATAATATAAAAATTAAAAAGAACTGTCATTTAACTATTCCATTTTTTTTTTCTAGGAAAGGATTGCGTCGAAAAATTCATCGATGGATTAGAAAATAAACTGGATATTCTCCATCACAAACATTGGATAAAACCAGCTCAAGAGCAGTGCAATCTTACGCCCCTTCATGAAATGTATCAGGATCTGGCTGAATGTTGTGCGTGCGAGAAGCAAATACATGATGCTGAACGACGGACATTTTACAATTTTTTTACTGGTGAATACGTGGGACCAATTCACGAAAAATGTAAGAAAACCTTTAATTTTAGATAACTTTTTTTTCCTGTTATTTTTCATAATTTATCACGTTATGATATACATTTATTCATTAAAAAATTGGGTGGTAATTTAAAAGCTATCCCATGTAATAAAGAATTGTATATTGCAATAACAAACAAAATTATGGATGGAAAAATCTTAGATTTAATATTAATTTTAAAGATTCAAATAGGTTTCTAAATTCTAGTTTAGAAAAATTATCCACATATATGAATAAAGAAAAATTTTAAATTGTTAAAACATGAGCATGCTAATGTAGATAAATTTGATCTTTTGAGGAGGAAGAGGGTATTTCCTTATGATTATTTGAGTAGTTTTGACGTTTTAGGTGAGATGACTTTGCCTACAATAGACAAATTTTATAATTCATTAGACGACAGGGCGTGTACTAATGAAGACTATGCATTCGCTCAAAAAGTGTGGAATACATTTAACTGTGAGACGTTACGAGAATATATTTGGAAAGTGATATACTGATCTTAGCAGATGTTTTTGAAAACTTTAGAAACATATGTAAAAAAAAATATAATTTAGATCCGTGCAATTATGTCACAGCTCCTTCTCTGTCTTGGGACTCAATGCTAATGCTAACAAAGGTAGAATTGGAATTAATTAGCGATGTTGAAATTCACAATTTTCTAAAAGTAGGAGTGCGTGGCGGTTTAACTCAATGCACTCACAGAATTTCAAAAGCTAATAATAAATATTTGACAACTGAATTTAACACCAGTAAAAAAAAAAATTATTTGGCATATGTAGATGCGAATAATTTATATGGGTGGGCAATGTCGCAAAAACTCCCACTCTCTGACTTTAAATTTTTGACAGACACGAAAATTGCAGAAATAGATTTTTATACACTATCTTGTAATGATTCTAATGGATATATACTAGAAGTAGATCTAGTATATCCCAATTACATTCATGATAGTCATAATTTCTTACCGTTTTGTCCGGAAAATAAAATTCCCATGGGAGGAAAGAACAATAAACTAATTGCCGACCTTCACGATAAAGAAAAATATAATTCATCTAAAAAACTTGCAATTTTGTCTACAACATGGATTAATTTTGAAGAAAATTCATCGTGTTTTAACATTTAAACAAAGTTCGTGGTTGGAACCGTGCATCAACTTAAATACAAAAAATAGAAAGACCGCTACAAATGAATTTGAGAAAAATTTCTATAAATTAATGAATAACGCGGTGTATGGAAAAACTATGGAGAATGTTGAAAAGCGAAGGGATGTAAAATTACTAACGCATTATCAAAATCGACAAAATTCTGAGGGGTATATACAGCTTATAGCTAAGTCAAATTTTCATAGTATTGAAATTTTTAGTGATGAATTAGTCGGAATTGAGTTGAAAAAATTAGAGATTTGTTACGACAAACCAATTTATGTAGGCGTAGTGGTTTTAGAACTTTTAAAGTGGCTGATGTACGATTTTTATTATAATTTTTTAAAGAATAAAAGTAACATCGAAGCCATATATATGGATGATAGTTTTGTGCTATCATCTTCTGATGATATTTACGATATAATAAAATCAAATCCATTGTATTTCGATACATCAGACTACAATGAAAACAATCAGTTCAATATTAAGCCTCAAAATAAAAAAGTTTTTGGTCTAATGAAAGATGAAAATGCTGGTCGGATAATGACTGACAGGATTGAAAGCAAAGGCATATGCGTACATAGTTGAAGACGAATTTGTTAAAAAGTTAAAAGGTGTTAAAAATTCAATAGTAAGAAATATTGACTACAGCGACTATGTTGAGTGTATTAGAACCAAAAAAACATTCTATGGGCAACAGAGGGTTATTAGAAGTAGATCTCATCAGCTTTATACAGAAATATCTAATAAAATCAGCATTAATTACAAAGACGATAAACGGTATATATTACCTGATGGAATATCTACATTAGCATGGGGTCACTACAAAATATCCAATACTTTAAATTCTATGTAAATAACCTGTATATATATATTTGTAATTGTTTAACTATATAAATAAGAAATAATTTTAATTAAATATATGTCTATATCCTTTTTTGTTAATTATATTTGTACTATTTTATTGATGACAATATACATTTAATAAAAAACAAAAATAAAATAAAACAGAAAGTGTTGTTTTTTATATATTTATTTCACAGGTGGTGGATTCAAATGAAAAAAAAAAAAAATGTTTTTTAGGTATTCTTCGGTTTTTTATTGTCTTTCTCCTTATGAAGATCATCATATTTCTTTTTCCTATATTTATCGACTTTGTGCTCATTACTACCACAATAGTTGCAGTAAAGCAAGAGTTTATATCGTTTCCTTTATTAATATCAGTATTCTATATGATAACTTTGTAATAGGCAACTACAGAATGATTAATATTTCTAATGATAGATCTTTTTATACCATTCTCATTTTTTTTATTTAAGCAACTGATTTTTATTAATCCAGGTATTATGAGTGTCATCAAACCCTAGCCATTTAATTAATACTTTATTCCCTTTCCATTTCAAAATTTTTTCAATGAGATATGAATCCTTATCTCCAACTCTTTGAAGTTCACATTCATAAAATGAACCTTGAATTATATTTCCTTATAATCTTTTAAAATATAAGTCACTGGTTTTGTTATTTTGACCATGTGAATAGTAAATATTTCTGTAGACCAATTTGGTTCATATCTCTTAAAAAATATACCCTTATATTTACTTATTCTAACGTGATCGTCTGTATAAAATTTTGGCTTAGGAAATACTTTAGGAAAATTATAAACTGTTTTAAACAACATTTTTTCATTTCTTTTAGTTATTTCAATTGGTTTCATTTTTATAGTTCTATGCCATGTGGGGTTGTATTCATTTAACAATTTTTCTACAGAATTAATCCATTTACAGAATCCATCTACAGAATTGCCTTCCATACTAAACATTTTCCACATTTTACTTTTTAGTGTTCTATTAAACCTTTCACATATATACGCTTTCATATGAGTATACGTATGATAATGATTAATATTATATTGATTCATTAGACTTTTGAATTCTTTATTAAAAAACTCTTTTCTCTGATCAGATTGAATATTTTTCGGTGAAACTTTTGAATTGTTTAATATGATTGACATTGCTGAAGTGACGTCTTGCGATTTTTTTGTTTTAACTGGAATGCCAAATGCAAACTTAGAAAAAGTATCTATAACAGTAAGTAAGTATTTGTAACCGTTATTTAGGGATTGATACGGAATCATTTCTACCAAATCAATTTGCCATGTATAGTTTAAACCAAGGATTGAAACCGTAACCGAAACCGAAACCGATATCCGTTTAAAACCGTTTCATTTTTAAAACCGAAACCGTAACCGAAACCGTTATACGAAAATCAGAAATAAACCGATATCCAAAACCGATATAAACGGTTTCGGTTTTATACCGGTTTAAAACGGTTTTTAAAAAAAGTACCTATAAATAGAAACAGAAAAACATATTTCATTTTATAATAGAAGATCTTAAGTAAAGTGTCATTTAATAAAATTTTGAGTTCCCAAAATTTTTTCAAGGCTAAAGAATATAAGCATCTTAAAAATAAGGTCTGTAAAGCACTTTTGTAGCGGTAAATAGCTTCAAAAGTGCTTCAAAAGTCGCTTCAATAAGATAAAATAGACAAAACAATGTTTTTTTTTGCTTTTCTTCGCTACGCTAGTTCGTACATCGATTGTGCATATGCACTTATGCACATTATTATTATTGTTTTGTAAAATCATGAAGTTTACTTAAGTCAAGTTCTATGTGCATTATTTCATTCAACTTATAAAACAAAAAAAAATATATATGAACATTTTCACAGTGTACCTCATTTAGCTTATATTTTGCTCTTTGTGTTTTTCTTTTTTTTCACAAATCCGATGATTCGTTTGAAAGTGCAAAAACAACAGAAATGAAAATAAAGCAGCATGACAATAAAGCAGCATCCACGATTTTGATAGAATTTTTGGCGGGAAATTTTTTGTACCACAAAAAAAAACTCGTTGTTGTTGCCAACTAGATAGCTGTACTAGATACATACATGAAGTGTGGTGTCATGCGACTGTCTGCTGTCATGCGTCTGTCCGTTGTTATGCGTCTGTCTGTTGTCATGCGTCTGTTTGTTGCCTTGCGATGATACCGGATAGCAACAAAGAGTTATCGTTGTGAAAGTGTGTATATGCGAATCGTAATTCGTTATTGTTGTATTCTCTTCTTTCTGTTAGTGTTCGATTTGTAGCGTTTGCGTTTGAGTTTGTGTTCGCAAAAAAAAATGTTACCCTGCAAGATATTATTTGTGTTCTCTTTACATACGGTGCGTGCAGCATTCGGATTTTTTTTAATCTCTGACGAAAATAGAAATATGCCTATTCGAAATATTCCTTATATTTATTATGAATGTATAATATACATTGAACATATTATGTTCATTTTATTATGGCCTTGAGATTTTGAATTGTCTTGCCAACATCATTTGATTTATACAATTATATTTTATTAATTAATTCTTGTTAAAATATAATTCAAATTTTTTTTTGTTAGAAAAATAATTTATTTTTTGTTGAAGAAATTTAAAATATGGAAAATGAGTAACTTAAATACAATTAGTGTTCAAAATATATTCGTTTTCATAATTAATATGCAGTTTAAGATATTTGTCTTCGATCTTTTATTTAAAATTTAAAAAGTAAAATTTTGAAAGATTCTAGCGAGCAAGAGCAAAAAAGGTATTGCAAGAACAAGATCATATGTACCTATGCAAGAGCAAGACTCAGCGTTTAAGAACAAGTACAAGATTACCATTTCTTGACTTGCTCTTGCATATGATCAACACTATTTTACATATATTGCAGTTCACTGAATTGTTGAAATTTAATTTCTTTGGCTTTTATGGATGGAAATTGTACAAAATTATTCTTCTTTGCAATTCAGATCATATCTCAGGTTATGTCAAAAAATTGCTTTTCATTGGTTTGTGGTTACGAAATTTTAAATTAAAATTTTTTCTTGGCGTAATCAATTAAATAATTAATATAACACTATATTTTAACTAAAATAACAAAAAACATTGTTTAAATAACGTTTCCCACTTTACCCCAATATCATAATTTGAACATAACTTAGCACCATATAAACAATGTTAAATTATTTGAAAAATATGGAAAAAAGATAATTTATACAAAAACCGAAATCAAAACCGAAACCGTAACATGGAACCGGTATACCGAAACCGTTTCGTTATAAAAACTTAAAACCGAAACCGTAACCGAAACGCAGAAAAAACCGAAACCGAATTCGAAACCTTTATTCGTTTAGGTTTCAATCCTTGGTTTAAACCTTTTTATATAAATCTTCTTCTAGGGAAATTTTTTCTAGAAGATCTATGAATTTCATTTACTACTGCATGCTTAGACATTTTAATATATATATATATATATATATATATATATATATATATATATATATATATATATATATATATATATATATATATATATATATATATATATATATATATATATATATATATATATATATATATATATATATATTGTTTTAAAAAATAGAATTTATTTTATATTTATACAGTTGTCTCTTTGGATTTTGTTATTAATTTATATTGTTTTACATCGTTTTTTATTTGTTTTTGCATTTTTTTGGAAATTTCATAACATAATCTAGTTAACTCTATTTTAATATCTTTATCATAAATTCCAGTCAATTCATTTAATTGTACATCATATTTTTTAGTTCAGAACATTTTTGAATAAACTTATTGTGGTAAAAATTATAAATTTGCTGTTGTAATATTGAATTCTGTTGAGATCTTTATTTGAACTATAATAAAACGAACAGCTTATGATAAAGAAAATAGCGAAGCAAGAAGTTGCACACAAAGCAAAATAGCGAAGAGAACGAAGTGTTGCCAGATAAATAAATACGACAGTGTTGCATATTTCTGATACTCCTTCTCGACACTTTACATTTATAATTAAAATAAACCCATTTGTTTTGAGAATTTACAATGCTTAAACTTTTGTAAATTTTTAGTTAACATATCAGACATCATTTCATTAGTAGAAATATAATTTAAATCAGTTTCATTATTTGTATACAGCTGCCGGATGTGATGATAACGTATGTCAATATGTTTGCTGCGTGCATGAAATGTTGGGTTTTTTACCAGACATTGTGCACTCAGATTGTCGTTGTTCATCATCATCGCGTTGCCTTGTTGAAAGCCCATTTCATCCAATAGCTTTCTGATGTATACGGCTTCTTTTGCTGCTGTCGATAACCCAATGTACTCAGCTTCAGTACTGCTTAGTGCCACAACGCTCTGCTTCTTGGACTCCCAAGAGAATATAGCACCAGCTGCCACAAACGCATAGCCCGAGTGCGATTTCCGGTCCTTGATGTCAGCATACCCAGTCAGCGTCGACGAAACATTCAGTAGGCTTACCGGTCCGGTGATAGTGCAGCTTGTAGTCGGATGTCTTCTTCAAGTAGCGTAATATGTGCTTGACGCCTGCTTCGTGTTCAGCATGCGGATCAGTGTTGCGCTGCGACAATTTACATACTGAGTGTAAAATATCCGGACGTGTCGATATCGCCAAGTACAACAGGGCACCAACGATGGACTGATACTCTGTTTTGTCGACCTTCTTGCAACTCTCGCTGCGGCAGTGTACAATAAAACCAGCATCCAAGGGCGTTGAAACGTCTCTGCAATTCTCCATACCATACCATATTCCTTGATGATTTTTAGAATATACTGCTTTTGACATACAGTGACAGCACCAGTTTCGCCATCACGTTCGAACTCCATGCCAAGAAAATGCGTCAGCTGGCCACCGTCGACGACTTCGAACTCTTTCGAAATCTTAGCTTTAATGTCAATCAGTTCTGACTTACAAGGACTTGCTATTATTAAGTCATCCACATATACGGCTATTATATTGAAAACACTATCGTGGTTGTTCGTATAAACGCATGGCTCGCTGGCACATGACGAAAAACCTAGCATTTTGAGAACTGCGTCCAACTTCGCGTTCCATTCACGACCGCTTTGTTTTAGTCCGTATAGTGACTTCTTCAGCTTCAAAACTCGATTTGGATGTCTTCTATCGTAAAAACACTCTGGTTGCTGCATGTAGACTTTATCGTGTAGATCACTGTTGAGGTAGGCAGACGACACATCCATTTGATGTACGTATAGGCAATGCTCCACTGCTAATGCCACTATCATGCGTATTGTTGAGTACCTGACCACAGACGAGAAGGTTTCAAAATAATATACGCCATAGCGTTGGCTGCATCCCTTAGCGACTAGCCGTGATTTAAAACGCTGCACGCTGCCATCCTTGTCGCGCTTAACTGCAAATACCCACTTGCAGCCAACAACTTTATGGCCATGCGGCAAGTCCACCAAGCTCCAGGTATTATTTTTCACAAGCGCTGCATACTCCTTCTCCATCGATGATTTCCATTCGCTCGCATATCTGCCGCCGAGCGCCACGTCTACGCTGCTTGGGGCCTCCAACGAATCTTCTCTTAGCGCGTTCAATATATTGTATTGTTTTCGCGGACGTCCTCTCGCACCAGAACGTAGAAATCTCGGTCGTCCTGGTCCAATCACAACATCATTTGCGCCATATTCATCTTTGTCATCTAGCGCTGAAACAGCATCGAGTTCAGCAGCCTCACTAACGTGACCTTCGCTAACAGCTGCCTCATGCACAGCGGCCTCACTGCCACCAGAAGCTTCGTCACCACGATCAGCCTCATCACCACCAGCAGCTCATCCAGCAATACACGCTCCAGGTTTTCGTTTTCAAACCCAATCGTATTCGTAAGCTGTTTTTGCTCAATAAATATAACGTCACGACTAGTAATGACTTTACGGTTTTGCGGATTAAACAAACGATATCCTTTGGTCACTTCGGAGTACCCGATCATGATGTATGTCTTCCCCTTTGGACTGAATTTCTTTGTATGCTTTTTATCTAAAGCAATCGCTGTTGCGCCAAACATTTTAAGATAAGCGACTGTTGGTTTTGCACCTGTCCATACCTCATGCGGTGTTTTATCGGCGAGAATTTGTGTTACTGTTCTGTTGCGCAGGTATGCTGCAGTCATCACTGCCTCCGCCCAAAAAGATTCGCCGAGCTGCCCGTGGAGTAGCATAGACCTAGCCATTTCCACTAGCGTCCTGTTGGCTCTCTCTGCGACGCCGTTCTGCTGCGGCGTGTATGGCACCGTCAATTGTCTTTTTATGCCATGCTGCTTCAAAAAATTTTCGAAGACGCCTGCAATATATTCGCGACCGTTATCGCTTCTTATTGTTTTGATTTTACGGCCAGTTTGCTTTTCAGCCAGTGCTTTATAGTCTTTAAAAGCATCGAACACATCACTTTTGGATTTCAAAAAATAAACTGTCATATGTCGCGATTTATCGTCTATAAAAGTAGCAAAATAACACGAACCACCATTCGAAACTGTGCTAATCGGACCGCAAACGTCACTATGCACTACATCAAGCAAATCCTTTGCGCGCGATTCCGATGCTTGTGGAAATGGTTTCACGCTTATTTTACTTTTCGCACAAGTTTCACACACGATGTGATTCGGTATTTTACCAAGCTTCAACCCGTACACACTTTGTTTGTTAGACATTTCTTTCAAACAATTAAAGTTTACATGTCCATAAGTTTACATGTGCCATTTAATCGCGTTATCAATCGAAGCTGGCTGCACCGTTGCATTAAAACACTTATTATGCGCACGTTCGTTCGTACAGTTCACTGCGATGTGTCCGCGCCGACCACAATTGAAACACTTTACGTTTTTTGATTCTTATTGTTGTTATTGTTGAAGTTGCCGTTGCGTGCACCGTTAGCAACGCCTGCGTTGTTTCGCTTTGCTTTTTGAAAATTTGCACTTGAACACGCGCGAGCCTGCATTAATGTTTCCGTTGAATTTTCAAATTTATCGTTGCTTGCTTGCTGCCGCGCTCCTTCTTCAAGCAATTTTACTTTTAGACTGTTGAACGTAGGCAATTCGTCCCGCGTTTCAATTGCTACCACAAAATTTTCAAAATGTTTGGACAAACTTGATAGCAATATTATTACTAAAATCTCGTCAGGCAACGAAACGTCTATTTCAGACAGACCTTCCGTAATTTTACAAAACTCATTTATATGAATTGAGACGTTCTCACCATCAGACAGACTGAGGTATAAAAGTTTTTTTAAACAAAAGTATTTTTCGAGCAGGCCCTTTTGGCTGGTGAATATCGCGGAGCTTATTCCACGCTTGCATTGAATTCACACAGTTCTTCACATGATTTATTTGTGTTGATTTCACGCACAACATTATCGCCGCTAGGGCTTTTTCGTCTTTAACATCGAATGCAGTTTTCTCTGCTGTTGTTGACTGCTCATCTTTTATTAAACGGCCACAAACAACTGCCCACAAATCTCAGTGAATAAGGACACTTTTCATTTGTACCGACCACGGCGCGTAGTTGGAATCGTCCAATTTTTCTATTTGAAAAAACGCACTCATTTTATTGTTTTTCGACACACGAAATTCTTTTATAAAATTGCGAACGCAAGTTTGGACACACCAAAAAACACTTGAACACAAAAATAACTAATTTACAGCACGACGCCTGGGCCCATAACCTGTTGAGATCTTTATTTGAACTATAATAAAACGAACAGCTTATGATAAAGAAAATAGCGAAGCAAGAAGTTGCACACAAAGCAAAATAGCGAAGAGAACGAAGTGTTGCCAGATAAATAAATACAACAGTGTTGCATATTTCTGACAAATTCCAACAAAGAAATGATGATACAAAAATTCCAATACGTATTATATTCGTCCAGGCATAATTGTCTATTTCAGCAATATGTCCATTCTGTTTTAAAAAAAATGTACACCTTCTATCACGTTTTCGATACTTAAATTCACAATTCAAATTATGTAATGTGGGATGATCTAATATTGTGTCTGGAGAAATAAACTTATGATGGTCCAGTTTTAATTGTATGTATTCTTTGTATGCCATAAGATGTATCCATTCATCTCTTTCTAAACCAATGAAATTTTTCTTGTTACGTTGAATCCATATCATTGGTTTAAAGTTCCGCGTTGTTGAAAATCCACACTTAATTTTTATATTAGCACTGATATAGTTTTCCAATCCATAATTTCATGTTCCTGTCTCTTTCTTACATTACGAATTATACTTTTATTTACCTGCTGTTAATCCATCTTTTGAAACAAACCAAGGCACACTAAATTATTTCTGGTGAAATGCTAGCTCTATAACCAGTTAAAAATTTTTAAATAGTTCAGTTAGTAAATATCATCAAATTTAAAATGAACGCAGTTGAGAAAGAGAAGTCTCTCATAGTTGATTTTCAATACGTAACCGGAAATGGTAACCAAGTATTCATTAAAGAGTTGGCGTATATGAGTGGAGGCTCAGTAATACCTAACTACTATCTTTTTAAATCTCCGTATTCATACAATGAACTAGATAGTGCTTCGAAACGGAGACATATGTTCTGTAAAAGACATTTTAACGGACTGGATTGGACCGCTGGATTCATCGATATTTAAACGTATCAGATATTTTGGGATCTCTTAAGAAATATAATACTATCTTTGTTGTAGGACAACATAAAAAAGATTTCTTAGAACGATTTGTATCTTCAAAAGTAATTAATATTAATCTTGATACGAGTTTAGGTAATTTACCAGACTACTTTACAAATTGCAAGCAACATCAAAATTTTCGATACAAAAGCGCTCTAAATAAGGTTTTTAAAATATTCTTACACTTGGAAAAAAACTACTTTAGTTCTAATGAATATTGTGAAATTCTGGTATAATATTGTGAAATTATTACATAATATTGTGAAATTATTAAATAATATAATGAAATTATTATATAGTAAATATATACAAAATAAAATTCTTTTTTTTATGTTTATTTTTATATATGTATAACTTGAGTTCTGAATGCGAGGTCGATGGATTTTAGTCCAGTTTTGAATTTCATCGAAGATACACGTAAAATTATTTACAGTCAGGATGGATATATTGACTGTTAAAAGTTTTTTAAAGGAGTTTCAAAATGTATTATTTGAGGATCATAAATTGGAAATTTTAGATCACATCGAATCTTTAAAACAATATCAGCATATGGAACAGGTGCATTCAATCAATGGTAAACACTATGTATGCTGTTGTTGTTCTAAAAATGAAAAGACATGCGGACCAGATACTTGCGAATGTTCAGACTCCAAGTTTACCTGTGTAAAGATTGAAAAACTTATGAAGTTATATTTAAGAATTTGGTTTAGTACACACATTAATTTAATTAAATAAATGAGTATATATAAAAAATAAAATCAAAATATCTTTCATTCGTACTATATAGTTCAACCATATAAAATGTTTTATCAATATATTCATCCATTCACAATGTTAATTAGC
The DNA here is from genome assembly GCA_951804985.1 of Dryomyza anilis. Taxonomy (NCBI): domain Eukaryota; kingdom Metazoa; phylum Arthropoda; class Insecta; order Diptera; family Dryomyzidae; genus Dryomyza; species Dryomyza anilis. The sequence goes on from OX638135.1 coordinate 8,953,278, forward strand.
GGACCATCAGATTCAGGAAAAACAACATTTTTGAAAAATTTGTTAGAAAACAAAGATATGTTGATTAGCAAGCGTATTAATAGAGTTATTTGGTGCTATGGTGAAGAGCATGCAAAACCATCATTTAACAATATAGAATATATTAAAGGAATACCTGATAATTTCGAAAACGAATTAAACGAACCAGTCCTTGTTATTTTGGACGATCTAATGATGGGGGCATTCAATAAAGAAATCTGTTAACTTTTCACAAAAGGATCGCATCATCGAAATTTGTCTATAATTGTTGTAACTCAAAATATTTTTCATAAATCCTCTCATACTCGAGACATTTCATTAAATACAAAATATAATGAGATAAACTTCAATTTCAGCACTTGGCCAGACAAATTTGTCCTGAAAATTCAAAAGAGTTGATGAGGATATATAAAGAGGTCACTGATGAACCACATCGAACAAATATATTCGACAAAGAGTGTTGTTATTGTTACTGCGATACAAGTGAAAATGGTTTACAAAAAGAATCTAAAGCGATTGAAGGAAAACAAGCATATTTTATACACGATCAAAAATGCTGATATCAAATTAAGGAAAGGTATATTAAAAAACGCAACTCCTGATCTTATTAAGACAATTGCAGAAATTTCTAATAATACACTTAGAGGAAATAATAAATTAAAAACTAAGGATAAACAGTATTTAGAAAAGTATAAAAAAGAGCTTTTGATGTCTGGCACTTAGCTCGAAACGAAAAGTTCTTATTCAGAAAGGAGGATTCTTTCCAGTGCTTATATCTTCGTTACTATCCGGAATAATTGGAAAATTAATTGAAAATGTCTAAATTAAAATTAAATAAAGTATTACATCCAAATACATATAATATGATCTTAAATGACTCTTCAGCATCAATATTTTTGAATAGAAAACTTTTACCAATATTCTCAAATAAAAATACATCCGATTTTAATAAATGGCTAAGTGTTCAACAAGATTTGAAAAAATATTTCTATTTAAAACGCAATTTAAAGAATCCTAATCAATTAGAAGAAAACAATCAAGGTGAACATAAAAACGACAAAAAAGACATTGGTACTCAGACAAGTGACTTTACTAATGAGTTCACTCCACGAATTACAGAAAAAATAAAATCAATGCCACACTTTGACGATCAAAAAAATGTTGATAATGAAGAAAATATATCTTCAAGTAAAACGGTTAATCCTAAAACAAGTCAAATCTCCGCAATACCTATAAAATATAAAATAAACAAAACTGTTGTTCCGACTACATCGACTCCTAAGCAAGTCAAAAGAAAATTGATAGATATGACACCAAATTTAAATAGGACAATCCTAGAAAAAAACGGGAGCTATCTATGAAACTAAGTAGAGCGACATTAAAGAAAAAAGAGAAAAAATATCGAGTTTTCAGTCAACCATATAAAATTAAAAGTTCTATCAAATCGATTCAATATGGAGAAAATGATGTTGACTGGATATCATTATAGAATATAAAATTCAACATTGAGTAAATTTCTTTATTATACGTCGATAAACGCTGTAATGAACAACTTAAGCGATTTTTTTTGTGTCTCTTTTGAGAATAACTCTATTATTATATACACTCTAGTGTAATATATAAAAATGTACAATCTGCATTTACCAACATAATAAATATTCCTACGCAAATAACTGAGGATTGGGAAGTTGGACTTACTGAAATATTTGTAAATCATAGATATATAGATAATATAACGAGCGTACCTGAGGCTGTAGTACCAGACATTTTATTAGTGTACACTGATATAATTTAACCAAGGTGTGTTGGTGACACTAATTTAAGATGCATAAAGATACTAGCATAAAATGGACTTAGACAACTAATAAGATTCTCATTTGTAGAATATTATCCTCTTAAAATATTGACTATTAAAGATATCTCTGTTTTAATAAGTGATTTAAAAGGACATAAAGTTTATTTGAAACCTAGCAGCATACCAATATATTTAACTCTTCACTTTCGAAAAAGGAATAAAAGAGGATGAGTTGTAATAATTAACTCATATTTAAAAACAACAAGCATGGAGCAACTTTACACGCAGTACTATCTTAATCAATCGGGATCCGGAATAAGTCATATTGGAAATATAGCACCGAGATTAATACAACAAGGCAGAGGAATTGGATCATTCTTTGCTGGGTTGTATAGAAATTTAAAACCTTTATTTCTTTCGGGATTCAATTCTTTAAAAAATCAGGCAATTGAATCTGGAAAAACTATTATTGATTTTGGAAAAAAAACGCTGAGAAATATTTTGGAAGAACAAGGTAGAGATGCTATAGCCAACCTCACAAATAAGGCTGTCAATAAAATTTCTAAAAAATTTCAAAAAGGATCGGGAAAAAATAATATAAAACGGAAGAACCCTAAACGAACTCGTCATTCTAGGAAAACAACCAACAGCAAACGTTTCAAAAAAATACGTAAATATATACGTAAAACAAGAAAAAACTTATCCAAGGATATTTTCTCATAAAAAATACGATAAATAAAACCGACAAATGGAGTGCATGAAAAGCGAGCTTGATTTATTTGAACCTCTTCCAATTCAAAATAGTGTTTTACGCACAGAAGAAGTTGCATACAATCCGATCGCTTCTTTAGATAATGCTGGAAAAAATTGAATTTGTATGTTTGGGAAATGGTGAAACGTATGGAGATTTATCTAGGGTTTATTTACGACTTGTGGTACAATTAAAAGATATACATAATAACGATTTAACTGATGGATCTGTGAAGGTAGTTAATAATATTCTTCACTCAATATTCAGAAGCTCTTCAGTATATTTAAACAATGTATTGATTTCACAGAGCGATAATAATTATCATTATCGTTCATATATACAAACTCTATTAAACTATGGAACGGATGCCAGCAACATCAGGTTGGTATCCAGATACTGCTGCTGAGTCGGTCAGTAATATTGCATTAGACACACGAAAACTTATTTTCCAAAAAAGTAATAAAGTTGAACTATATTGAAAAGTGGCATGGAGATATTTTCAATCAAACCAAGCTATTGCTAAACAATGTTATCTGAGAATTACATTCAATTTAGAGAAATCAGCATTTTATGTAATAGAAACAACTGGCGAATCATCACTAAAAATTTTGGAGGCACAATTATTTATGAATCATGTTACAATTAATTAATACAATTAATGAATACTTCTCGCTCATCATAAAGTATTACAAAACAAAAACGCTATATATCCCTATAGCAGAGTAGAAGTAAAGTCATTCACACTTTATCCAGGTAATCATTCATTATCAATTGATAATGTGGTGATTGGCCAGTTACCAAACTATTTGTCATTTAGCATGGTGCTAAATAAATAATATACAGGAGATAGAAAACTCAATCCATTTGAATTTAAACATTTTAATTTACAAAGATAAATGGCGTATAAGTACCTTCTCAACCATTAGAATTTGATTATCAAAATAATACCAATGGAATGAGCTCAAGAGGCTACAATTTGCTATTCAAGGGAAATGGCATTAAATATTTTGATAAAGGAAACCATATAACGAAAGACTTGTTTGATAACGGTTTCTTCATTTTGGCATTTGATCTGACTGCTGATCAATCAAATACACACATGTGTGCAAACTTATTAAATCAAGGAACCATTCGAATTGAAGGAAGATTTTCCAAACCATTGGACGAAGCTATAACTTGCATTGTATACAGTGAATATGATTCAATGCTAGACATTGATAGAAATCGAAACGTTCGAATTACATTATAAATATGAATACGTTGCACATAAGAAATGATCTGAGTAAAAATCCTTTTACCAAACGATATTTTAAAGGAGTATTCTCATCGGATCAATTACCAAAAACCGTAACTAAACCAGCAGTTATAATAGCATCTGGCTCTCACAGGATTGCATTTTACTTTGATACCAAAAATAATGCCGAATATTTTGACTCCTCTGGATAACCTTCTCTTAAGCGAGAATTCATAATAGAAATAGCAAAAAAATGATTTATAATAAATATCAAATACAAGGAATTTTCCAATACTTGTGGATATTATTGTGTATTATTTTCCTTATACAAATGCCAACATAAAAGTATGAATTATTTTCAACACCTTTTTAACAAAACTAATTTCAAATATAATGATATTATTATTTTAAAAATGTATAAGAAAAAGTTTAAAAAATAAAAAAAATTATAAACATATTGATGTTTTTTTATTTATTTATATATATTCTTTACAAAATATTTTATTTATTTTCATATATAATATTTATACTATTGAATTCAAAAACCGCCATTTTATATTTGGCTTTATCTCTTCCTTTAAAAATAACACTATTAATGTCATTATCCTTTAATTTTTATATTGTTTGAAAAACCTCTCCAATTCGTTTTGGTAAAAATATCCACAGAGGAGAGCTATCTTCGTCCATTAGTGTCAATACCATTTTATCACTATATTGGGTTTCCTTCAATTTACATCCTGTAATATTATACTCAAATTCAATTTTCAGATCATCTATCTTTGTATATCCCTATCCAATCCGACAGTTGTTTAATTGGTGAAGTAAAGCCTAAAGAAATTTTAATAAATATTACAAAATATATTAATAATAAAGCACAAAATGTTTTTCTTACCATGATTGTTTCCAATTGATTCTTTTTTTAGACTAACTAAATTTTACAAACTGAAGGTGTTATATATACGAATTAAAACTGTTTTGAAAAATTATGTGAAAGAGACAAAAAACAAGCTTTGAAACATTAAATTATGTATGTTAAAAGAGATGCATCTATATTTTGAAAAATATATTTTCTAAAATATAACAAAGAATTTGTTTATTTTCTATTGGACGTATTTACATGAGTACACTGAGGGAAAAAGTAATAAAATTAAATAAAAAAGCAATAAATTTAAATACTTTTCGACACGTTTTTCACCCGTAGTCTTTTGCATTTAAATTAAATACTTTTTATTTAAAGTGGATGTAAATGCTTTTTATTTAAATTTATTACGTACGTAATAAAATTTGATGTAAATACTTTTTATTTAAATTTATTACGTATGTAATAAAATTTAAAGTAAATACTTTTTATTAAAGTTATAACATTTTAATTTAAACACAATAATATTTATTTCATATAAAGAATGTTCCTAATCTTCTTATATGAGATAAAATTATTATTTTATTTTTCTTTTTTCGAAATTTTTAATAAAATTAAATACTTTTTATTTAATTAAAAATTAAATACGCGCGTAATATTTTTTGTATGGAGTATTACGTTTTTTATTACAAAAGTATTTAAATCAAATTTAAATAAATGTTATTTAATCGTAGCCGCGGTAGCTCAGTGGTTAGTGCGTTGGACTGCGAGCCGAAAGGTCCCCGGTTCAAGCCTGGACTGGGGCTAACTATTATTATTATTATTATTTAATTTTATTACGTCACTTTTTCCTTAGTGTATGTACATGAGACAAATAGAGATAAAAATACATTTGATTGTTTTAATATACATAAATATATATTTATATATAACTAAATCTAAAAATATTTGGTCGTTGTCATACCAACCCCAGCTTTTTTTTATAATAATCCCCTTCCGCTCTTTTTACTATTTCTTCCAAACAAGCTTCCTCCAAATCTTCGGAGATTAATTCAATATTAGACTCTATAACTGGTTCATTTGTCGTCTCGACAATAGAAAATGTTCCGCTAGCAAAATTATAGGCTACATCTTTTGAATTCGAATCGCTATCGCTCCACTGCCATGCTTGTATTCCTCGTTCTGCTAAAGCCGACTGTGAATACTCCTCATCATCCAGAATATTTTGAGCAGGCTCATATAGAGGTCGTTCTATTGAGGACGAAGTTTTTTCTATATACTCCCTATCGTTTCAAATATCCTGAGCAGGTTGTCAAACTTCAGAAAGGAATTGTTCTGGTAGGATAGGGCTGACTATTGGTGATGGTGTGCATTGGTGTGTAGTAAGTAAATACTCCTGTGAATACTCCTCAGTGTCCAGAATATTTTGAGCAGGCTCATATATAGAGCGTTCTATTGGAGTCGAAGTATTTTCCATTAACTCCCTACCGTTCCAAATATCCTGAGCAGGTTGATAATCTTCAGAAAGAAATTGTTCTGGTAGGATGGTGTGCAGTGATGTGTTGATTCGATAGTTATAAAACTATCATCGATATCGATGACATCAGGATCCACTCGCACCGATGGTCTGTTTGAAGCACTTGTTCTCCTTTTGCGTTGGTTAGCAAGTGGAGCAGCATTTCTCTTATTTATATTAGATGATGATGGTTGTTTGCATCTAATTTCATCTTCATCATCAGAGATACTTATAATGCTTGAATTTTGTTGCCTGCTTGGTGCTGCTTGGTGTCTTCTTGGTGCTGTTTGTTGTCTGCTTGGTTCTGCTTGTTGTCTGCTTGGTGCGGCTGCATGATGTATGCTTGGTGCAGCTTGTTGTCTGATAGATACTACTGCATGATGCATGACTGGTGCTGCTTGGTGTCTGCTAGGTGCTGCTGCTGCCCTGCGAGCGTCATAGTCCCTGCCTGCCAATTTTTCGCCATTGCATTCGAATTCATGCTTCGGTTTTAAAAAGATACTGACGATTTCGTTACACTTTTTACACAGGAACATGTTTGTATTGTTTTTATTGATTTTGTTTTAAATTTAACAAAAAAAAGTTGATAAATTTAATATTATTTTTTTAATTAGATTTAAAAAATAATAATTTTTAACACTTCATTTAAACTTTATATAAAATTTTACAAGCAATTTACTCAATGCACACGTTACGCGGTTTGTAACTGATTCCAAAAGAAAGAAAATCTAATCGAACTCGGACATTTCAGAAGTTCCAAGGATTATGTATTTTATCGAAAACGATATCAACCCTTACTTACTTACTTACTTAAATGGCCCTTACAACCGTGGGTCGGTTTTGGCCGCTGAGATGAAGCCGCGCCAGTCGGATCTGCTTTGCGCGCGCTGACGCCAGTTAGAAATACCAAGCGTTGCCAGGTTGTCCTCAACTTGGTCTTTCCAACGCAGATTTGGACGCCCTCTTCTACGCTGTCCACCTTCGAGTTTCGATTCAAGCACCTTCTTGGCTGGAGTGTTTTCATCCATTCGTTCGACATGACCTAGCCAGCGAAGCCGCTGGATCTTGATGCGCTTGACTATGTCAATGTCGTCGAATATCTCATACAGCTCGTGGTTCATCCTGATTCGATACTCGTTAGCAAAGCAGATAGGGCCAAAGATTTTACGGAGAATCTTTCTCTCGAACGCTCCCAGTACTCTCTCATCGGTGGTGGCCAGCGTCCATGTTTCTGCACCATAAAGTAGGACGGGCATGATGAGTGACTTGTAGAGCGTTATTTTTGTCCGGCGAGAGAGGGCTCTGCTTCTCAATTGCCTACTGAGCCCAAAGTAGCACCTGTTGGCAAGAGTTATTCTCCGTTTGATCTCCAGGCTGACGTCGTTGTTGCTGTTTACGCTGGATCCCAGATAGACGAAGTCCTTCACAATGTCGAACTTGTGGGTGTCAAAATCAGCTTTTTGTCCAAGACGCACGGACTCTTTTTTGCTTGTTGACACAAGGAACTTCGTCTTGTCCTCGTTCACCGCTAGACCCATTCGACGCGACTCTTTCTCCAATCTGGAGAATGCTGCGCTGACTGCTCGTGTGCTCCTGCCAATGATATCAATATCGTCGGCATATGCGAGCAGCATGACACTTTTGTTGAGGATAGTGCCGCTTTGACGGAGTTCGGCAGCTCGAACTATTTTCTCCATCAATAAGTTAAAAAAGTCGCACGATAGGGAGTCACCCTGTCTGAAACCTCGTTCGGTATGAAATGGCTCGGAGAGGTCTTTTCCTATTCTCACTGAGCAACGTGTGTTGCTCAGGGTCATCCTGCAAAGCCTTATAAGTTTCGCAGGTATACCGAACTCAGACATTGCGGCGTATAATCGTTCCCTTATCGGAGTGTCGAAGGCGGCTTTATAGTCGACTAATAGGTGGTAGGTGTCGATCTGTTTTTCTAGGGTCTTTTCCTGGATTAGGCGCAATGTGAAAATCTGGTCTATGGTGGACTTTCCAGGTCTGAAGCCGCACTGATAAGGTCCAATCAGTCTGTTGACGATGGGCTTCAGTCTTTCACATAATACGCTCGATAGAACCTTGTATGCGATATTGAGTAGGCTGATCCCACGGTAGTTGGCGCAGATAGTGGGATCCCCTTTCTTAAGGATTGGGCAGAGTACACTGAGGTTCCAGTCACTTGGCATGCTTTCATCCGACCATATTCTGCTTACGAGCTCGTGCATGCTCTCTATTAGCTCTTCGCCTCCGGTCTTAAACAATTCTGCAGGCAGGCCATCAGCACCTGCGGCTTTGTTGTTTTTCAGCCGAGCAATGGCTGTTCTGACCTCGTCATGGTCGGGTGGCGGAATCTCAACGTCGTCATCAAGTACTGGGGTTGCCGGGTTTGCTTCTCTATCGGTGGAATTGAGGTCATCATCACCGGTCAGCAGTTTAGAGAAGTGATCCCTCCATATTTTCAGTGTGCTCTGGATATCTGTCACTAGATTTCCGTTCTCATCTTTACAGGAAGAGGCTCCGGATTTCGAACCTCCGGCTAGGCGTCTTATTTTCTCGAAGAATTTTCGAGCCTCATTCCTGTCCCCATGCATCTCAATCTCCTCACACTCACGTCTTTCTGCCTCGCTTTTTTTACGCCTGAAAAGACGTCTCTCTTCCCTCCTCTTCTCTTTGTATCGCTCCTTCGCAGCTCGCGTAGCTACTGACTGCAGGGTGGATTTGTACGCAGCGTCTTTCTCTGCAGTGGCCGCGCGACACTCTTGGTCATACCACTGATTCCTCAGGGGGCGTTGGAATCCAAGCACCTCTTCGGCAGCCGTACGCATAGAGCAGGAGATATGATTCCACTGCGCGCTTATATCATCGAGAGGAGGAGTGCTTTGTCTAAGCAGGTGTGAGAGTCGAGTGGAAAAGGCTTGCGTTGTCTGTTGTGATTGCAGCTTTCCGACGTCTAGCTTTCTCTGCGTTTGGTTCCGTACGTTCTTCGCAGCGCTTAAGCGTGTGCGGACCTTGGCTGCTACAAGGTAATGATCCGAGTCCATATTGGCACCTCGGATTGTGCGTACGTCCATCACGCTCGAAGCGTGCCTTCCGTCAATCACAACGTGATCAATTTGATTTCGAGTTTTTTGATCGGGCGACAACCATGTGGCCTTGTGGATATCGAAATGTTCGAATCTAGTGCTACTAACTACCATGTTTCGTGCTGCGGCGAAGTCGATTAGCCTCGTTCCGTTATCGGAAGTGTTGGCATGGAGGCTAAATTTTCCGATTGTGGGACAATAGATGGCTTCTCTGCCCACCTTGGCGTTAAAATCGCCTAGCACGATTTTGATATCGTGGCGGGGGCAGCGCTCGTATGCGTTGTCTAGGCGCTCGTAGAAGCGCTCTTTTGTCTCGTCATCTTTCTCGTTCGTCGGAGCGTGTGCACAAATTAGGCTGATATGGAAATATTTAGCCTTGATGCGGATTGTTGCCAGCCTTTCGTCCACGGGCGTGAACCTAGAGACAAGGTGGCGGAGTCTCTTGCCGACCACAAATCCACATCCAAATTCGTGTCTCTCCGCATGGCAGCTGTAGTAGATATCACAGGACGCTTGTTTCGAACAGCCCTGTCCCGTCCATCGCATCTCCTGGATAGCGGTGATGTCAGCCTTATATTTTTCGAGGACATCTGCCAGCTGGATAGAGGCACCTTCCCTATAAAGGGTCCGGACATTCCAGGTGCATATCCGTAAATCATGGTCCTTAAAACGTTTGCGTGGGTCGTCATCGTTGTAATCGGTCGTTATCCGAGGCTTCTTTTTTGTTTTCATTGGGCGCATGGGTTTTTTCCGTGGTGGGACCCAAACCCAACGCACGAACCCTCACTCTGAGGGAGATGCTCGCCACTCACTTTAGCCGACTTCTACACCGGGTGGTGTAGAGCGCCGTTTCCAGGGACTTCCACGAGGAGGACTTCCACCGAAGTGGAGGTGTCACCATTTGACAATTTGTCAATTCTGGTGACCAGTGAGTTGACTTGAGACGACACCGACAAGGATTGCGCTGGCTTCGCCATGTTGAAGCACTCAGACACGTTGCCTTGTGATAATCGCCCCCATAGTCCCCACCCTTAATTAAAAAAAAAAAACAATAACCATTCAATAACACTATATATGTTTACAGAAGATACAAATCGTCATAAACTAAAAATTTTATGACGGTTGCATTTACCTTTGTTCTTTTGTAATAACTAAAAAAAAGGTCAATATAAAAACGATCCCACACTGCGACAGACAGGTGCACATTAAATTGACAGTTCGGTTTCGGACATTTTATGACAGGTTCAAGGATCATGTTTGTTCTTGTTCAATAGAAAACCTTTTTATAATCATTTTTAATGACGTCATAAACTAGAAATTTTATGACGGTTGCATATACCTTTGTTCTAACTAAAAAGGTCAATATAAAAAACTATCACATTTTTTTATTACGGTTGCATAAACCTTTTGTTCTAACTAAAAATGGTAACATAAAAAAAAAAAAAAAACGATCACACCCTCTGATATAATTAAAAAGGTCAACATGAAAAATATACACATGCATTTTTTTCTCTGCACCTCTTGCAGACTCTCGAAAAAATACTGATCGCTCTCCGAGCCTTTGCAGGCTCTCGCAAAAACACTGATCCCTCTCTGAGTCTTTGCAGACTCTCGCAAAAACACTGATCCCACCCAATGCTTACATCTGAACCTGAAGCATGTATTCTTCGATCGAAAACTGTATGATACTAGTCTATAAAAATACCAACATGAATTACAACTAGTAATTCCAAAATTATTCTAATAGGAATTCCAGCAAGTATTCTAACAAGTATTCCAATAGGAATTCCAGCAAGTATTCTAACACGTATTCCAATAGGAATTCCAGCAAGTATTTTAAAAAGTATTCCAATAGAAATTCCAATACGTATTTGCATAAACTGCTATTATCTTTTTGCCAAATGGCCTATGACAGAAGAATCAGGGGTCCCCTATCTATACTACTGCCTAATTGGATCCAATTGGAAGTTGCCTGCCAACTTTTCGCCATTGCATTCGAATTCATGCTTCGGTTTTAAAAAGATACTGAAGATTTCGTTACACTTTTTACACAGGAACATGTTTGTATTGTTTTTATTGATTTTGTTTTAAATTTAACAAAAAAAAGTTGATAAATTTAATATTATTTTTTTAATTAGATTTAAAAAATAATAATTTTTAACACTTCATTTAAACTTTATATAAAATTTTACAAGCAATTTACTCAATGCACACGTTACGCGGAGGAGCGGTTTGTAACTGATTCCAAGAGAAAGAAAATCTAATCGAACTCGGACATTTCAGAAGTTCCAAGGATTATGTATTTTATCGAAAACGATATCAACCCTTAATTAAAAAAAAAAACAATAACCATTCAATAACACTATATATGTTTACATAAGATACAAATCGTCATAAACTCAAAATTTTATGACGGTTGCATTTACCTTTGTTCTTTTGTAATAACTAAAAAAAAGGTCAATATAAAAACGATCCCACACTGCGACAGACAGGTGCACATTAAATTGACAGTTCGGTTTCGGACATTTTATGACAGGTTCAAGGATCATGTTTGTTCTTGTTCAATAGAAAACCTTTTTATAATCATTTTTAATGACGTCATAAACTAGAAATTTTATGACGGTTGCATATACCTTTGTTCTAACTAAAAAAGGTCAATATAAAAAACTATCACATTTTTTTATTACGGTTGCATAAACCTTTTGTTCTAACTAAAAATGGTAATATAAAAAAAAAAACGATCCCACCTTCTGATATAATTAAAAAGGTCAACATGAAAAATATCCCACAATCTTCGAGTACCTGCGAAGGTACACATGCATTTTTTTCTCTGCACCTCTTGCAGACTCTCGAAAAAATACTGATCGCTCTCCGAGCCTTTGCAGGCTCTCGCAAAAACACTGATCCCTCTCTGAGTCTTTGCAGACTCTCGCAAAAACACTGATCCCACCCAATGCTTACACCTGAACCTGAAGCATGTATTCTTCGATCGAAAACTGTATGATACTAGTCTATAAAAATACCAACATGAATTCCAACTAGTAATTCCAAAATTATTCTAATAGGAATTCCAGCAAGTATTCTAACAAGTATTCCAATAGGAATTCCAGCAAGTATTCTAACACGTATTCCAATAGGAATTCCAGCAAGTATTTTAACAAGTATTCCAATAGAAATTCCAATACGTATTTGCATAAACTGCTATTCTCTTTTTGCCAAATGGCCTATGACAGAAGAATCAGGGGTCCCCTATCTATACTACTGCCTAATTGGATCCAATTGGAAGTTAGGGGCCAGATGCGAGGGGGTCCCATATCTATACTACTGATGATATTTACAATTCATATATTTTTTATACCTTACACCTATGAGGTACAGGGTATATTAACTTTGTGCATATATTGTAACGTCCCTTAGGAGGCGTGTCCGATATGGGAAAGTATATATATTCTTGATCAGCATTACAACCCGAGTCCCTTTAGCTATGTGCGTCTGTTTGTCCGTCTTGCTGTCCGACAACCCGAGTCCGTTTAGCCATGTCCGTCTGTTTGTCCGTCTTGCTGTCCGAATACAGAAAAACTTGAGAAATACTGATCGGAATGCGATGAAATTTCGTCTCAATATATTTTAGCAAAAGTAGGAACTGAGTTTGAAGATGAGCCAAATTGATCAACGGACACGCCCACCTCCCATACAAGTCACTTTTATATAACACCATAACTACCATAACTACAAAATTATTGACAAATTGATTACACTGATATTTTTAAAACGTAAGTCATCGTTTTGACTTGGAATGCCCCATATTTATTCACTCCACTCTTTAAAAAAATGATATCTGAAATATATAAAATATATAAAATATATATATATATATATATATATATATATATATATATATATATATATATATATATATATATATATATATATATATATGATATGACGAAATTGCATCGCATTCCGATCAGTATTTCTCAAGTTTTTCTGTATTCGGACAGCAAGACGGACAAACAGACGGACATGGCTAAACGGACTCGGGTTGTAATGCTGATCCAGAATATATATACTTTCCCATATCGGACACGTCTCCTAAGGGACGTTACAATATATGCACAAAGTTAATATACCCTGTACCTCATAGGTGTAGGGTATAAAAAATATATGAATTGTAAATATCATCATTTTATCAGCAGTAGTCTCGAGTGGCAGTTTTGTTCAGGATGCGATCATTGTCAGATAAGACAGCCTGATTTCAAGTCAGGCAATGATCAGGGGTTTTGATTAGTGCCTGATTCAACACGTGACGCTTTATGAAGTAGCTATCCTGATCAGGTTGCCTGATCAGGCTTTCTGATCTTACCCTTTTCATAACATTATATAATACAATTCTTAAACTGCTTTTACCAAATTTGAGACCTTTCAAACAAAAAATATTTTTGTGAACAAAGTTACTTTTGCAAAAAAAAAATTTAAAAATATTGAGAATTTGTATATCTTTTTCATTTGAGTATAACATTTTTTACTAGAATATTTTATTTTATTAGAATAATTTTGCTACCCAATTTGTTATAAAATCTCGATGATATTGTATTAATACGAGGTTTTTTTTCATGTGTGTCACATGTATATCATCAGTTTCTCGATGATACACATATTAATACGAGGTTTTTTTCATAAGTGTCACATCAGTTCTTCTCAATTAGACTTTGTATCAGTATTTCTTATGGAGATTGGATCAGGTTGCCTTACGTGGATCTGAAATTAGGATTACCCTACTCGACCCTGATCAGTATCATTTCAGGTGGCCTTTGGGATACCTTATCGTATTCTGATCAGAATCGGATGTGAAATAAGGCTAACCTTGACCAATTTCCACTCGGGCTTCCTACCAAAGGCCACCTGAAATGATTCTGATCTGTCGGTTGCCATGCAGCCAGGCGTATGAACTTCCAGCAGGACATCCCGACTCAGCTCGGCTGGTAGGGCGCCAGTGGTGGCCTGCGTTGAAAATTCCGCAGGTGGAGAGAGTTATTGACTGCTCCCAGAGTTCGGACAGGACGGTAGTCGTGCGTCCTTCCGCAACTCCAGATGGTCATGGAGAGAGGAACCCGGATGGGAAAAGGCGACTCTCTGGTGCGGCTAGGCGATTAAAAGCCAAACAACGCAAGAGAGCTGCCTCTCACATCTCTGGGACCCCCTCCCTGGACAGTGAACAAACCGCTGACAACAGGGACCATCAGTTGAAGCCAGCCGCAACACTTGTCTCAAAAGATCGGGCATGCGACTGCGCTCTGCTGAGGAGATGACCCAGGTTGGACTGGCGAAGAAAAACAGGACACAGGCAAAATATCTGGCTATTTTTTATTTTTCTACGTTATCAACCATAAAATTTGAATTTTAGCTCGAGCTAATAATTACAAACTGCTTGGTTGTCGTCTAAAATATGTATCCTGTTAAAAAATATCCAACACGCTGTCGATAACAAAAATGTCGAAAAAAATTTAATATGACGAAATCATTTTTTGACGAAAAAATGATAGAAAATGTCGAAAAAAACTGCAAAATAACAAAATATAAATATAGTTCAAGTAAATATAATAAAACACTAAGATTAAAAAAAGAACAAAGATATTAAAAAAACAACGTAGACACCATAATTCTGAGTCCCGTTGGAAACCTTAACGAAGTTTCTAGCATCAAGAGATATTTCAATAGGAAACACCATACAAAAGTTATCTTTACAATTTTTTAACATTGGACTGTATCTCTGGAAAAAGTTATATCTCTGAAAAAAGTTGTCGGAAAAATACAAAAAAAAAATGGTAAATGCAGATACCGATACCCTTAATGCATGGTTTCCATGCTATCTTATTATTATTTGCTATAAATGAGTGAACACAATATATTATTGTTTTTATAACAAACTGACATTCAAAATTCTTTCAGAAAATTAAGCAGCCGCTGCTGTTTCGTTGGAAATGTCCAATGCCAAGTTTTCTTAAATCCTTAAATTTTAGACCCATTACTATGATGAAGAGATTGACCATATATCTAAATATACATACATATATATATATATATATATATATATATATATATATATATATATATATATATATATATATATATATATAATCAACTTAAGAAACTTTTAAAACTGTATTTTTTTATATTAATATTAATTGTGAAAAATATAAACATAAGCAAACAGAAATATTCCGCTCATAATTCAGTTCAATTTTCAAGAAAAATTAATTAAATAATATTTTGTTATCAACTTTTAAATGTTCGTACGTTGTGTGCGATGGAAATTGCTCCTAACTTAAGTGAGCATAAGTGAATAAAACTTGACAAAGCTAAGCAAAGAAATCATTATAGGCATCAACATTGAAATTGTGTGTGTTTTCGTACAATTACGTTCGGTAAGCGCAATATAGTTAGCGCTTAAGTCTTGCTCTTGCATAGGTACATAAGTTATTGTTCTTGCAATACCTTTCTTGCTCTTGTTTGCAAAAATCTTTCAAAATTTTACTTTTAAATTTTAAATAAAAGATCGAAGACAAATATCTTAAACTGCATATTAATTATGAAACCGTATAGAATTTGAACACAAATTGTATTTAAGTTACTTATTTTTCATATTTTCAATTTGTTCAACCAAAAATATATTATTTTACTAACAAAAAAAAAACTATAACATACAAATTTGAATTATATTTTAACGGAAATGAACCAATAAAAAATAATTGTATAAATCAAGTGATGTTGACGAGACAATTCAAAATCTCAAGGCCATATTAAAATGAACATATACATTCATACACTAAGAAAACAAAGATGATTACCAGAAATACCACAGCCCTAAATATTGCTAGCAACCGTCTTTCAAATTTACGATTATTTAAAGCAAACATCAATTAAACATCTTACAAATAGGAAGATAGTTGAGGAATATTTGGAAAAGGTACTCCATTAGAATTCGCGAAGTATTTATTCCAGAATTAAAACAGTATCCAGGTTATACATCACCATCATCTTTATAAATCCTTTGAATGTAAAATTGTACAACGATTTGAGACTTCTTCGCGGAAAAACCAAGTCCGCCTTGTCATCAAAGTAAACTCTAAAAAAAAATTATTTTCCGGGTTCATAATTTCAATCCCAGGAAATTTTATTTTCACTCTTAAAATTAAAATTTAAAATTTGAGTTCACACTTTTTTAACATTGGATTTACTTAATAGTTTTGAATAAATCGAGCGTAAGGAAAAAGTTCGCCATTTTCCTTTTTATAGTAGTCAAATGTCAAAATAAGCCAACAGTTTTACTGCAAAAGTTTAAGAACTCAGGATGTTTGCTCTCAGTCAACTGTAAATATTTCAATTTTCATTGTTGTTGTGGCAAACATCTCGTAACTATCTGCATACATGTCATATTTAAATAATACTAAGAGTTTTGCTACAAGTTTATTTAAAGTTATGAAATCTTTGAATATTTGCTACAAGGCGTAAATTTAAACTGATAGTTGAAGTAAGACTTTGATAACCATCTCGTTTTCTTAGTGTAATAAATATAAGGAATATTTCGTATAGGCATTTTTCTGTTTTCGTCAGAGATTAAAAAAATCCGTATACTATACGTACCGTATGTCAAGAGAACACAAATAATATCTTGCAGGGTAACATTTATCTTTGCGAACACAAACACTACAAAGCGAACACTAACACAAAGAAGAGAATACACGAATTACGATGCGTATACACACACACTTTCAAAACGACAACTCTTCGTTGCTATCCTGTATCATCGCATGGCAACAAACAGACGCATGATAACAGACAGACGCATGCCAACAGACATTCGCATGGCACCACACTACATGTATGTATCTAGTACAGCCGTCTAGTTGGCAACAACAACTTTGTGGTACAAAAAATTTACCGCCAAAAGTTCTATCAAAAGCTTGAATGCTGCTTTAGTCGCATTTTTGTTGTACTTGCACTTTCAAACGATTCAGCGGATTTGTGAAAAAAAGAAAAACACAAAAAGCAATATATCAGCTAAATGAGGTACACTGTGAAAATGTTCATATATTATTATTTTTATTTTTTGTTTTATAAGTTAGATGAAATAATGCACATAAAACTTAACTTAAGATAACTTCATGATTTTACAATTAACAAAAAAACTATGTATAAAAGTAAAACAAAAATTAGAATGTGCATAGCACCGTGCATATGCACAATCAATGTACGAACTAGCGTAGCGAAGAAAAGAGAAAAAAAAACATTGTTTTGTCTATTTTATCTTTTTGAAGCGATTTTTGAAGCACTTTTGATGCTTCAAAAGTGCTTCACAGACCTTATTTTTAAGATGCTATATTCTTCAGCATTGAAAAACAAAAAAAAAAAAATAAAAACACACATCTTCATTAATGTTCACGTTCGTAAATATTTTGCACGCTTTCCATTGTTACTTGTTGTTCAATAATATCATGAATTCTTTTTTATTTCATTATTACATTAAAAACATAATAAATACATTAAAATTATAAAAGAAACGTAAGTCTTACTTCTTTTGCATTTCTTGCAGTGTTAGTCTTGCACTTGCTATTGTTCTTGCTTTTCTTATCTTGCTCTTGTACTTGCAAGAAAATCTCGATCTTGTTCTCGCTCTTGTTCTTGCAAAAAATGCAGGAACAAGAACAAGATGCAAGAACAAGACATTTTTGATCATCATTATCTGTTCCGTGATATATTAAGTTAATACTTCAAAATGTATGTTATAATTTATATAAATATAGTTCGAACTATAAAATTAATATTATTTATTATAGTATTTTATATATTTTAACGTTGTATAAAGAAAAGAATTTGTATATTAGTTTATAATTTTACCATTTATTTGATTAGTATACACCTAATCCTGTTTGTACACGGTCTTTTTACACGATTTTGATATAACACAATAAATATGAACATATCCTGGTTTTACACGTATTTTTTTAAAAGGTGAAAAAATCTAATTAAATGAACATGGTATACTGAAGAACCAAATTTGTGTTTGTTTACCGAATTGCTAATTTTTGTAGGCCTGAATCAATTGTAGATTGTCGAATCAATCTAATATTTTCACATTACTGTCTCTTTTTTTACACCATTTTTTTAAATGATATTCTCTGGAACGTCTCTACCATGTAAAAACAGGATTAGGTGTATATTGAAAATGTTTTTGATGTGTTCTTTTTTGAATAATTAATAATTATTAGGAAAATTACAAAATCTCTAATTCAATTCAGTACATTTTATTCCGATATGGTACTATTTTTTCATTGATTAAATACTAATTATAAAATCATAAATATCAACACTGATAAAGGCAAGACAACCCAGTGACAAGTTAGCTCCGCTCAAGGTGTATTACACCCAGAGCTGTGAATGATTCAATCTATTGCTGATTAAATCCCAAAAATATATGCATATGATTTGGTAATTTCAAAAAACAATCATTGACACCAATTTAGTTACTGATTGGAACAAAAAAAATCATTATTTCCTTTGAACAAATGATTGCAATCTTCTTTATTGAAATCTTAAATGAAATTCAGTTTCATTCATTCATTTTGTTAAAATCTTTTTTACAATCTTTATTTAAATCATTTACAGATTGAATCATCTTAAGTTTCAATCACCTTTCAAATCATTGTATTGCTGGAAATATTAAGCAAAATCTTTAGATCGAAAGATTTTGCAATCGATTTTAATTCAGTGATTTAAATCATCTGTTCATTTTAGTCTTAAGATTGAATCACAAAAAACGTGCAATCATTTTTCAAGTCAAATGATTCAATCCCAAAAATAAAAAAATCATTTGTCAAATCATTTGGTTGCTGCATAAACGACTGAAACGCAAATGATTTTGCAATCACTTTGCTCAAATCATTTTTCTCACTCAAGATTGTAAAACACACTCAAATCATTTTTTACACTCAAGATTGGAAGTAAAACAAATTTAAATCTTTAGTGATTTGAGATTTTTGGATTTATTTTTTTAAATATTTGTGATTTAAATCAAAAATAACTCGAAGTGTAATTTACACTAGCCATCCTCCATGACTTAACATATGGAAAGCTTGCATGATGACTCGTGGAGACTACAAATAGGTAGTCATAATCTCTTACTAGACATAGATGACAAGATTTATGCCTTGCTTTCTATGTCTGGCTAAATGTTTGCCATTAACTGTCATATTTTATTTTCTTTTTCAATCTAGTGTGTTTTTGAAAAAAAAAACATTGTGATTCGTTCGGTATTAAAATTTTAAACGCATTTAAAATGGATTGAACAATTGAACAGTTTTTTTTTTTGTATATATTTAAAAAAATTTAAATTGTTTGTGGCGTCGTTCACATTTGTTGGTTTGACATACAATGCCAAACCAACAAGATTAGACATTCGTATGGCTTGCAGATTTTTTGTTTTGCCATAGCTATGTCTTTGAATTATGGCAGGTGTAGACACTGTGTTAAGGAAGGGGAGGAAATTTTGGAAAGCTCAAAAAATCTGAGATATTCCTGCCCACATATGCTTTATTTTTATTTGTCAATGCCCGCATACGTTATTTAATTCTTATTTCTATGCTGTAAATTGTCATTTCAATGTATATTTTTTTTGTTTACATTTTTGTTATTGTATTTTTATATAATTTTTAAATTTGACAAAAAAATTTACGATAACATTTTTGAAAGATAACGCCTTTCGACTTTCCTCACCTTGAAATACACCTTGGCTCAGCTTTGCCTTGCTGTACCTGGTGAATGCAACCATGTTACGTCAACTCAACCTTTTCCTTTTTCAACTTTTTTCTGTGAGAGAAATGTTATGTTAAATGTTAAAAGCGAAATTTTTCATTCCATTCAAAATGGACGTTGTACGTCGATTGATCTCGAGCAAATTTTGTAAGTTTAATTATATTATAATTTATTTTACATTTATTAATATTTTTATAACATTTGCAGACATAAAACGAAATGATGCGAAAGTGGCACACATTGACGACTCCACCTAAATCATAATCGCAACTTCGTTTTAATAAACACTGAAGTGCCTAGCAATACGCCGCGGAGCTACCATTCTTGTTCTGATTCTGTGGTACACTTGGGTGAGTTGATTTTATTGCATAACAATATTAATATAATTATTGCAATATTTTAATTGCAGCAAGTGGCGGCACTGAATATGGCACGACTTGCAATTGTGGCTCAGTATTTCGAGGAGGAGGTGCTGGGAGATAAGCATGGACAAGCGGTATTTGAGTGACGATGAATTGCGTTTGCATCCAACAGCTGCTGTGACAAATATACGACTACATTACAACGCATGGCATCACAATGCTCTTCTATTGTGAGCAGAGTACAACAATAACTCAATTGGAAGCTGAGCCAATGATTTGGGCAGAAATTTGCGATGACCGTTAATTTGAGTGGTGGCGGTAATAATAGCATTAACGCAAGGTTTTTATTTTAATAATATCAATCAATTTTGTTTTTCTAATTATAATTTTTTTTTTAGTCATTGCAGCTGATCAATCCTAGGATCAGCTATCGCTTTTAAATCTACTACGAGGACTGCGAACGTGTTCAAAAGAGCAAAGCAAACTGCAGGCAGCTTTTTCTGACGCAGTTTTATTTGTTATTATCAATTTTTAATGCAGGTTGTCCTTGATGCACTGTTTGTAACAGTGCAGATCGCCCGGAAAATGCCTTATCTGCAACGTATTGCAACGTATTGAAATGTGTTTATTATGCAGTTGTAGTGTTCATGAGCTGTTCTGCACTGATGTCGAGGCACGACATATATATTAATATGCATGTATAAATAAGCATGTTACTTACATATACAATGTTTAGAATTTTAAACTTAAAAAAAAAATTTAAAAATAAATTTGAGAAAGAGCCAAAGAAAACGAAAAAAAAGAGTTTCGTTCAATTTTTGTTTTGGTGAGATTTGGCTGCTTCAAATAGTGTAGAAAAAGAGCGGAAATTACGTTGGAAATCGATATCACCTTAAGGCAGGGTTTCCATGCTATCACTCGTCATCACTATTTCGTTGTGATACCGAGTGATAGCAAAAGTTCAAATGTTTCGACTTTATCTATCTTTCGTTATCCCCCCATGTTATAAGACTGCGAAATAGTGATGACGCGTGATAGCGAAAGATAGTATGGAAACAATGCATTAGTCGTCTGTAGGTGCTAATCAAAACATAATTCCAAGCTGAAGGTAGTTATTTTTCATTAACGCAATTCGACTCTGGAATTCATTACCACCTAAAGTTCCTACAATTTAAATCAGGGCTAGGAACCAAAATTCTATTCTCTGCGGTTCCAGTTCCGGTTCTATAAAAAAATGGTATCGGTTCCGGTTCTTAAATTATTTTTTTTATTTTGGTTTAAGTTCTCGTTGCGGTTCTATAAAAATAAAATAACGATTCCAGTTCCACAAACAAGCCAAAAAAACGCAATAAAAATATAAATATTTTTTATGTGTATATTATTTATATGTATAAAAAAATTAATTGCCGTGCATTAGTCTCGCAAAAACATGAGAACGGATCGACTGATTTGGATGATTATTTTTTGTTTTATTCGTCTCAATACAGGGAATTCGGAAAACTCCCAAGAAAAAACCGGAAAATCGGAAAAATCGAAATTTGTCTTTTGTATGAGAATGCATTAAGTGCACCACCAATGGAAATGTATTTTAATAATGAGGATTCGTTTATATAGCCACCATGGATTGATTGGACAAAGGGGAGTGGCACGTCCTATATAACCAAAGTTTTTTTTAAAAGCAATTATCCTGACCTCCTAAGAGGAGATTTTAAAAATGTGACGCGATATGTTTTTCCCTTGAGACGTTTTTCACATTTCGAAGATTTAAGTAAGGGCATTTTAGTTTGTAGCATTACAAACTATCTGGATATTAGAAACTGCATATTTCTGCATAAGATTTTATATTCCAAAACTCCATTATATCTTTCTCATAAGCTACGTCTTAGCGTTTCAAATAGAAGCCTCATATTTTTTTGACAAAATGTAACTATCACCGATCGCAAAAACTATTTTTCATTAACGCAATTCGACTCTGGAATTCATTACCACCTAATATTTATAATATAAACAGACCATATAGATTTAGGTATTATATACGAATACATGTTTCAGAACAATAATCTATTAATATCTTAAATCTTACATTTATAAGTAAGCACACATCTAATTTTTCTTTAAATATGTTAAATTATAAGTACAATTTTTGCATTATTCTTAATTTTTAGTTTTTACTTTTTTATAAACTGACCTTTTGATTATCTATGTAATTTTAATTTTGTTGAACTGTAAAATAATCATTCTTATTGTATTAATATATAAATCAGATAAATATTGTTACGAAAATTCAGTCTACGAAAAACACATTTATGTTTGGTTTAAATTATAACAAATAACTTAATTAATTCACTTTAATAAACAACTTTACTAATTATAAATTCTAACAACTGTTGCATGTCGACTATTTAACTTGACATTATTCTCACACGAGACGTACTCGACCACTTTACAAGTACTACTGAAGTGCTGTGCCTCAGAGACGGCGGCCTTATATACTGCAGGCATTAGTTCGACACGTTTCGACAAGCTTCGACTTGTTTCAAGAACCTTCTACTCGTTTCGTGAATAACGCATGCTATTGGCATCTCATTAGCACTCATGTGTTTTAATGTGCTGATCTTCCATCTCTTTCTCGCACATTGCTCAGTGAGCTGAATGAACTTCGCTCTCTTTCTAACACATTGCATAGTGCGCTGAATTGCCTTGCGTCTCATTATTGTTGAATGCTTGCACTATGGGGCAAATTACATCTTTTGGTAACAATATATAGAAAAACTTCCCACCGGTGAAGCTGTGCACATGTCCAGCTATTATATATACAACGAAAAAAAAACTGTATTAAAAGGAATAAAAATGTCTTTAAAATAAATACATATATATGTATTTGATGTACGTCCATATACAAATGTATTCGTTTTTACTTCATTGATATAGTTATTTTGTATGCAATTATCTACATAATTTTACTATAATTTTTAATACATTTGTATTGAAAATAACTTCATTTTGTCCTTTATAATACGTCCGAAATATGTAGATACATTACTACATCTTCAATTATTTTAACTACATTCCGTATTTATTTAACACATATATGTATGGTATGGTGAAACAACACAATTTTAAATTATTAGCTAAAAATCTTCTTTCCAGATGGTGTGGTTTCAAAGATTTGGACATATCTGAAATGTTTAAAATAATATATATTACATATTGACATTTTATCTTTAACTACACCAAAATGAGTATAGGGATGGTGTAAGAAGGACGGAGAATCATGGACAGGCGACAATTTAGAAATTAGACAGAACTTGTGACCTTTAACGAAGGAATTTGGGTGACAGAATTTTTAGTACAGTACAGCTTCGCTCACAGTACAGCTTCAATGTGTTTGCAATCATAAATTATTAAAAATGTATATAAAATATAAAATGTAAATAAAAAATGTAAACATCCCAAGTAACCAAAAGCTGCATAAAAAGTTTGTTTTATGGGTTTTCAATAGCATTTTTAAGAGCTAGTTGTTTAATGGTTTAATATATTTATTTTAAGAACGCTTCTACAGTTAGCATTAAAATACAACTCTAAAACATGATATAGAACCAATAAAAAGCATTAATAAATTCATTATACAGCTAGCAGTTTGTTCAAAGTGCCTTTACAGCACTTCTATGCCTCTAGGTGCAATTTCTCTTTAGAGCAACCTTTTAAAATCCTATATGGAGCTAACTAAAATCACTGCCAATATACTTCTAGCTGCAAAATCTAATGAATGCCACCATAGAAGCACTATTACACGGCTAACAGCCAAAATTCTGTTTTGCTACTACTGAAGCCCTACTATACAGCATTTAATTTTTGTATATTAAAAATTTCATATCATTAAAAAAGTAAAAACAAACATTTGTCAATTATTAGCTGTGTTTTTTTCATAATTTAAATTTGAGCCGGAACAAATTTTGTACGCAAAACAAAAACAAAATTGATTTATCTAGCTCAAATTGTTTTTGTTTTGCGTATAAAATTTGTTCCGGCTCAAATGTAAATTATGAAAAAAACACAGCTAATAATTGACAAATGTTTGTTTTTACTTTTTTTTAAATTATGAAAAGAACACAGCTAATATGTTTCTTTTTATTAGTATTTTATATTTCCTTTAATGAAACAAGATTTCAAGACAGCAAACAACGTACCAGAGGCAAGCACGAATTGTATTTCCCGTTTCCACACCAAGAAGACGTGCGAAATTAAGCAGAATTGCAACGAATATAAATTTAAATTAAACTGATCTGAACATCGTGTTAATTTATAAAAGATATCCGCGGAACTTCAGCATTTGTGAAAGATATTAAAAAAATATGTTGGGTCAATCAAGTTTAAAGTTGGCACGTCTTCAAGCTGTGTTTAAACGATATGAAAAAAACTGCAGTGTGTAACTCTTGGCCATAAATGTTTCAATTCCATTGCCTATGTTGGCCTGCCCTTGTTATTGTGATCAATAATTTAAGTTTATACATTAAATATATATTCATGTTTTATAACTACATCCATGGGAAATTAATGTTTCTAATTTAATGCTTTAATTATTATAAAATAACGAACTCATCAGTGACATATTGAGCATCTGTATTGTTATCATTTAAACAACACAAGTTCCTGTGTTCGGTCTGTCTAAGGTGCCGGTATATATGAAAGTTAAACCTGTTGATTCCGTTTAATGATTTTTAGGATAAGAAATACTTCTAATTTCATATTCTGTGATCAGAATTTACCAAACTGCATGGCAAATGTGTTTTTTTCTCAATTAAAGTACATTTTTTTTTTAATTTATTATAGTACAAAATTGAGGCAATATTTGAACTACTGTAGTTTCGTTGTTTTAAATCCGAAAGAAAATTGAATGGTACAATTTGAAAGGTAATTTGTTTGCGAAAGTATGCCACACATTGCTTTGGTGATAAGTGGTTCAAAGTACTGACAAATAACCAAACAGTTTTACTTTTTATACCCTACACTAAGAGTGAAAGGGTATATTCAGTTTGGTACGCCGTTTGTAACACCCAGAAGGAAGCATCTCCGGTATGGAAAAGTATATATATTCTTGATCAGCATGACCTCCTGAGTCGTTTGTCCGATGTCCGTCTGTCCGTATGTCTGTCCGTCTGTCTGTCTGTCTGTCTGTCTGTCTGTCTGTCTGTCTGTCTGTCTGTCTGTCTGTCTGTCCGTCTGTCCGTCTGTCTGTTGAAATCCCTACTACTTTTAAAATTGAAGAGCTAGATAAATGAAACTTATAACTTAGATTACTAATATACCTACGCTGTATGTGCGTAAATTGGCGAGATCGGTCCATTGTGACCTATGATCCGACCACTTATGTTCAAATACCTCATATAAAATATACATATAAAGATCAATTTTTATGTATACGTGCTTTTTTGGTCAAATATATATTGACATCATGCTCAAATACATGATAATAAAGTTTTCCGGAGAAAAGACTTGTGGTTCACAAAAAAAAAATCGAAATTCGGTACACCTACCCATTTGTAAATATGGGTATCAAATGAATGGAAATTCTTCAGCGATTGAATGTTTGTAGTTATTTTCAGGATTCGTATACCCTGGTGACCTATATATCACTTTGAATGGTAACCACACATATGTGTAGGGTATTTATAGTCGGCTTAGACCGACTATAATTTTGATAATTCTAACTATCATAATTACACCTACTTTAAAATTTCCCATGTGATCTAACCTTCCCAACTGGTTTGATTTATAACAACGATTGCCACACGGAATGAATTTTGTCTACCATAATTTCCCAAAAAAGTTAACAAAAAGTACCATTATTTTTAAATACATTTTTTATTGAATGAATAAGGTTTTTTTGTATTATTATAAAATATGTATCTTTTGTTCAGTAGAATGCAACTTTTATAATTCCCGTGAAGTAATGTTTTTTTTTTTTTTTTTTTGGGAATTACTGGATACTTTGTTAGACAATGATAATAAACTTTGCTGCATCTAACTGCATTTAATTGTCATTTTAATGTCAAATATATATATACATAGAAATATAAAATGCCCCATATGTAGCATTATTCCTGAAATGAGCCATCCGCATCTCAGATTTTCTTCAAATTCTTGCCATTCGACGAGAATAAACTACTCTGCTACTATTTGTTACTGAATTAAAAGTGATTTAAATTCAAAAATTAAAGTTTTAAAATCTTACTAAAAAATTTGCTATAATAAATCCATAAAGAAATTTGGAGCAATAATTAAAATAAAATTGATTTCACACATAGATTAGAAATAGTAATTTTGAATAATATGTAAAGCGCTCACAAAAAGTCCCACGTTAAAAACTTTATCATTGATACGAAATTTTATAGGAAAAAGTGTTTATCTTATATGGAGGAACTTACTTACTTAAATGGCCCTTACAACCGTGGATCGGTTTTGGCCGCTGAGATGAAGCCGCGCCAGTCGGATCTGCTTTGCGCTCGCTGACGACAGTCAGAAATACCAAGCGTTGCCATGTTGTCCTCAAATTGGTCTTTCCAACGCAGATTTGGACGCCCTCTTTTACGCTGTCCACCTTCGAGTTTCGATTCAAGCACCTTCTTGGCTGGAGTGTTTTCATCCATTCGTTCGACATGACCTAGCCAGCGAAGCTGCTGGATCTTGATGCGGTTGACTATGTCAATGTCGTCGAATAACTCTTACAGTTCGTGGTTCATCCTGATTCGATACTCGTTAGCAAAGCAGATAGGGCCAAAGATTTTACGGAGAATCTTTCTCTCGAACGCTCCTAGTACTCTCTCATCGGTGGAGGCCAGCGTCCATGTTTCCGCACCATAAAGTAGTACAGGCATGATGAGTGACTTGTAGAGCATTATTTTTGTCCGGCGAGAGAGGGCTCTACTTCTCAATTGCCTACTGCGCCCAAAGTAGCACCTGTTGGCATGAGTTATTCTCCGTTTGATCTCCAGGCTGACGTCGTTGTTGCTGTTTATGCTGGATCCCAAGTATACGAAATCCTTCTCAATATCGAACTTGTGGGTGTGAAAATCAACTTTTTGTACAAGACGCACGGACTCTTTTTTGCTTGTTAACACAAGGAACTTCGTCTTGTCCTCGTTCACCGCTAGACCCATTCGACGCGACTCTTTCTCCAATATGGAGAATGCTGCGCTGGCTGCTCGTGTGCTCCTGCCAATGATATCAATATCGTCGGCATATGCGAGCAGCATGACACTTTTGTTGAGGATAGTGCCGCTTTGACGGAGTTCGGCAGCTCGAACTATTTTCTCCATCAATAAGTTAAAAAAGTCGCACGATAGGGAGTCACCCTGTCTGAAACCTCGTTCGGTATGAAATGGCTCGGAGAGGTCATCTTGCTAAGCCTTATAAGTTTCGCCGGTATACCGAACTCAGACATTGCGGCGTATAATCGTTCCCTTATCGGAGTGTCGAAAGCGGCTTTATAGTCGACTAGGTGGTAGGTGTCGATCTGTTTTTCTAGGGTCTTTTCCTGGATTAGGCGCAATGTGAAAATCTGGTCTATGGTGGACTTTCCAGGTCTGAAGCTTATACGGTCCAATCAGTCTGTTGACGATGGGCTTCAGTCTTTCATATAATACGCTGTATAGAACCTTGTATGCGATATTGAGTAGGCTGATCCCACGGTAGTTGGCGCAGATAGTGGGATCCCCTTTCTTAAGGATTGGGCAGAGTACACTGAGGTTCCAGTCACTTGGCATGCTTTCTTCCGACCATATTCTGTTTACGAGCTCGTGCATGCTTTCTATTAGCTCTTCACCTCCGGTCTTAAACAATTCAGCAGGCAGGCCATCAGCATCTGTGGCTTTGATGTTTTTCAGCCGAGCGATGGCTGTTCTGACCTCGTCATGGTCGGGTGGCGGAATCTCAACGTCGTCATCAAGTACTGGGGTTGCCGGGTTTACTACTCTATCGGTGGAATTGCGGTCATCATCACCGGTCAGCAGTTTAGAGAAGTGATCCCTCCATATCTTCAGTGTGCTCTGGATATCTGTCTCTAGATTCCCGTTCTCATCTTTACAAGAAGAGGCTCCGGATTTTGAAGCTCCGGCTAGGCGTCTTATTTTTTCGAAGAATTTTCGAGCCTCATTCCTGTCCCCATTCATCTCAATCTTCTCACACTCACGTCTTTCTGCCTCGCTTTATTACGCCTGAAAAGACGTCTCTCTTCCCTCCTCTTCTCTATGTATTGCTCCTTCGCTCGTGTAGCTACTGACTGCTGGGTGGATTTGTACGCAGCGTCTTTCTCTGCAGTGGCCGCGCGACACTCTTGGTCATACCACTAATTCCTCGGGGGGCTTTGGAATCCAAGCACCTTTTCGGCAGCCGTACGCATAGAGCAGGAGATATGGTTCCACTGCGCGCTTATATCATCGAGAGGAGGAGTGCTTTGTCTAAGCGGGTGTGAGAGTCGAGTGGAAAAGGCTTGCGTTGTCTGTTGTGATTGCAGCTTTCCGACGTGTAGCTTTCTCTGCGTTTGGTTCCGTACGTTCTTCGCAGCGCTTAAGCGTGTGCGAACCTTGGCTGCTACAAGGTAATGATCCGAGTCCATATTGGCACCTCGGATAGTGCGTACGTCCATCACGCTCGAAGCATGCCTTCCGTCAATCACAACGTGATCAATTTGGTTTCGAGTTTTTTGATCGGCCGACAACCATGTGGCCTTGTTGATAACGAAATGTTCGAATCTAGTGCTACTAACTACCATGTTTCGTGCTCCGGCGAAGTCGATTAGCCTCGTTCCGTTATCGGAAGTGTAGGCATGGAGGCCAAATTTTCCGATTGTGGGACAATAGATGGCTTCTCTGCCCACCTTGGCGTTAAAATCGCCTAGCACGATTTTGATATCGTGGCGGGGGAAGCGCTCTTTTGTCTCGTCATCTTTCTCGTTCGTCGGAGCGTGTGCACAAATTAGGCTGATATGGAAATATTTAGTATTGATGCGGATTGTTGCCAGCCTTTCGTCCACGGGCGTGAACCTAAAGACAAGGTGGCGGAGTCTCTTGCCGACCACAAATCCACATCCAAATTCGTGTCTCTCCGCATGGCAGCTGTAGTAGATATCACAGGACGCTTGTTTCGAACAGCCCTGTCCCGTCCATCGCATCTCCTGAATAGCGGTGATGTCAGCCTTATATTTTTCGAGGACATCTGCCAGCTGGATTGAGGCACCTTCCCTATAAAGGGTCCGGACATTCCAGGTGCATATCCGTAAATCATTGTCCTTAAAACGTTTGCGTGGGTCGTCATCGTTGTAATCGGTCGTTATCCGAGGCTTCTTTTTTGTTTTCATTGGGCGCATAGGTTTTTTCCGTGGTAGGACCCAAACCCAACGCACGAAACCTCACTCTGAGCGAGAAGCTCGCCACTCACTTCAGCTGACTTCTACACCGGGTGGTGTAGAGCGTCGTTTCCAGGGACTTCTACCGAAGTGGAGGTGTCACCATTTGACAATTCTGGTCACTAGTGAGTTGACTTGAGACGACACCGACAAGGATTGCGCTAGCTTCGCCATGTTGAAGCACTCAGAAACGTTGCCTTGTGATAATCGCCCCCATAGTCCCCATATGGAGGAACACCTCTATAAATTCCAGTAGTGTATTTAGAAATAAATTAACTAATTTTGAAAAAAAATTGAGTCTAATGAAAATTGGCGTCTTCTCCGAAATTCGAGTTCGAAAACTTTATAATAATTTAATAATTATAAACTGATTTAGAAAAAAATACTGACGTTAAATTTTGTAGACAATTACAATTTTAAGACTTTATTGGCTTTCGAAATTAGATCAAAAAGAAAAAGTGTTTTTTTAAAACATAACAATTTTTAAAAATTTCGAAAAAAAGTCTATTTATATGTTTTTTATACATGTACAAAGCTATTGAGCAAGTTTTATATTCAAATTAAAGAGGAAACATTATTTAATTTCTACGCATCATAAATATTGAACAAAGAAACTTTTTAAAGAAGGAGTATCGGTGCATGGTACCAGTTATAAAAAAAATTGAGTATACGACTCAATTTCGCAAGAAATTCTCTTTAAGAATCTCTAATTTCCAGATATCTATTTTTATTAATGTAGACGTGAGATTTCAAAACCTTCATGCGCACGTTTTTGCTAATTTTTTCCCATACGTACTCAAACGAAACGTTGAGACGTTGCTGCCAGCATTTAAATCATACGACAAAGTATGATTTATTATTTGTATATAAAAAAATAGTGGTAAAACAAAATTAATATACCCTTTCACTCTTAGTGTACGGTATAAAAATTGAAATAAATATTCAATTAAATATTCAAAGACTGAAACGGACGAATACGTTATACGAATTTTAGACAAAGGGGACTAGATACGAATCATAATCACACAATAATACAAACATACTTGAGGGTGATAAAGATGTTTTTTTTTTTACATTTTTTGTAAAAAATACATTAACGTTAATATAGTTGCTTCGTAGGATAAAAAACGACAATTTCAACACTGGCGTAATACTTTCGGCACCCGACGACCTGGCAACACTGCTTAGCCATGAAGAAAATAAGAAACTTTAAACTCAAAGAAACTGTAATTTAAAACAGCAATAGTGGCGCCATTCATTTTCAAAATATATTTATATATTGTATATTTATCTACTCCTATTTTCATTTCATATAATATAAAAAAGAAATGTTTTGATTCAATAAGAATACAAAAATTAAACATTTATATATTTTAAAAATATTTAATTTATTATTGTAATATTGAAAAGTTACCAAAATGATTAAAAAGTTACCAAGCTGACAAAAAGTTACCAATTTTGGTTGTAAGTTACCAAGAGTGGCAACCGTGGTTGTAACGCCCGTCACAAAAAATAGTAAAAGTTATTTTGCGAATTATTTTGCAAACCTACAATTGGGAAACTTTGTAAAGGTAAAGATTTTCGTGGAATCTATTCATTTATTATACTCTTTGGTCTAAGAGATATTTCAGGTAGTTGCTATTCAAAATATTGTAACGCCCGTCACAAATAACAAAGTTCGCAAAACAAAAAAACTGGAAAATTATATATTTGATAATATATGCATCGATAATCAATAATAATTTTATTATACCATAGAAAAAGAGGTAAATATTCCAAAATTTTCAACAAGAAAAGATTAAAAAAAGGGAAATTCCAAACCTTACAAAAAAAAATTCATAAAAAATCATAAAAAAATCATTATTTTCGAAATGCGAAAACTGTTTATGTAAGCTGCGAAGGAAACGGATTACAAATGATGCAGACAGTGTAGTTATTTAAAAGAATGCTAATATAATACATATTTTTTTCAAAACGAAATGTTTAGTTTTAAACTTAAATTATATGTGAACAGTGTGCCTTAAAATAACGGTTTACCATTCCTACCACAAAAATTTGCTATTTTTCATCAAAAAATTTCAACTCAAAATTTGAATTTTCATGTATATTTGTATAGAATACGTACAGGTAACGTCCGTCTCAAAATGTATAACACCCGTCACAAGTTTTGATACTTTATAAGTCAGTGATCAAAGTAACCATTTCAGAATTTTATTATAGAGGAAAGAACTCCTATTAATAATGAAGTAATTGAGATATACTTATACTCCGATTAGTTTAGCTAAAATTTAATACTTTGTGGAGTAAACTCTGTTTTTCACAGCATTTAACTTCAAATTTGTAGAAATATATAGGACCTATTGCGAACGTTTTTTTAATACATGCATAAAGGACCATAAGAACTATCCCCTGCATCTTAAAAATATATCTATCCTTTTTTATTTATCAAATGAGAAAGTTTTTAATCGTACGAATGTAACGCCCGTCACAATGGAATGCCCCATATACAAATGATTCTAATTTAATAAATGATAAATATAATAAACTGATTTGCAAAACCAATTTATATTTTTGTAAAAAAAATAAAAATAAATAAAAAAAAGTTTGGTTCTGGCTGGGACTCGAACCCGAGTACATTTGGTTTCAGTCCGACACCTTACTCATCATGCTATTTAAAATAATTTTGTTTCGTTGGAAATTTTTGAATATAATATATATAAAGTTGCAATGTCGCTCTTAAAGTATTGAATGCGACTGTTATAGCACTAGATCTATTGCAGCAATTTGCTGTATAATTACTCCAAATTAGCTTCATAAAGGGTCTTCAAGGGGGACTTAGTAGCTTTTATTGTTCAAGTTCATTAAGCGACTGGTGTGAAATATCTGGTGTGAAATGTGAACTGTTGACATACACCATCTGGAAAATGTACATTCTATGGGGGTGCCACGCCCAGTGGTCCAACACCGCCTAAATATCGCGAGACCGTTTAGAATGGTTAAATATAACGCTGACCATTAAATTGCTATTCTTATTGCTGATATATGTTTTTATTTTTAGGTTAAATGTGAGGTGACACGCCAAGTCCACCAATCTCACCGAGATCTCATCGGAACATACAGACATACATACAAGGGTTTGGAAACTAAAAATATAGGAGACAAATATGTAGAAAATAAAATTGCCGAAACCTAAAAATGTCGAAAGCAAAAATGTTGAAAACAAAAATGTCGAAAACGAAAATTTTAAAAACTAAAATGTTGAAAAAAAATGTCGAAAACTAAAAATGTGGAAATTTAAAATGGCGAAATCATTTTTAACCAAAAAAATAATAGAAAATGTCGAAATGAATGCATAGAGTTTCTTTAGTTTAGTGTGGTGAGTTTAAGTGTGGTGAGTTTTAGTGTGTGGTGAGTTTTAGAGTGGTGAATTTAAGTGTGGTGAGTTTAAGTGAAGTGCATTTTATTGTGGTGAGCTTGAGTGTGGTGAATTTTAGTGTGGGTAGTTTAAGTGTGGTGAATTTTAGTGTGCTGAGTTTTAGTGTGCTGAGTTTTAGAGTGGTGAATTTTAGTGCAATGTTTTAGTGTGATGAGTTTTAGTGTGGTTGGTTTTGTTTTTATGTTTTTGCTTTTGTATTTTTCTTTTTTGTTTTGGTTTTTTGTTTTTGCTTTTGTTTTTGTGGTTTTGCTTTTGTTTTTGTGGTTTTGCTTTTGGTTTTTGTGTTTTTTGCATTTATGTTTTGCTTTTGTTTTTCTTTTCTTTTTATGTTTTTTTTTCTTTTATTTTTGAGTTTTTGTTTAAAACTATAAAAACTACTAGCTGTACCCGCGCACGACTCGTACAAAGATTTTGTGAATGCAAGGATATGGAGCAATTTTATTAATATAAAAAAAAAAATAATTTATATTAGGGACCCGTGCTTCGCTGCGGAGGTTTTATTTTGGTTTTATAAATGTAGTAACCAAAACAAAACTAATTCTCCGCTAAAACAACTTTTCTCATAGACAATTCTTTCTCTGACTGGGCTTCCCCGTAGAATTCTTCCCAGTAGAATTCCCGAAGAATTCTTCCCCGTAGAGTTTTTCTCAGTAGAGTTTTAGTGTGGTGAATTTCGGAGTGGTGAGTTAGTGTGGTGAATTTTGGTGTGACGAGCTTCAGTGTGGTGAGTTTTAGTGTGGTGAGTTTTAATGTGGTGAATTTTAGTGTGGTTAGTTTAAGTGAAGTGAATTTTATTGTGGTGAGTTTGAGTGTGGTTGATTTTGTTTTTGTTTAAAACTATAAAAACTACTAGCTGTACCCGCGCACGACTCGTGCAAAGATTTTGTGAATGCAAGGATATGGAGTAATTTTATTAATATAAAAAAAAAATATATTATTTATATCAGGGACCCGTGCTTCGCTGTGTAGGTTTTATTTTGGTTTTATAAATGTAGTAACCAAAACAAAACTAATTCTCCGCTAAAACAACTTTTCTCATAGACAATTCTTTCTCTGACTGGGCTTCCCCGTAGAATTCTTCCCAGTAGAATTCCCGAAGAATTCTTCCCCGTAGAGTTTTTCTCAGTAGAGTTTTAGTGTGGTGAATTTCGGAGTGGTGAGTTATAGTGTGGTGAATTTTGGTGTGATGAGCTTTAGTGTGGTGAGTTTTAGTGTGGTGTGTTTTAATGTGGTGAATTTTAGTGTGGTTAGTTTAAGTGAAGTGAATTTTATTGTGGTGAGTTTGAGTGTGGTTGATTTTGTTTTTGTGCTTTTGCTTTATATTTTGCTTTTGTGTTTTGCTTTTGTGTTTTTGTTTTTGTGGTTTTGCTTTTGTGGTTTTACTTTTGTTTTTGTGTTTTTCGCATTTATGTTTTGCTTTTGTTTTTATGCTTTTTTTTGTGTTTTTGCTTTTATTTTTGGGTTTTGTTGTTGTGTTTTTTGTTGTTGCGTTTTTTTGTTGTATTTTTGTTTTTGTGTGTTCTGTTTTTGTTCTTTGTATTTGCTTTTAAATTTGTAAATTTTATTGTGCTGAGTTTGAGTGTGGTGAATTTTATGTGTGGGTAGTTTAAGTGTGGTGAGTTTTAGTGTGGTGAATTTTAGTGTGGTGAGTTTTAGTGTTGTGAATTTTAGTGTGATGAGTTTTAGTGTGGTTGATTTTGTTTTTGTGCTTTTGCTTTGTATTTTGCTATTGTGTTTTGCTTTTGTGTTTTTGCTTTTGTTTTTGTGGTTTTGCTTTTGTGGTTTTGCTTTTGTTTTTGTGTTTTTTGCATTTATGTTTTGCTTTTGTTTTTATGCTTTTTTTGTGTTTTTGCTTTTATTTTTGGGTTTTTGTTGTTCTGTTTTTTGTTGTTCCGTTTTTTTGTTGTATTTTTGTTTTTGTGTATTCTGCTTTTGTTCTTTGTATTTGCTATTAAATTTGTTTTCCTTCATTTCTTTTATTTATCTGTTGTTATTGAGTTATTGCTTAGCTGGTGTAAGTCCCAAGTTACAACGCGTTGAAAGTTTAGGTTGTATGGGAGGTGCCACGCCCCGTAGTCCAAATCCGCCCATATATATCCTATGTCACCCTCCGGACTCCATAGTATCCTGGTACAAAATTTTAGTCAAATCTGTTCAGCGGTTTAGACGTGATACTGGAACAGACAGACGGACAGACAGACAGACGGACCAAGTGATTTATATATTAGATTAAAACTCTAAAAACTATTATAAAAATATTATTTTAATTTGAAGACATAATTTTTAAATATAATTCCATCAAAATACCATTTTGAAATTTGGCACGAACATTTATAATAAATCATCAAAAATTTTGAATTAAGTACTTTAAATCTGAAGTGCATGGATAATGATTATTACACACCTTAACGGAATTACCAGCATTAATAGATGATGCATATGAACCACCATACAAAAAGTGATCTTTCTAACTTTGAACAACAGTATCTCTGGAAATAATGCACTAAGATAAAAGTGACGTAATAAAATTAAATAAAATTTATTTAAATTTGATTTAAATACTTTTGTAATAAAAAACGTTATACTCCATAAAAAATATTACGTGCGTATTTAATTACAAAAGAAATAAAAAAGTATTTAATTTTATTAAAAATTTCGAAAAAAGTAAAATAAAATAATAATTTTATCTGTTCCTAATCTTCTATATATGAAATAAATAGTTTTTAAAATACCAATTTACGTATTTATGATGTTGTGATTAAACTAAAATATTATAACCTTAATAAAAAGTGATAAAAAGTATTTGCTTCAAATTTTAATAAATTTAAATAAAAAGTATTTACTTCAAATTTTATTACGTACGTAATAAATTTGAATAAAAAGTATTTACATCAAGTTTAAATAAAAAGTATTTAATTTTAATAAAAGACTACGGGTGAAAAACGTGTCGAAAAGTATTGAAATTTATTACTTTTTTTATTTAATTTTATTACTTTTTCCAAACCTTAATTCCATTGATATCTCTATCGATTTGATGTGGAATGTCTCAAAAAAAAATTTGAAATTTGTATTTCAACATTTTGATATTTCGACATTTTAATATTCGACATTTTTTGCTCCTATAATAAAAATGAGGGCATATTTATTTTCAAAGTTTTTGTTTCGGCCAAAAATTGTTTCGGCATTTTAAGGCTTTTAATATTTTGTTTTTTTTTTCGACATTTCGTACGTATTCCACATACATACATACATACATACATACATACATACATACATACATACATACATACATACATACATACATACATACATACATAAATACTTACATTCACAAATATATAGTAGATTTTTTTCTGGGTGTATGTGTATAAAATTTAATTATGACTTTTTGTTTAAGTTCAAGGTAATATTTTTAAAAAATTCGTTATGCTTATTAACTTTTATTATTTGAATCAGGATATTTCGTGGACTGCAACTTTTGTTTACCATATGGGTGATTCCACGCCAGATCAACTTGAGGTTTGGCAGCACCATCTCAGAAATTTATGAAATTGCAGTTTCCTAACTGCAGTGGTTTCAGAGATATGAGTCCTTGAAATATGAAAAACATACAAAAAATGCACAAAGTTACGCTAGCTTAACTTACTGTAAATTAGGAAATAGTTAACTTACCGAAAACATTTAAACGGCTATGTAAAGGTGGAAATCAGGGCTAGGAACCGAAAGTCTATTCTCTGCGGTTCCAGTTGTGGTACCGGTGGTACCGGTTCTTAAATTATATTTCGGCTTCAGTGCCGGTTCCGGTGCTCTAAAAAATGAAATAACGATCCCAGTTCCGATACCCAGTAAAAGTTCCGGTTCCACAAACAAGCCAAAAATCGCAATAAAAATATAAATTTATATACATATATATGTTTAGAAAAATTAATTGCCGTGCATTAGTCTCGCAAAATTATGAGAACGGATCGACTGAATTGGATGATTCTTTTTTGTTTTATTCGTCTCAATACTGGGAATTCGGAAAACTACCAACGAAAACCGGGAAATCGGAAAAATTGAAATTTGTGTTTTATATTAGGTGCACCACCAATGGGAATTGTATTTCTATAAGGAGGATTCGTTTATATACACACAGAAAACTGATTTGTTGCGGCAACCAACTAAATTGCCCTACAGAATTATTCAGTTGCGGAGATTGTGCTAATCTTCTAGTCAGCAAGCATGAGGTTGTGCCAACCTCCTATTCAGCAAGCATGAGGTTTTTTAAACCACCATGCCGAAACCTCCAATTGAAATTTTATTTTAAGACATTTTTTTATATATAAAACTTATTTATGTAAAGTTTCTATATGTATTTTTGATGCGTAAATATGTCACGCATATAATTTCAAAAAATATATATTAATTCCTGTTCCCTGAAAAATAAAACAGTATGAAGACACATTTAATATTTTATTTCATCATAATTAAGCAAAATAAGAAATACTACCTTTAATGCCACATATGGTCACATATTCTTATATTTTTATTATATTTCACTAGCTAAACAGCAATTTGTATTGAATTCATTCATTATTTTATTAATATTCATATATTTATTTCGCATTTTCACTTAATTATTCCTATTTTTGCACTTGTGAAAATTTTTGACGTTTATTTATTTCTGCATGTATCCATAATTTATTTCTGCATGTATCCATAACATAACTTTTTAAAATACTATTACTCCTGACCTCCTAAGAGATTTTATTAATGTGACGCGATATGTTTTCCCTTGAGACGTTTTTCACATGTCGAAGATGTAAGTAAGGACATTTTAGTTTCTAGAATTACAAACTATCTGGATATAAGAAACTGCATATTACTGCAAAAATTGTTATATTCCAAAACTCCATTATATCTTTCTCATACGCTACATCTTAGCGTTTCAAGTAGAAGCCTCAATTTTATTTTGACAAAATTTAACTATCACCAATCGCAAAGACTATTTTTCATTAACGCCATTCGACTCTGGTATTCATTGTCACTTAATATTTAAAATATAAACAGAACATATAGATTTAGGTATTATATACTAATACATTTTTCAGAACAATAATCTATTAACATCTTAAATCTTACATTTATAAGTAACCACACATCTAATTTCTCTTTAAATATGTTAAATTATAGGCACAATTTTTGCATTATTCTTATTTTTTAATTTTTACTTTTTTATAAACTGACCTTTTGATAATCTTCGTAATTTTAATTTTGTTAAACTGTAAAATACTCACTTCTTATTGTACTAATATATAAATTAAATCAAACAAATATATACAAAAACTTCGCACCGGTGAAGCTGTGCACATGTCCAGATAGTATACAACGAAAAAAAAAACTATATTAAAAGGAAGAAAAAAGTCTTTAAAATAAATACATATGTATTTGATGTACGTTCATATACAAATGTATTCGTTTTTACTTCATTGATATAGTTACTTTGTATGCAATTAACTACATAATTTTACTGCATTTATATACAATTTTTAATACATTTGTATTGAAAATAACTACATCTTGTCTTTTTTAATACGTCCAAAATATGTAGATACATTACTACATCTTCATATATTTTAACTACATTCCCTATTTATTTAACACCAATATGTATGGTGAAACAACACAATTTTAAGTTATTGGTTATATCTAAAATGTTTAAAATAATATATATTAAATATTGAAATATTGTAAGACGGACGGAGAATCATGGACAGGCGACACTTTAGAAATTAGACACAACTTAGCGACCTTTAACGAAGGAATTTGGGTGACAGAATTTTTAGAATATTAGGAGACAGTTTCACACGGCAACCATTAAGCTCGAACGGGCGACAACTTATTATATTAACTCCCCTAATCATTTATTTCCTGTAGCCGCGGTAGCTCAGTGGTTAGTGCGTTGGACTGCGAGCCGAAAGGTCCCCGGTTCAAGCCTGGACTGGGGCTAAAAACATCTTTTCATAGAAACATTTTTCTATACCGCGCTACCTCTCGGCAGTAAATGGCAAACCTACGAGAGTAAAACATTGCCTATGAAAAGCTCTCACCCGCCGTTCGGATTCGGCAATAAACTGTAGGTCCCCCAATTTGAGTACAAATATAACACGCACAGCTCAAAATGGTGAGAGAGCTCGGCCGAAGTTCTAAACAGGACTGTAGGGCCAAACTATTATTATTATAACAGCGATATCGGCTACAATTCGTTTCAAAATCGGTTGAATAACGTGTGACTAAAATTTTTAATTCATGTATCAAACGAAACGTTGAGTACGCTTGTTTTGTTTCATATAAATCATACGCGAAGGTAAAAAAATTAAATGTTTTTGATATACAAACATTTTTGATACACAAACAATAGTTGGCAAAACAAAAATATCGAACAAACGTTCGAATCAAAGAGCGAAACGAACGAAACATTTTAAATACGTTACACCAATTTTAGACGATGGGGACTGAAAACGAGACGATAGTAAAAAGATACATGCTAAGGGATAAATAAACTTTTATAGAAAATAGAAGATAATTTGTGTTTGTATTCAAACGTCGCACGGTGAACAAAAAAACACTTTTTTTGAAAAAAATTATATAACTTCAAAATAAATCGGTAGATTTTGTTGATTTTTAATAATTTACTTAATAAAAAAATATCGAGGTATATTTATGCTTTACAGAATGTCTTCTATTGGTTCACAAAAGTTATGTAAAAATATTTAAACTTCGAGAATGTTGTGGAAATTTTTGACATGTGGTATTTTAAAATCTGGAGCCGATATCGGTATGATTTATTTTTTATTTTTGATCACATTGATAGTGATCTGAAATATGTTAGTGCTAATGAAAGATGTCGTTTGCAGTCCTTAAAATAAATTTACAAAAAAAGGCACATATGTATGAAATTAGAAAATAAAATTGTAATTTTTGCCATGTAATGTCTCCTAATCCGGGAACGATATTAGGATAAATACAAATGTATGAAAAATGGTAATATTTGCAATGAAATTTTTCCTAATCCGGGAACGATATCGGGCTGATATATTTTTTTATTTTTAATCACATTGATTGTGATTAGAATAAAGTTAGTGAGAATGAAGGATATCGCTTGCAGTCCTTGGAATAAATTTACAAAAAAGGCACAAATGTATTTAATTAGAATAAAAATGGTAATGTTTGCCATGTAATTTCTCCTAATCCGGAAATGATATCAAGATGATATTTTTTTTATTTTTTACTACATTGATTGTGATTAGAAAAAAGTTAGTGCGATATAAGAAATACTAAACACTTAAATCAAATTAATAAATTTCTAACGAAAATGGTAGTATTTCACTACAATTTTCTTGTAAACCGGAGCAAACCGGAAGCTATATTTTCTTCAGAATGTGTATTTTGTAAAAGTCTAAACACAATTTTATGGATTTTAGAGGATATGCAAGGTTATTTTAGTTAAATTCTAATATGTATTTGCATATAGTTATGTATGGATTTTTGTATGCAATTTTTTTCCTATCAGGGTTCGAAGATGGTATTTCTTTATTCGTCGCTGATGAATTAATAGATTTTTGGTATTTTTATATTTTTTTACACTATATAAATTTGTGTGAATATAAACTTTGTATTATTCGTCCGTGCTGAATTATGATAAGAAATACTAAACACTTAAAATCAAATTAATAAATTTCTAACGAAAATGGTAGTATTTCACTACAATTTTCTTGTAAACCGGAGCAAACCGGAAGCTATGTTTTCTTCAGAATGTGTATTTTGTAAAACCCTAAACACAATTTTAAGGATTTTAGAGGATATGCAAGCATATTTTAGTTATGTTCTAATATGTATTTGCATATA
The DNA here is from genome assembly GCA_951804985.1 of Dryomyza anilis. NCBI lineage: Eukaryota > Metazoa > Arthropoda > Insecta > Diptera > Dryomyzidae > Dryomyza > Dryomyza anilis. The sequence goes on from OX638135.1 coordinate 8,994,443, forward strand.
GTTATGTATGGATTTTTGTATGCAATTTTTTTCCTATCAGGGTTCGAAGATGGTATTTCTTTATTCGTCGCTCAATTTGTATCCCCCAATAAAGATGAGAATTTTTTGCTCACTACTGATAAATATCATTTTTCATCATTGATGAAAATAAATATTACGCTCAATGATTCTCATCTTCAAAAGTACTCATCATTGATGATAAAACTAATTTGTATCTTCAATTTTTCCCCATCACTGAATGATGAAATATAAATGAAGATGCAAATAAATGATGAGAATATATGAAAAAAAATTATGGGAAAAAAAGATGAAAAAAGTGATAAGAAAAATGATGAGAAAAATGATAAGACAAATGATGATAAAAATTATTAAAAAATATGAGGACAAATAAGAGATTGGACACATCCGGTTGCTGTTGGATGATATGTAAGCAAAAGTTTTAATGTTTTAAAAATGATTTTGGACGTGTCCACTGGAGGATGAATTTTTTTTTATTATGTTTTGAAATAGCACAAAAAAATGATTTTGAACATGTCCATTGAAGGATAAGGTGCTCCTGGACATGTCCAGGATGACCATTCCCAGTGGGCGGAATCGCCTTTTTGCACCAACTATTTTTGTTGCAGAAATCGATAGAGGAGGTCGAGAAATGGAAGTAGCCAACCAAATCGGTAGGCCCCACCCACCACAAGTGCGTGGAAAACGTATATTTGCAGCAATTTTTGATCCTTTCGAATTTTTAGATCTATTTGATCTTAGATCTTTTAGATCTTTTCGCCCTTTTAGATATTTTTGATCTTTTAGATCTTTTTGACTTTATTTATATTTTTTATCTTTTCCATTCTCGATCTCCTTTATCGAATTTTGCAATAAAAAAATCATACAAAACGACGTTTTCCTCGGCCTACTGCTCTGGGTGAATACTTCCATTTATCGACCACCTCTATCGATTTCTGCAATAAAAAAAGTTGGTGCAGAAAGGCGATTCCGCCTACTTGGTCATCCTGGACATGTCCAGAAGCACCTCATCCTTCAATGGACATGTCCAAAATCATTGTATGTGATATTTTTGAAAAAATATTAAAAAAAAAATTGTGTAAGGTGATCCCAGAAATGTCCAGAAGCACCTCATCCTCCAATCTTCTCGCTCTTTTCGACATTATTAATATTTTAGATCTTTGTTATTTTATTTTTCTTTTCGATCTTTTCCATTCTCGACCTCCTCTATCGATTTCTACAATAAGAAAAAATCATACAAAAAGAATTTTTTCTCGGCCTACCCCTTTTTGGGTGGCTACTTCCATGTCTCGACCTCCTCTTATCGATTTCTGCAATAAAAAAAAGTTGGTGCAAAAATGCGATTTCGCCCACTTGAAGTGGTCATCCTGGACATGTCCAGAAGCACCTCATTCTTCAATGGACATGTCTAAAATCATTTTTTGTGATATTTCAAAACATAATAAAAAAAAAATTGTGTAATGTCATCCCGCACATGTCCAGAATCACCTCATTCTCCAGTATACATGTCCAATATGTCCATGTCCATGTCCAATATATTTTTCTAATCATTTTTATCATCATTTGTCTCATCATTTCTTTCATCTTTTCTCATCATTTATTTTCATCTTCAAATGATGAGAATTCGCGACGTTATGCTTTTTTCTCATCATTCAATGATGAGAAAAATTGAAGATACAAATTATTTTCATCATCAGTGATGAGTACTTTTGAGATGAGAAATAATATCGATCATTGAGCGATCTCTTTTTTCACATCAATGATGAAAATAAAAATATCGCTCATGATGGAAATTTTATATCCCTCACAAAATGAGGGATATAAATTGGTAAATATCTTTGAGTGATATTTTAACAACTCTGGTTTTAATATAATGAAATGGACACGGTGATGTTAAATGTCAAGTGATGTGAAATTTGGTCCTAAAACTAAAGAATGAAAATTGAAAATATGTGGTACCCTTTAATAAAATTGATTTTTTATTGATGAATTTTTATTAAGAGGCATTGTTTTCTGTTGTTTTCTTGGCAAAATAGAACTCAGAAAGAAATAAATGCATTCTTTCATGGATGCATTTATTTTGAAGCCATTCTGTATGGGAATTCAAGATTTTCAATTTCCATGGTTTTGACAAAAATGAATGCATTCATTTTGAATTCCCATTCTTTTTAATTTGTTTAGATGAATGCATTCCCCAAAGAATGTATTCTTTAACAACTCTGGTAGTCAACTATACCATTTCAAATGTTCAATAGAAATTAATTCCTACAAAACAAGAGCAATTCAATTATCTACAAAAACATGTATAACTAATAATTCAAAGATTAGAATAATTTATCACCCAATTGAGTTTGTAGATCATATGAGGACAAACATCTTTGTTTTTCAGAACATACTAACTCCCGCTCCTGGCTTGAGTAAAGTTAATCGACTACTTGCGTTTTATTGTTCTTCTCTTGCATGATTTATATTCTATTTCCTATTCCCTATTATAAGTTTCTCTATTTATTAATTTTAATCTTTTATTTCAATGACAAGGTATTAAAACTATCAGTGGAGATCCGGATCTTGACCATATTATTTGATATGGAACACCTATTTACATCCTTTTTTTATTTTTGCAAATTGTAATTTTAAAATTATAATTTAGTTAAAATTATTATTTCCTTATATAATACTTTAGCTTACAAATTAATTTATTAAATATTTTTTCTGTATACATTTATAATATTTGCGTTGTTATGCATTTTTAACTTGCTTTCAATTCTTAACTTAAATACACATATACATTTCTAATAACAAATGGTATTAGTGCCTATACACACACGCACACACACATATACATATATACAGTAACTAAAATTTTTAAAAAATTAAAAACTATAATGTGGCTAAACGCTCTAAAAAGCGTCGAAATTCATTATCTTCGAAACCACCCAATCAATTTGCGTCTATATCAAAAAATTAAACAAGATATTTTGAGAAGTGAAGAAGTAATAACAGGTTTTAAAAAACGAAAGAATTTTTAAATTGTATAATTTTGGATTTGTTAAATGTTTTTGTAACACTTTGCAAATTTTGATTTACCCCTAAGAATTCTCTAAACATCACCCGCCGTTCGGATTCGGTAATAAGCTGTAGGTCCCACCACTTTGAGTACAAATATAACACGCACAGTTCAAAATGGCGAGAGAGCTCGGCCGAAGTTATTATAGGACTTATTTTATTTCTTAAAAAGCACTTTTTTAATTTTTTTACTTTAAGCAAGCCTACAGAAGGATATTTTCACAGGGGTGTATCATTTTTTTGTTTGTTCTCTAGGTTCTCATAATTTATTAATAAAATGACATATTTTTCAACTTTCTGCAACAAACTTTAATTTCCGATTTTCGGCAAGCTAGACTAAGCTTCTGTTCCATAGTGCACTGTGCGCTAGTGTCATTAGTGTTTCATTCAGACTAATCAATAAACGAAATAAAGTCGTCGTTAAAAACAGGTTTTGGTAAAAAGCTGATATTGGTAAAAAGCTGATACAATCTTAAAAGTCGACTTTATTTCGTTTATTGATAATGCTGATTGGTATAAAATTTATCACATTTTTTTAATTCGTTACAATTAGATTACAATTTATACATAATAAAATTACTCTAACCTAACGCAAAAACACTTTATGTTAAAATTCATGATGTAAGAAATCCTTACAGGAAATGAAATTATACATGATGTCTAAAAATGAAATTACTCCGAACTAATGATGAATTATGTCTGAAAAAATTATGAAATAAAAATTAACATTTAGTAAGTAGTTATTTCATTCTAAAATTTATCCTAACTAAAAACATGAAATATTTATTTGCACAACACAGCGCAATTTTTTCCAATCACACTGTTTGACATTTGGCAAAACAGCTGTTGCCTGATCAGTTCTAATTGCAAATTAAACTGTTATTGAGTTGAAAAATGTGAAATTTGTGCATAAAAGTATAGTTAACTGCAAATAATACAGATCTGTATACTTTTTTGTATCTAAAGTATTATTTTACAACTTTATTATCTGAAATGTTAAGGATAACCAAAAAACGCGTACAAAAACTGACAATGCACATTGGGAAAAAATTCAAAATTTATGGCCAAGAACCAACTATATGACATCGACATAAAATTACCGTCTAATGATAGGTAATGAATCAAAGCAGATATGCATATAATTTTTGTATATTTGGTTTGTACTTTTCTTATAATTCCTATTTAACCAAAGAAACATGAAAAATTAACTTTTTGTGCCCCACCCCAAATATATCAAATATTTCACGTATATTTATAATGACATAATTGTAACATATTCCCTATCATTTATATTGAAGACACATTCATTAATAATTTGTATTAAATTTGGATCTGATGGATACGGCCATGTTAAAGTTAGGTATTTCGATTTAGATAAGTTATTTTTCACTTTAGAATACGACTCCGAGGTGTTCAAGATAAGGCTGATTGGCGCATATTCATAAACAATATAAATTCGACTTCAGACGCGGAGTAATTTTTATTGAATTGAAAGAAAATGAATCAAATGCATTTTTATTTATTCTACAATTAAAAGAGTATCCTGGTACATCCTGGTATACATTGCCATCGTCTTTTTAAATCCGTCGAAGGCCAAATTATCCGACCGGCGACGCTATCATCAAAGTAAACTCTGAAAAGAAATATTTTCCATCACGTGTTGATAATTTCAATCGCGGTAAATTTTATTTTCACTTTTACCATTAAAATCTATTATTTGATGAGTTGACACTTTTTTAAATCATTGGATTTACTTAATTGTTGTAGATAAATCGAGCGTAAGAAAAATGTAAGTCATTTTTCATTTTTATGGTAGTTAAATGTCAAAATACCTCAAAATTTTGCTGCAAATGTGAAGAACTCAGGATGTTTGCTATCAGTCAACTGTAAATATCTCAATTTTCATTGCTATTGTGTCAAAAATCTCGTAACTATCTGCATATATGTCATATTAAAAAAATATTAATAGTTTTGCTGCAACTTTATTGAAACTTATGGGATGTTTGAATATTTGCTACAAGGCGTAAATTTAAAAGAATAATTGCAGCAAGACTTTCATAAACATCTTGTTTTCTTAGTGTATAAGGGTATATAAAAGTATTTGGTTCGCACCGATATGGACCAGGAAAAATAAAAATTGTATGTTTGAGCGCATCAGGCGAATTCGCGCGTTATTTTGTTTTGTAAATGTCTCGCCTGATGCGCTCAAACATACAATTTTTATTTTTCCTGGTCCATACCGGTGCGAGCAATGTAAAAACCGTTACTACAAATACAAAGTGCGTGCCTTTGAAATTTAAAAATACCTTAATCCAAAAAAAAACCTGTCATAAAAACACGTTAATTTTGTTTAATTTTTTTTTTTTTTTTATTTTAACTAACAAAATAATATGAATTAACGCCTTTGTTACATAAACGAAAAGCGATACAATTCGATAACAGGACACAATATCACGCATCGATTTGTATTCACCGAGTTCCCTTATAAATTCATATATGCTATCGACTGGCATGGTTCTATTATAGATCTAACCATATATTTTTTCTTATTTTTTTTATCGCCAAAAATTAGGTAAATTAGCAAAATTGGCAAACATGTGAATCTAGTTGTAACGAATAACAAAAGATGGTGAGATAAATTGTTTAGCATAATTAGTAAAGATACGCGATCAAATATCAACTTAACAAGCTTTGCATTTTTAGACTCGCTACTTAATATATGAATCCGACATAGGGAATATTAATGTTACCTCTATCATTTTAGCGTTATTGCAGGATCAATGGAATAAAAATATGTAAATAAAAAGTTTTAACAGTAAGAATATAATATTAAAGACATTAGAGGTCCACATTTCAAAGTACGCATTTATATTGCTGCGAATATCGCGTAATATTTGCGTACATTTTTGATTGGCTTTTTTAAGCAAATACCATTTTTAGCAAATATCATCGCGTAAACTATCTTCGATTAATGATTTTATAGTATTTCTGATTGTCACCTCAAGTATAAGTCCCGACGTAGCGGAAATCCGAATCTTCGCTACAAATTCGAATACTCAGGGCAATCATGAGCCTCGTCGTAGCGGATATTTTCATTCGGATTCGGATTTATCTATCATAGGATCCGAATCGAATTCGAAGTTCGGATTTATGACATCACAGGTTCCGTCGGAACGGATTTTTTGACAGATTTTTGACACTTTTTCTACGAATGCATTGCTGTGTCGGAATGTGACTATTTGTGTGAGAAATCTTTGGTTTTGTATTAATTAATAAATTTTGGTTCCAATTCGTGCTCATGTGAAATAATTACAAATGCCGCAAAATCATTTGCTGTTTATGCTTTAAGTCCGGGGTGCTGGAGATGGCCGTCTGCTACCTACTTATACATCAAGTGGGAGCAGGCCAAAGATCTGATCTTCACTAATTAACAAGAAACTACTGTTAACATTGCAAATAAAAAAACATATTTTAATTTTAAAGCAAAAAATTAACAGCCTTATGTTGTAAGTCGTCGATCGACGAAAATCGTTCAGAATTTGTCTGATTTTTGTGTGAGAAAGTTTTTGTATGCTGTATGTCACAATGTGACGACACAACGTAAGAAATCAAATTGTGCGTATGCTGTACGAACGATTTCGACGTCAAAATCGCCGATAGCTTCCTAGCTATCGTCGTGGACCAAAAATAAAATTAAAAATTGTCATGACCTCTTAAATGAATCTAAAGTGACGAAACACATTTTTTTTCGCAATTTGATCCTCTGGTACCCCACAAAAATCAATAACTCAAACCCGACGAAACTCGTTCCAACAAGTACATTTTTTGGATATTGCGAAAAATGCACCAATAATAAAAAATAAAAAGACAGTACTATGCGCAATAATGATATATGTGTGATTGAAAAAAAAAATTACCAAATGGTTTCCTCAAAAAAAAAAGAAAAACTGTTTCGGTCGATATACTGTTCTCTATTTTTAGGCGTTAACACGAAACCCCTCTGCAAAAAGTATTTTTTATTTTGTCATATGCCGTCCATTTAAAGTACCGTGGCAATTATTATTTTTTTAATTACAGCCGTGGTAATGATAAATTAACAAGGAATTTTCAAGGAATCTTGCAAACATTTTTTTTTTGTTTTAAATTTGTTTTATTTTTATTTTGATTGTCAAAGATATGTTTTTTGAGTTGCCAAATACATAAATTATCAAAAAAACGTAAACAATTGTATTGAAAATTGTCTTTGCTAAATACCAAAACATTGATTGGAAACGCGAAATTGAGAACATTGAGAGACTACCTAACGGCGGACGAATGTGGCGTAAAGCTCGACGAACCAATACGTAATATATACAGCATACAATTTTATTATGTATGTGAGTGAAAACCTGACGAAATGTGTCACTCATGAAATTATACAGCATAAGGCTGTAATTCATTTCACTTGTGTTTGGTTTAACAAAAATATTAAAATTAGAAAATGTTAATTAGTTAAATATATTTCTCCACTGCGCGACTCTTGCTGAATCTGTGACGCACTGCATGCGCGTGGATTTGCCGCTATGTCGCTCTAAATTTCCAAAGTGCTGTATGGGACAAGGCGCCCGCGGCTGCATTCCGCTGGCGATACTCGTCGACAATGAGGTGGCGCTCAGCGGTGAGGATGAGGTGACGCTTTATTGCAACAGCAACGTGCTGCCCTTTGGTCTGCTCGAGAACAAGTAGATCATTCAGTTCTGGCTACAACGCCTGTGAGATAGCGCAATGTCGCTCACTGCCACATTTTCAGCATGGGCTAGAGCTGGTTTTGCGCGAGGTGGCCGAAGCAAACAGTCCAGCCAAACCACATTGCTGCTCAGCACACTTTTTATGAGATTTCGCTTTGGCCATATTTTTAGTCGATGGCCGGCAATCCGAAGAATCTCTTGCACCAGTGTCCGATAAATCTATAGCCGTCGGTCCGTATCGAGCGCGAATTTCAAGTGGGAGCTGGTCACAGCTCCGATACTCTTCCATAGGTCTATCGATTCAATTAAATCAATCGCATATTTGCAAACAAATTAAACAAAACGAAATTTTAACAATTTGTTGCAAATTTAAGACAAATGATTTTAATTTTTGTTGGTAAATTTCCACCAATTTGACTTACACGGCTGATTTCGAATATTCGAAGTTATATTTTTGTATTGGCAATGCGGAATTCTATTCCGCACGGAACTCATAATTGTTAAACATTCGTATTCGTATCGGAGATTCGGATTCGGATTTTTTCTACGACAGGCCTCATGATTGCCCTGATTATTTAGCTATGCTAGAATCCGTGTGTAAAGTAAACCTAACCGTTTCCGTCGAAAACATCGGTTTTATGTCAAATCAGTTGAAAAATATTATTAAATTCTCTTCCACACGGATGCTATGATGTATTTTTTAAATTTCGAATAAGATTCGGATCTCTGAATAAACAAATCCGAATCCGAATGAAAATGTCCGCTACTACGGGACACTGAAATGGGGTGAGTGAATTTTAATAGCTAAAAATACTTGTAAGATTAAAAACGAAAATAGTAGGGCGCAATCGATATTATTATTTTACGATACACTTTTTATGTTTAAAAACATTGTATATTAAAATATATTTTATATAATTTTTTTGTTTTTTTGGCTGTTATATTTTCGAATATTGAGTGAATATCATTAAAATTAAGGTCATAAAATGTTCTAAGTGTACTTATTACTCAACCATAGCGACTTCTAGTTCTAAGCTATGTTTAAAATAATATAATGAATAAAAAAATTTACCAAAAAGATAGAGAACAAAGCGTCGCGACGCGCCGTTCGTAATACGAGAGATAATCAAGTACGATGTGAATGTAAACCGATATGCAGGACAGATATGAGCGTAGTAGATATTTTCATTCGGATTTATCTATCATATGATTCGAATCGAATTCGAAGTTCGGAAATATGGTGGCACAGTTTCCGTCGGAATGGATTTTTTGACAGATTTATAACACTTTTTCTACGAATGCATTGTTGTGTCGAAATGCTATTCTTTTTGCGAAAAATCTTTTGTTTTAAATTAGGTAATGAATTTTTGTTGTAATTCGTGCTCATGTGAAATAATTACAAATGCCATTTGCTGCTTATGTTTTAAAGTCCGCGTTGCTGGAAGCTGGCCAAAAATCTGAACTTCACGAATTAACAAGAAACTACTGTACACATTGCAAAAACGTATTTTTATGTTAAAGCATAAAATTAATTACTTTCATTTGTGTTGGGTTAGCAAAAATATAAAAATTAGAAAATGAAAATTATTTAAATTTATGTGTCCACCCTAGTGGAAATTTACCCGATGTGCCATAAGGAAATGGTCGGGTTTTTATCGGGTAAGCCCTATTAGAGCAAACATGGCCATTGCCTTCTCATGCCCTTATCATGCTCACCATACCAGGGTTTATATAATCGATACAGTAAATGGTCCTGATCAAAGCATCATTAGTTGTTCCTCATAAGGAGATTTATATCGGGTAATGGTCGGGATTTAATGAGAAAAGTCCTGTCTTTATAAACGGAAACTATCAGAATCCCTCGTTTTAAAATCTTTTTAAAGCCCATATTCGGAACTAACGTTGATATACATGCTGCAAATCAACGTAAGCCGGCCACCCGTCCGACTAAAACGCACATTTCAGAACTAGAAATTTACAGCTAATAATTTTATTAAATATATACATAAATTTAGCTATAGTCCGCGACAAAACAGTTCCATAAAATGAATTAATGCATGTGTCTATGACACATTAAATTAAACATGATTTAAATTAAACACAACTGTTCTTAAAAATTTAAGTTTCGTTTTTTCTTATTGAAAAGAACAAAAAACCAAAAGCATTTTGTTAAATCGTACGATTTGGAATTTATGTTGTCTCATCAGGATTCGGTGATTGTTAAATTCATATTGCAATCAGTTAAAGTGGTGCAATATGAAGTTTAATTAACCTCAGCGATGTGCAAAGCAATCGACCAGGGGAAACGCATCACGCTCTGCAAATCTTTGGTGACCATTGGCTTCTCATCAATGCATAGACCAAATCAGACTACACGGTAGATGAGGGATGCATGCATCTTCGGTTTTTTCAGCAAAGTCAACAGAAGTCCAGTTAACATAATAGCCCAATCCTGGACAGCTCTGACCTTATTGTCAGCATGATTTCTAAATCCATCTCGCCGATCATGCAGCTTATTGTGGAGGAGTCTCGCAGCGTTTGCGTGTCTATGATGCCTTTCCATGTCGTCCGAACCAAATGGTTGGAGATAACCTTCATGTCCTTATTAAGCTAAAACTAGTTGGGAAGGTTAAATCACATGGGAAATTTTAAAGTAGGTGTTATTATGATAGTTAGGATTTTCAAAATTATAGTTGGTCTAAGCCGACTATAAATACCCTACACATATGTGTGGTAACCATTCAAAGTGGTATATAGATCACCAGGGTATACGAATCCTGAAAATAACTACAAACTTTCCATCCCTGAAGAATTTTCTTTCATTTGATACCCATATTTACAAATGGGTAGGTGTACCGAATTTCGATTTTTTTTTTGGGAACCACAAGTCGTTTCGTAAGAAAACATTATTTTCATGTATTTGAGCATAATGTCAATATATATTTGACCAAAAAAGTTTACTTAAGCACGTATACAGTAAAATTGATTTGCAGATGTAAATTTTATATGAGGTATTTGAACATAAGTAGTCAGTTCTCAGGTCACAATAGACCGATCATGATAATTTTCTTGGACAGATAGCTTAGATATATAAGTAATCTAAATCTAAAGTTTCATTGCTCTAGCTCTTCAACTTTTTCTGTAATCGTGATTTCAACAGACATACAGAAGGACAGGCAGACAGACGGAGTGACGGACATCGCGACTCAGGAGGTTATGCTGATCAAGAATATATATACTTTTCCATACCGGAGATGCTTTTTTCAGGGTGTTACAAACGGCGTACCCAACTGAATATACCCTTTCACTCTTAGTGTAGGGTATAAAAATGCATATTTTAATTGATTTTCAATAAATTAAAATGAAAAATACTTACAATTTTAATCAAGCCTTATTTCTTTTGATGTAGGTTACTTTAGAACAAATCAAAACCTTAAACATTTTCATTTTTCGTTTATAAAAATTAAGAACATATGTTTCTTCTGTCACTTTCAGTAGTTCGCAGTGTTGCATAAATCCACACTTTATTTTTTTAAATGAAAAATACGAAATAATTTACAGTCGTACTAAATACTTTCTTTCTTTTTTTGTAGAAATGGTGTTTTGTTTATGAAGTACAAAGCTTATATTTTCAAAATTGTACTATTTCCAATTTTTATAACTCTAGTTTTCTGATAATAAAATTCTCTATATTATTTAAATGATTTAAAAAAAATATGGGTTAGTATTTGAAATTTTAAACTCTTCAATGAATTTAAAAAATCAATACTAATAAAATTGACGCATAATGTTAAATTACAATTGTTATCAAAAACCACGTACAATTTCTTTAACAGCAGTATTCAAAGTACTTTCTCAAACTGCAGTAAACACTGACACAACAGAAAACAGCTGCTTTTGACATTTCGCCACCAAAAATTTTCACATTTTGGAGAATGTTGTCTTGTTATTTTGCAAAACATTTTAAAGTGATAAATAATAATAGTTTGGCGCTATATCTTCGAAAATCATAGGCAGAGCCCTTTCACAACATTTGAGCAGCAATGTAAGTCGTAAAATACATATATAAAAATTACTTTACTAAAACACTTCTAGCGCAGATAGTCGATAGCAAAAAAAAAACTGGATAAAGCCGAGGATAAGCTGCAGCAGAAGCAGGGGAAACGTCAGGACATTGGCAAGGTTCCCCTGGTGCCGGTTAAGCTGCAGAGCGCCACCGAATGAGCAAAAAGAACATGGGCATTAAAATTGAAAACTTGGATTTGGCCTTTGGCGACAAGTAGGTCACACACGTTTTAATATACTAAAAGATTTTAAAATATGGATTTTTATTTTGTAGAGTGTTGCTGAAAAAGCCAACGTATTGCTGTCCTTCGGACGTCGCTATGGACTGGTCGGCCGGCGTGGCGATGACAGCACACCCGTGGACAGTATGCTCGAGTGTGACTTTGACCGCACGCACTCAGTGTTGAGCTGACCGATGTCTACGCATAGCTGCTAAACATTGAGGCCGACAAGGTGGTGACGCGCGCCTTCATGATATTGGAAGGGTCACGGTTTCGATCCGAACAAGAAGCTGCGTCCCACCAAAACGTTTTCGGGAGGTTTGGCGTCGGCGCGCGCGCTCTTCTCCCTTCTGCTGTTGACAAAAATGTAGGACAATAAAGCCATTATTTGGTTAGAGAAAGCAAAAGTGGCCGACAACAATACAGAGGGGTGCTAACGGTTATCACATTGTAGCAATGTTGTGGGACAGTTTTACAGATAGTTGCAGATTCTGCTGTCACAGGCACCTGCACCTACGTTGCACCAACGCATTAATGGTCAAGTTAGTACGCGAGCAAAGCCGCCGCCATCGAGTTAAAGTTCTCTGTCAGATGGCGAGATTGTGACCCAATTATTATGCTTACTTTTCACTATGTCATTTTGCGTCAGTTTCATGTTCGAAAATTTTACAAATTTGTTGGCAATTTCATGCATAATTTAAGAAAAATGATAAATGTTTGTATTTTTATATCGTTTAACTTTACTTAATGATCATTTTAATATTTGGATAGTTTCGGTGGCGTGATAATAATGTAAATAAAATAATAATGTGAATATGAAACAAAATGACAGTGATAACCAAGCTTAGACTGATAAATTTATTTTTCATAAATTGATATATGTTGTAATTTTCATATGTAAATCAAAAAATTAATCATAAATTTGATTTCTTTGATATATTTCTATAAATCTTATTTACCATTTCTTTATATATTTAAATATGTAATATTTTTAAAATTCTTTTATTAAATACACTGTATTACATTTAATACTGAATTTTATTTCATAGGGTATGTGTAGGGTTTTTATAATGAAAACATTTTTATGCTCGGGCTCTGACAATGGTCGGGTAAATAATGAAATAGGGAATTACCCGATCAGTACATGATCATGGCCTGAGGTGAGTAAATGATCGGGGCACTGCGTTACAAGGACATCGTGCCCATGATTTGTACCTTGTTTGGGCCTCGTCATAACCCGATCATCTCAAATAATGACATGAACATGGTCCTATCCAAATATCTACTAGGGCACTGTGCGACTGTCTCTTGCTGAATTCGTAGTGCACGACATGCGCGTTGACATTTTCATGTACTGGAGCTGGTTCTGCACGAGGTGGTCTTTTATGAGATTTCGCTATGGCCATATTTTTACTCGATGATCCGCAATCCAAAGAATCTCTTGCAGCAGTGTCCGGTAAATTTATAGCCATCCGTCCATATCGCGCGAGAATTGCATGTGGGAGCTGACCAAAGATCCGATACTCGTCCTAGACAAAACAATAATTTATCCTATTGACTATTTTTAATAGTAAAAAACCATTATTTATATAGTATTTTTTTCTGGGTGTAGGCAAGCGGTATCTACGGACAGAATTGAACGGGGATTGCAACGCAAAAGTTAGCGGGAATTAAATGTTGCATTTGAATAAATTTCGGGAAATATATCTATTTAAGAGTTTAATTATTTCAGATTGGTTTTAACAGACCCATGTATATTGTTTTTTTTTTATTACTAATATTAAAAATTTTATCATTTTAAATAATTATTCACTTCCTTTCCATAACATTTATATAATTTTCGCTTGCAAAAAAAAATATTATTTATTATTTTGAAAAAGGTTTTGGGATATACAATTTGGAATATAAACTCATCTATATTCAAAAATATTTATTTATTTCTCATTTCTGTCCTATTTTACTTAAGAAATGAAGCAACACTGAAGGAAAGAGAGTGCATTGAGAGTACGGTGTAACAAAGTAAAACAAAACCTGACATATATATATATATATATATATATATATATATATATATATATATATATATATATATATATATATATATATATATATATATATATATATATATATATAATTCTTTGTTTTGTACATATAATTATCCAAAAATATTGTATTTTGTGCAAATCATGTTATTTTTGTTAAAACCAATCTTATATGTTCTTATTCTGTTTATAATATATGAAAAGTTAACAAAAAAACTTTATTTCAAAAGAGTCAAGCGAATTATTATTTATTTTTTAATTAATTACATTTATTATAATATACATTAATCGATTACATACAAAGTATACAATAATAAATGAAAATATAAATATTTAAATCATTAACAAAATGCTATGCTCTACTGTGCGCAATCGACTTCAACTCTACGCATTCAAACCCAATAGAAAATAGAAATTTTCGACAAATTCTTAAATTTACTTTATTTAGATATTTTTAATAAAACACCCTTTCTTTAAATTTATATAATAAAAACAACATAAATATTATTTTTTTAACAGTATTATTTTTTAAACGATTTGTTGCAATTGTGAAAACATCTCAAAATTTACTATTATATATGGGCCATTCCACACCAAATCGACCAAAAAAAGTCATATTTGAGATTTTACCTTTTGGATTTCAATAAAATTTGGGCAACTGATAAAGGGTATCCAGATATGTACTATTTCCAGAGATACAGTGGCTCAAAGTTACAAAAAATGGGCCAAAAAGCACTAAGTTTTCGTCAATTTATTATAAATGTTCATGCAAAGTTTCAAGATGGTATATTTAATAACATAATTTTCTAAATTTTTATTTATTTTTTATATAGAAAAAAAAAATTTGTTCTACAGTAAAAGTTGTAATAATTCCTGAATTTATATGTAACTCTGATTTCTAAAATGAAGTCAGTTTTATCATATTCAATCTAGTTTTTGAGATATTAATTTTGGCATATAGTTTTTACGATTTTCGAAAAATGGTATATATCTCAATAACGAGAGACAATTTGATGAAACTGACTTCGAAATCAGAGTTACAAAATCTTGGAAAAATTATTGCTAATTTTACTTTTGAAAAAAATATTATTTTTTTTTCGATATAAAAAATTTGTAAAAATTTTAAAAATTAATCTTGAAATTTGACATGAACATTTATATTAAATCAACCAAAATATGTGATTTTTTTCAGAATATTAAAAAGGGTCCTTTTTAAGGACATCTATTTGGAAGTGCATGAGTTATTACCACGGGCCACATGTTCAAGTTTAGAAGTTACAACTTAATTGGTATAAAAGCGTGTTCTATTAGCTTTAAAACGAGCCATCAACGGAGTTTCTGGTATTTCAACTTTAAGAGATATTGAAATATGAACAACCATATAAATTTGAATCACTGTATCTCTGGAAGTAGTGGGCGAAAAAATAAAACAAAAATTGATCAATGCATATTTCGATACCCTTTATTAGTTGTGCAAATTTCATTGAAATCGAAGAACATGAGTTCTAACCGCTGGTCGATTTGGTGTGGAATGGCCCATATATAAAATAAGTTTCAGATAAAAAAAAACATTTAGTCAAAATTCTTTTTTACATGAAATATTTTGTATTAAACATTTACAAATTTCTACTGGGTTGATTAGTACAAAGCAGCGTCGACCTGCTCGCATGATCGACTGATAGCGTTTGCAGGTCACACAAACTTATTCGCTGAACTCGCTCTAACTCTAAAAATACTCTTACCATTTCCAAGCGCGGTTCCAGGGGGGTCCGGGTGTTGCGATTTCATATTCAAATTTTCCACCTCTACAGAAGGGCGCAAAATATAGAAAAAGGCGCAAAATGTTCAAAAACATAAAATTGCAAATGCGTCTAATTTACAAAATTTTTGCGCCTCTACAGAAGGGCGCAAAATATAGAGAAAGGCGTAAAATGTTCAAAAAAGCATAACATTGCAAATGCGTCTAATTTACAAAATGTTTGCGCCTCTACAGAAGGGCGCAAAATATAGAGAAAGGCGCAAAATGTTCAAAAAAGCATAAAATTGCAAATGCGTCTAATTTACAAAATGTTTGCGCCTCTACAGAAGGGCGCAAAATATAGAGAAAGGCACAAAATGTTCAAAAAAGCATAAAATTGCAAATGCGCCCAATTTACAACATTTTTGCGCCTCTATAGAAGGGCGCAAAATGTAGAGAAAGGCGCAAAATTTTCAAAAAAGCATAAAATTGCAAATCCGCCTAATTTACAAAATGTTTGCGCCTCTACAGAAGGGCGCAAAATATAGAGAAAGGCGCAAAATTTTCAAAAAAGCATAAAAATGCAAATGCGCCTAATTTACAAAATGTTTGCACCTCTAAAGAAGGGCGCAAAATATAGAAAAAGGCGCAAAATGTTCAAAAAAGCATAAAATTGCAAATGAGTCTAATTTACAACATTTTTGCGCCTCTACAGAAGGGCGCAAAATATAGAGAAAGGCGCAAAATGTTGAAAAAAGCATAAAATTGCAAATGCGCCTAATTTACAAAATTTTTGCGCCTCTATAGATGGGCGCAAAATATAGATAAAGGCGCAAAATGTTCAAAAAAGCATAAAATTGCAAATGCGCCTAATTTACAAAATTTTTGCGCCTCTACAGAAGGGCGCAAAATATAGAAAAAGGCGCAAAATGTTTAAAAAAGCATAAAATTGCAAATGCGCAAAATTTTCAAAAAAGCATAAAATTGCAAATGCACCTAATTTACAAAATTTTTGCACCTCTATAGAAGGGCGCAAAATATAGAAAAAGGCGCAAAATGTTCAAAAAAGCATAAAATTGCAAATGCACCTAATTTACAAAATTTTTGCACCTCTATAGAAGGGCGCAAAATATAGAAAAAGGCGCAAAATGTTCAAAAAAGCATAAAATTGCAAATGCGTCTAATTTACAAAATGTTTGCGCCTCTACAGAAGGGCGCAAAATATAGAGAAAGGCACAAAATGTTCAAAAAAGCATAAAATTGCAAATGCGCCTAATTTACAAAATTTTTGCGCCTCTATAGAAGGGCGCAAAATGTAGAGAAAGGCGCAAAATTTTCAAAAAAACGTAAAATTGCAAATGCGTCTAATTTACAAAATTTTTGCGCCTCTATAGATGGGCGCAAAATATAGAGAAAGGCGCAAAATGTACAAAAAAGCATAAAATTGCAAATGCGCCTAATTTACAAAATGTTTGCGCCTCGACAAAAGGGCGCAAAATATAGAGAAAGGCGTAAAATTTTCAAAAAAGCATAAAATTGCAAATGCGCCTATTTTTAGGCCTTTTTAAAAGACCGGAAACTACAGAGAAACGCGCTAAATTTTCAAAAAAATAAACATAAAATGGAAAAAGCGCCTAAAATGCAGAATGTTTGCGGCATTTAAAAAGATCGCAAAATATAGAAAAAGGCGCCAAATTTTCAAAAAAAAAACCACAATTCATTTACAGAGTAAATATGCGTCATTTTCATTTTGTGTTTGTTTTGATAATTTTGCGCTTGTTAAGACGATAAAATTCTGTAAGTTATGCGCTGTTTTAATTTTGATTGTTATTTGAATACTTTACACCTTTTTGAGCTTTTCTACATTGCGCCTTGTGTAAAAATTACTAACTATCTTCAGATTACTAATATTCTGTAAATTACCTTTTTAATTGTTCGCCTTTTTTAAATTTTGCGACTTAAAAAAACTTTTTGACATTTTTATCTTTGTTAAAATTGTCCAAAATAGCGGGTAACTTTTATTTTAAAGTTGACTTTAAATTGTCTACGAAAATGCGCCATTGTATTTTGACAAAGATTCTGAAGAATACACAATTCGGGTTTTAAATATTTTGAGATATATATCAAAATGTCTCAAGACAAAAATTCTAGGCAGGGTCGAGACAGTTTAGAAACATTATTTCGACATATTTTAAAAAGAGATAGGCGAAGTTTGTATCACAAGCAGTCTGCCCGAACTAACCGATTCCAAAATATGCCGTGAATCTGTCATTAAAAAACCACAAAATTTTACAAACTGCTATACACTTCCCAAAATATTCCATTTATCTGTGTGTTGGCCGGAAATATTCCTGAAAAATTACATAAATTTTGTCTCGGGGTATCAATATTAAATCGAATTTAAACATTATAGGCGCATAACCATAGACAATTTTAGACAGCTTTAATAATTCGACTTAAAAAAAAAATCGACTTTTTTAGAATTTTTGTATAGAATAAATTGTCAAATAGATGATTTTGAATTTAAATTTGACTTTAAATTGTCTATACTGATGCGTCATAGTTTTTAAAAATATACATATATTTTGTATATCTTCGTTGTACAACTATAAGTCCAAATACCATTTTTGAAAATTTGATAAAAGTTCGACAATTAATAGTTTTAGATGTGTTGGTATATTTTCATAATTAACGAGTTTGGAAAATTAGGTCACATGGGTAAGTTCGGTCACATCGGCCGTACTTTTATAGTCGGTCGGGCCCGACTATGGAATACCCTACACCTATGATGTGAATATTAATGTTGGTAATTTAATTGTATACCTACCTTTGAAGTTCTTAATTATGCTGAACATTCTTACACTCAGAATATTATCTACATACCAAATTTCTGACGACGTATATCCAATTAATTTAAAAAATTGATGTAAAAGTGATGATTAATGTTGGTAATTTAATTGTATACCTACCTTTGAAGTTCTTAATTATGCTGAACATTCTTACACTCAGAATATTATCTACATACCAAATTTCTGACGACGTATATCCAATTAATTTAAAAAATTGATGTAAAAGTGAAAATTAAAAAAAATTGAAACATGTAGAAATATAGTAAAATGTGGGCGTATCACGCCCATTTTTGGATCACATATTTTTAGGTGAATTCTAATAATACGTTTTAAATTTTATACACGCTGCAAAAAAAGGCCTCTCCCAAACATAATTTTGCAGGCATTACAAATATCTTTAGAGCTTCATGCAAACAAAAGTATTATTTCATTGTCAAACATTATTATAATAACAGCCAAACATATTTTTGTTTTCGTTCAAACATATTTATGTTCAGAATGGATAATTTTCGGCGTTCTTGCAAACATATACATGTTTGAATGTGAAAAACATTTTATTTACATGTAAACATATTTATGTTTACATTTAATTTTAATGTAAAAGTAGTAAATTTAGTGTTAATATCTTCTTTACACAATATTCGTTTTTTCCTATTTTTAAATTACATTTTTTTTTTATTTATATTATATAATTATAAACTTAGACTTTTATTTTATTTTCATTACACATATTTTATTTATACCTAATAATTTTATTTCCATCTATTGTTCCTATTTTGAGTTCAGTACTTTACGGATGAATTGGAAATTTCACAAACAGCCACTATCTGGTATTAACAGTAATT
Source organism: Dryomyza anilis (assembly GCA_951804985.1). Lineage (NCBI taxonomy): Eukaryota > Metazoa > Arthropoda > Insecta > Diptera > Dryomyzidae > Dryomyza > Dryomyza anilis. The sequence goes on from OX638135.1 coordinate 9,014,014, forward strand.
GGCGGTACTTAAACAAATTCTTCCACCAAAAAGAACTTTGAACTATATGAAAAGTATTAATGTGAGTGCTACTGAGTGCTAAAAGTAGGCAGCGCTGTTATTTAATTGTGATATCGTAATGCCAAACATACATATAATAAAAAACATGGGTAAGTTCGGTCACATGGGGCGGATTTTTATAGTCGGTCGGGCCCGACTATGGAATACCCTACACCTTTGGTGGGGATATTAACCCTCAGAATATTATTCATATATCAGAAATTTACGTCTTATATCCCCATAAATTAAAAAAATTATATAAAGTGTAAAAAACTAAAAAAAATAAATTTAAAAAATGTAATTGGGCGGACCACGCCCATATTTAAAATTTTGAAAGGCTAATATTTCATAGATTTGAATTTAATAATTTACGGATCAAATTTCCACTATGAAAACCCGGGAAATAATGAAAAAAAAAAGTGGGCGGATCACGCCCAGTTTGGACCACATATTTTTAGGTGAATTCTAACAATACGTTTTAAATTTAATAACTATACCTTGAATACTTTTCGAGTTATTAGTTCCGAAAAAGTTATATAAAATTGACTTGTATGGGAGGTGGGCGTGTCCGTTGACCAATTTGGCTCATTTTCAAACTCAGTTCCTACTTTTGGATAAAATATATTGAGACGAAATTTCATCGCATTCTGATCAGTATTTCTCAAGTTATTCTGTATTCGGACAGCAAGACAGCAAGACAGCAAGACGGACAGACAGACAGACAGACGGACATGGCTAAACGGACTCGGGTAGTGATGCTGATCAAGAATATATATACTTTTCCATACCGGACACGCCTCCTAAGGGGCGTTACAATATATGCACAAAGTTAATATACCCTGTACCTCATAGGTGTAGGGTATAATAATGCTATTATTTTTAAATTCGTTGTCACCCAGTAACAATCACGAATAACATTACATATAATTCAAAGAATCTTTTATTGACGTTAGGTGTGTTAAATAGCGGTTAAATAAAATGTATATTTCTACAGAAACATTAATATAGTAAATTCATGTAAATCCGCGATTAAAGCAATTTATGTTTAAATATCGTATAATAATATTTCAATCTGAACAAAATAATAATACAATTTAATTATAATGTAATTAGATATTACTCCCAATATTTATATGGTGATTTCGAAGTACGTTATAATTACATTCAAGCATATTCAAGCAAATATTTTCTATCCGTGTAAGTATATCTTGAATACTTTTCGAGTTATTGCTTCGTAAAGAGTTATATAAAAGTGACTTGTATGGGAGGTGGGCGTGTCCGTTGATCAATTTGGCTCATTTACATTGACAAAACTAACTTTTGGCTAAAAAGTATTGAAACGAAATATCATCGCATTCTAAGCAGTATTTCTCAACTTATCATGTATACGAACAGCAAGACAGACGGACATGGCTAAACGGACTCGGGTGGTGATGCTGATCAAGAACTTTTCCATACCGGACACGCCTCCTAAGGGGCGTTACAATATATGCACAAAGTTAATATACCTCATAGGTGTACCTCATAGGTGTAGGGTATAAAAATCAAATATTCACAAAATATAGTTTTTAAGTATGTCCAATCGGTACTGCGCTAAAAGGTTATGATTGTTTCAAATTATAATTGAAGAACTTATTAACAAAAAAATCGATATTGAAACAAAATTTATTTGATGACTTTTTATAATTCGATTTTTACGTTTTTAGTATTTTTGAAATTAAAAAAACTGTTGTAAATTAATTTAATAATTGGTGAAGTAACTATTATCTTTTAATTCTTGAATAAATGGTACAAAAAACTAGGTTATCAAATATCAAACTTAAGTTTGGTACAAATGGTACAATTGGTACAAATGTTATACTTAAAAAAAAAAAAATCTAATTCAAATATTTTTGGTTTTCGAAATATTCTAACTTGAAAAGTGAAAATAATCATTAAAAATACATTGTGTATATCTGAAGTAGTTTTCCAACGAGATGTCGGTATTGATCACCGTTAATATAATACACAAATTGAATGTTGTTTCCAAACGGTACTGAGATATGTACACCTTCCTAAAATTAGAGACCAACAATAATTAATTTTTTCAAATTTATGTGTAAAAAGTCATTGTAAGAAATGATGGCACTGTAAAACAAAGGGTACCATTAGATAACATTCAATGAACATTTTTAATTTATGGTCTTATTTTTATTATAGGACTGTTAAATTTTAAAATATTTTTTAATAATTATATTTGAGAAATATAAATAAAAGTTTGATTAATATTATTAAAGTCAAAAATAATTATTTTTGATAAATACTTTCAAAATTCAAATATAATTTTTATTTTAGATACATATTTATTAAAACCAAAATTAATTATTATTTTTGATATATATATGGAAAGAAAGTCGTTACTCCTACCAAAAAATCTCCAAATAAACAAACAAATTGGCTGAACTTTATATAACCGGATGAAGTGAAATATTTTTTCTTGAAACTATCCCCTCTGTTTGGGTCCCAGACTAAATTGGGGCGCGGTCGGACTTGTGGTACCCCAGATAAATCGAAACCTTATACACCTACCTATATGAACATGTAGGTACTGAAATGAAAGATATTGATCTCACGATTAGTATGTTATTATGTTCATGATTCGATAACCACAGTAACCTCAGGATCCTTTTTAGTTTTAACAACTGAGTTCATTTTATACACGAATAATATATAGATACAAGTGTGGGTACCCAAACGAAAAGAAATTTAATAAGAATTCTATTATACGCTTTTGTATTTATGTTTTAAAAAATAAAAAATTTAAGGGGCCTATTATGATTAGCGAAGCGAATGTACTTGGCGAAGCGAACGCTTTGGCGAAGCGAACGCAATTTGGCGAATGAACTGGCGAATGTACTAATTTTTATGGTTTTAAAAGTGAGCAACACTTACAACATTGACGGATAGTACTGCCTTTTTTTTAAAACAGATACTATTTTATCTTAATATCTATTTTTTTATTATTAAAAAACCATTTAATATTATTTATGGTTTAAAAAACGTTAACTCGATTCAGAACAATAATACTTTTTCGGTTTTTTGTTATTTTTTGTCTATAAAAGATTAAAAAGTATCCAAATAAACTTCGGAACAATTCAAATTATTTAAAATGTACAGTAAAATATGTTTTTAAATGTTAATATTGGAATTATTTTTACATAAAAATAAATACTTTTTATTAAAAAAAGTAGTTTTTTTATTTGGAGCAATACTTCTTTTATTTTAATTTAAAGAAACCCTAGAGTTTCAAAACAGTTGATGTGAATATACTTGTTTAGAAAAAGCAATCAAAGAAGAGCGTGTTAAACAGAAGCCAATGCGGTGTGCAGAAAGCTGGAGCGACGACGAGGAGGAAGACTACAATAAGTTACAGTGATGGTGGTCTGTCCTCCTCTGTGGCACAAATAACTTCGCGCGATGAACCAAGCTGCATTCTCAGCAGCAGTCGGAGCAGTTCCAGACATTTCTTTTATTAGTGTTAAGTTTAAAATCAAAATAAAAAGTGTGAAAAAAATTGTTTTTTTTTACGTTTATTAGTTAGGTCACAAAAAACTCAAAATTATAGACATCCTTCTATAAAAACTAAAGGATAAGATAAATTGAAAATCAGAAAAAGCCTAATAAACAAAAGCACAAAAGAAAAAAAAATTAAAAATCAAAAGAAAAACTGAAAAACAATAGATAAAGATACGTTCGCCGATTCGTCACATGAACTGTTGATTCGCTTGATTTTGACACTTGAAGCGAATGAAAATCGGTTGAGTGTTGCATGTTTTTTTACGATCGCTTAACTTTTCCCGTTTTTTGGCGAATGAAGTCTGGCGAATGTAACCGTAATAGCTTTTTGGACGTTCGCTTCGCCAAAACCATTCGCTTCGCTAATCATAATAGGGCCCTAATATTTTATAAAAAATTTATCCTGCGGCGCTTCTTCGATATAACTTCCCAACGAAATATTATAATTAACTGTTGGGCTACTTCTAGAAAATTTAAAAAAGCGTTTTACGTTACCTATTCATTTCAAAATTTTCTTCGTCATTTTGATAAATAATTAAATATTTTTCTTAACAATCAGCATTTCATTTTAATTTTATTTTTTACATAATTACAAATCCTAATCGCTATGGTTATAAGATCATTAAAATAACCATATAATTACAAATGTGGCATTATTACCTTTCATTTGAGTACCTATATGACCAAATATGTAGGTGCACCGGATATCGATTTTTCTAGGGAACCACAGATCCGACCGCACCCTATATATTTTTTTGTTTTTTAAGCAAATAAAACGGTTGATTTAAAGAAAAAAAAGTTGGTTTAAAGAAGTACAGTTGTGTATAATTCATTATTCACTGTATTTGATGAGAAATTATAAAAAAAAGGGCGCAAAATAAATTTTTGGGGCGCATTTTAGAAAAAAAAAATGGGAAAAAAGGCGCAAAAAAATCAATCGCCCCCCCCAAATCATACTTCTGGATCCGCCCCTGACCATTTCCGTCTAACCGATCTTCCCCTCGCCAAGCACCTTGCGGGCTGACGTAGTGCCCGTACTGGCTGAGTTGGGCATTAATATTTGCAGACAAATTGTTGCAAATTTAACACAAATGATTTTAATTTTTGTTGGTAAATTTACACTGATTTGTCATAAACAGCTAATTTCGAATTTTCAAAGTTATATGTTTTTAATGCATCACTGAATTCCATTCCGCAAATAGCTAAAAATTCGTATTCGTAGCGCAGATTCGGAATTTCGCTACGACGGGCGTCATGATTGTCTTTTAACAGATACATTTATACCCTTTAACAGATACATTTTTTTGACAGAAACATTTTTATTTTGGAAACTTCATACTAATTTTCCAAAATAAACTAATAGTATAGTAAGCAACATTACCATTAAATTATCGTATTGTTTTCCATGTCTGTAATTCCCATTTGAGTATTTATCATGTTTTAGTAGCGCGGTAGCTCAGTGGTTAGTGCGTTGGACTGCGAGCCGAAAGGTCCCCGGTTCAAGCCTGGACTGGGGCTAACAACATATTTTCATAGAAACATTTTTCTATACCGCGCTACCTCTCGTCAGTAAATGGCAAACCTACGAGAGTAAAACCATTGCCTATGAAAAGCTCTCACCCGCCGTTCGGATTCGGCAATAAACTGTAGGTCCCACCACTTTGAGTACAAATATAACACGCACAGCTCAAAATGGTGAGAGAGCTCGGCCGAAGTTCTATACAGGACTGTAGCGCCAAACTATTATTATATTATTATTAATTGCTCGAGCAATACCAAAACTCTTGCTCTTTGCTTTTTAAATGCTGCTTTAATTCCAAAACTCTCGCTCTTTGCTTTTCAAATGCTGACTCAATTCCATATCTCTCGCTCTTTGCTTTTTGAATAATGCATCGATACACTTACTGTAACTCTTTGCTTTTCAAATGTTAATTCGATTCAAATTTTATGCTCGACGTAACTGTGAAAGCCGTAGCAAAGAAACAAGACATTTAAATCGATATGTTCTTTTCGCGAGCCCGTGCGTTTGAATTTGTTTTTGTTTTCTTCACAAGCAATGCTATGTTTTTGTGTGTGTGTGCTCGCGCGCACAGTAGTCACATTAGAGCAGAGCTCTCGATTTCATACGAGTATCTCGGGTACCCGGGCGCTCGAAAGCCCGGGTAATACCCGGGTAGTTCAAATACTCGAAAAACCCGGGTATTAAATGTTCGAGCTACCCGGGTATTTCGCAAAACCCGGGTAGTTTGTTCGTTCGTTTGTTCGAGCTATTCGAGTGGCTCGTTTGTTCGAGTAGCTCAATTGCTCGTTCGTTGTTCGAGTAGCTCGATTGCTCGATCGTTGTTCGAGCTTCGAGTAGCTCGTTCGTTCGTTTGATTGACGATTGTTCATTTGATCGCTTGTTAATTTGTCTGTCCGTTCGTTTGCTTGATGTGGGAGTTGGTCGGAGTGGTTGCAAAAATGTGGGTGGACAAAAGTGGGCGGAAAGTGATAAAAAGACCGAAAAAAAATTTATTGCAGAAATCGGTAGCAGACATCAAGGGAAATCGAATGGTACCACTCTCAGTGGTACCATTCGACCCCCAAAGGGGGGTCAAAACCACTTTTTGTCCAAGACTAATGGTACCCTTTGGAGTGGTCCATGACCCCCAAAAGGGTGTCAAAACCGCATTTATGACCCAAAAATTTGTATTTCAGAAAGCGATAGCGGACACCATTAGAATGCTATTGGTACCCTTTGGAGTGGTCCATGACCCCCAAAAGGGAGTCAAAACCGCATTTATGACCCAATATTTTTTTTTATTTTGGAAATCGATAGGGGACATCATTAGAAGGCTAATGGTACCCTTTTGAGTGGTCCCTGACTCCCAAAAGGGGGTCAAAACCGCATTTATGACCCAACAATTTTTATTTCGGAAATCGATAGCGGACATCATTAGAAGGCTAATGGTACCCTTTGGAGTGGTCCAGGTCCCCCCAAAGCCTTCTAATGATGTCCGCTATCGATTTCCGAAATAAAAATTTTGGGTCATAAATGGGTTTTTGACCCCCTTCTGGGGGTCAGGGACCACTCGGGTACCCGGGCACCCGGGTAATCGAGAGCTCTGCATTAGAGTGATTCAAATTTGTATACAAAATTTAAAACTAAATTTTCTTTCCCTTCGGGTCGACTTTCTGAAACTAGGCCATCTAAAACTAAGAACAAGCCTTTAAAAACAAAATAAATGTGATGTTGCGCAAAGAGCTTAAAGACATTTTTGAACTTTTAACGACTGTTTTCAATTAAATTATTATTGTATAATTTTACTATCTACTAATAAGACGATATTTGAAAAGATAAGTGTGACATATCATTATACCCTACACCATGAGGTACAGGGTATATTAACTTTGTGCATATATTGTAACGCCCCTTAGGAGGCGTGTCCGGTATGGAAAAGTATATATATTCTTGATCAGCATCACTACCCGAGTCCGTTTAGCCTTGTCTGTCTGTCTGTCTGTCTGTCTGTCTGTCTGTCTGTCTGTCTGTCTGTCCGTCTTGCTGTCTTGCTGTCCGAATACAGAATAACTTGAGAAATTAAATTTCGTCTCAATATATTTTAGCCAAAAGCAGGAACTGAGTTTGAAAATGAGCCAAATCGGTCAACGGACACGCCCACCTCCCATACAAGTCACTTTTATATAACTCTTTCGGAACTAATAACTCAAAAAGTATTCAACGTATAGTTATAACATTTAAAAGGTAAATATGTGGTCCAAAAATGGGCGTGATCCGCCCACTTTTTTTTTCATTATTTCCTGGGTTTTCATAGTGGAAATTTGATCCGTAAATTATGAAAATCAAATCTATGAAATATTAGCCTTTCAAAATTTTAAATATAGGTGTGGTCCACCCAATTATATTTTTCAAATTTTTTTTTTTTAGTTTTTTATACTTTTATATAATTTTTTTAATTTATGGGGATATATGACGTACATTTCTGATATATGAATAATATTCTGAGGGTGGGGAGGTTCAGCATAATTAAAAACTTTAAAATTAAGGTATGCAATTAAATATCCCACATTAATATCCCCACCAAAGGTGTATGGTATTCCATAGTCGGGCCCGACCGACTTTAAAAATCCGCCCCATGTGACCGAACTTACCCATGTGACCTAACTTTCCCAACTCGTTTTATTATTGTATGAGCAATAATACAAAAATATTATTCCAAACTCGTTAGAATAAAACTACAAAAATGTCAACAGTTAAAATTACTATAGTAAGAAAAAGTCAACATTTTATGTGTTTGGCAAGCCATGAAACTGTAACGGTTAACTAAAATTTAATAATTTTAAAAACCATAAGTTTAGTAAATGATTTGAAGTTAAGTAATTAAAAACAGTCGTCAAAAGTTCAAAAATGTTCTTTCAGCTCTTTGCGCAACATCACATGATCAATTATTTTTTCGTTTTTAAAGGCTTAGTTTTAGAGGTCCTAGTTTCAGAAAGTCGACTGGAAGCGAAACACTTAAACATTTTTGGATTTTAAATCAGTATAATACACATGCCTGAGTACAGTTTCACGAGTTTTTATTCAAATACAAAATTTATTATGAGTAAAAATCTATTTTAAATAAAATAGCTGTGTTTAAAATGCAGCATACTTCCCATATAAACTAAATTTATTTGTTATTTAAAACTTTTGAATGAGAAACATAATAAATATTGTTATTTATTTTTTTATCAAATTTTAGTTTTTTTTTATTCTGCAACAAAAATATATACAGTATTTATATATTTACAGTATTTATACCCTACACCTATGAGGTACAGGGCATATTAACTTTGTGCAGATCCTTAGGAGGTGTGGAAAAGTATATATATTCTTGATCAACATCACCACCCGAGTTCGTTTAACCATGTCCGTCTGTCTGTCCGTATACACGATAACTTGAGAAATACTGATCAGAATGCGATCAAATTTCGTTTCAATATGTTTTAGCCAAAAATTAGTATTGTCAATGTAAATGAGCCAAATCGGTCAACGGACACGCCCACCTTCCATACAAATCACTTTTACAAAATTATTTAGGAAACAATAAACCGAAAAGTATTCAAGGTACAGTTACAAAATTTAAAAGTTATTGTTAGAATTCACATAAAAATATGTGTTCCAAAAATGGGCGTAATCCGCTCACATTTTATATTTTTATAATTTCCCGCTTTTTCATAGTGCACATTTTACTCGCAAATTATTGAAAACAAATCTTTGAAATATTAGCCTCAAATCTCTACATATGTTTAAAAAGTGGGTGTGATCCGCCCACATTTATTTTTCAGCATTTTATGATTATTATTTTTTTTTCCCTTTTATATCGATTTTTTTAAATTATGTGGATATACGACGTAAATTTCTGATATGTAAATAATATTCTCATATTTAAATAATATTAAATTTCCCATATTAATATCCCCACCAAGGTTTATGGTTCGTTCCATGTGACCGAACCTACCCATGTGATCTAACTTACCCAACTTGTTTTATTACCACTGTTTTTGTTTTTTCCGAGGTACAGTGATCCAAAATTACAAAAAATGTATATATTGAAATAGTTCTAGATCAGAAAATACTACAAACCCCAAACAAATTTCAAGATGGTATTTTTATCAAACATTATCCAAAATATGTATGATTTATGTGTCTTAAAATATTACACTTCTCTTCTCTGATTTTGGGAACCTAAAATTTGTAACAATTTTTGAATATATTTGTAAAGTTGATTTCGAAATGACGTGATTTTTACAAAATTCAAAATTTGATAATCATGGTTATATGGTTAAGATGGAAGTTCTATAGCATACCAACCTCATCTGCGGCCCGCGAACATGTATTTGCGACATGCGACATGTATTTAATTTAACATGCCATATAAGAAATTAAATTACTAATCTTGGTTAAAAACTTATTAATTTATTAAAAAAAATCAATATTTTGTAGATACATTATTTTCCAAAATTTAATGATGAGAATGTGATAAGTTTTTAATATAGGGTTTTAATTTATTTTCCTAATTGTCATTTTAAATATTATACATGGTGTTACACAAATGCCATAACAATCATTTTTCGTTTTTTTTTCATCAAGTAATATTGTTTTTACAAGCTTTTATTTAACTTCACTTGTTTGTTAGTTTATCGGGCACAAAAATATCAGATTTAACGCACTTCCTTATATCCGATCGAGTTGAAACTTGAAACGTATAGTATTCGAAGTGGCACATATAAAAATAAACATAAACCAGTTGGGAAGGTTAGATTACATAGGAAATTTTAAAGTAGGTGTAATTATGATAGTTAGGATTATCAAAATTATAGTCGGTCTAAGCCGACTATAAATACCCTTGAATGGTTACCATTCAAAGTGATATATAGGTCACCAGGGTATACAAATCCTGAAAATAACTACAAACATTCAATCGCTGAAGAATTTCCATTCATTTGATACCCACATTTACAAATGGGTAGGTGTACCGAATTTCGATTTTTTTTTTGTGAACCACAAGTCTTTTCGCCGGAAAACATTATTATCATGTATTTGAGCATGATGTCAATATATATTTGACCAAAAAGTTTACCTAAACACGTATACATAAAAATTGATCTTTATATGTACATTTTATATGAGGTATTTGAACATAAGTGGTCGGATCATAGGTCACAATGGACCGATACCTACGCACATACAGCGTAGGTATATTAGTAATCTAAGTTATAAGTTTCATTTATCTAGCTCTTCAATTTTAAAAGTAGTAGGGATTTCAACAGACAGACGGACAGACAGACAGACAGACAGACGGACAGACGGACAGACGGACATCGCTAAATCGACTCAGGAGGTCATGCTGATCAAGAATATATATTCTTTTCCATACCGGAGATGCTTCCTTCTGGGTGTTACAAACGGCGTACCAAACTGAATATACCCTTTCAGTCTTAGTGTAGGGTATACAAATAAAGTTCGCTAAAGCTATTTTTGGGCCGTGTGAGGCCTGTTCTATACCTTGAAAGTTGAAATTTGGAATATGTAATGTTTTAGACACGGGGAAAAATATGGCAAACTCATAACTTTATAATTTTGTCCTCCAGAGGGTGCATTTACTATTAATGGACTCTCTGAAATGCGTTCTTAACCTATAAAATTTAAATTTAAAACATGTATACACGAATAGAAAAGATTTGTTTGAATATGTTTGAATGTAATTCTAACGTAATTCGAAATCACCAAATAAATATTAGGAGTAAAATCTAATTACGTTATAATTGAATTGTATAATTATCTTGTTCAGATTGAAATATTATTATATGATATTTAGACATAAATTGATTTATCGCGGATTTACATGAATTTACTATATTAATGTTTCTGTAGAAATATATATTTTTCATCAGATATTAATATATGTATGTTTGATATTTCCGCTATTTAACACACACAACGTCAATAATAGGTTCTTTGAATTATATGTATTTGGTTATTCGTGATTGTTACTGGGTGACAACGAATATAAAAACCAGTTGGGAAGGTTAGATCACATGGGAAATTTTAAAGTAGGTGTAATTATGATAGTTAGGTTTATCAAAATTATAGTCGGTCTAAGCCGACTATAAATACCCTACACATATGTGTGGTTACCATTCAAAGTGATATATAGGTCACCAGGGTATACGAATCCTGAAAATAACTACAAACATTCAATCGCTGAAGAATTTCCATTCGTTTGATACCCATATTTACAAATGGGTAGGTGTACCGAATTTCGATTTTTTTTTTTTTGTGAACCACAAGTCTTTTTGCCGGAAAACATTATTATAATGTATTTGAGCATGATATCAATATATATTTGACCAAAAAAGTTTACCTAAGCACGTATACATAAAAATTGATCTTTATATGTACATTTTATATGAGGTATTTGAACATAAGTGGTCGGATCATAGGTCACAATGGACCGATACCTACGCACATACAGCGTAGGTATATTAGTAATCTAAGTTATAAGTTTCATTTATCTAGCTCTTCAATTTTAAAAGTAGTAGGGATTTCAACAGACAGACAGACGGACAGACGGACATCGCTAAATCGACTCAGGAGGTCATGCTGATCAAGAATATATATACTTTTCCATACCGGAGATGCTTCCTTCTGGGTATTACAAACGGCGTACCAAACTGAATATACCCTTTCACTCTTAGTGTAGGGTATAATAATATCATAATTTTGATTATATGTATGTTTGGCATTACGATATCACAATTAAATAACAACGCTGCCTACTATTAGCACTCAGTAACACTCACATTTTCATATAGTTCAAAAATTCTTTTTGGTAGAAGAATTTGTTTAAGTACCGCCAATTACTGTTAATACCAGATAGTGGCTGTTTGTGAAATATCCAATTAATCCGTAATTCACTGTACTCAAAATAGGAACAATAGATAAATAAAATATGTGTAATAAAAAAAAATAAAAGTTTAAGTTTATAATTATATAATATAAATAAAAAAGGGAAAAATAAATGTTGAGTAAAGAAGTTATTAGCACTAAATTTACATTTTTAAAATTATATCTAAATGTAAACATAAATATGTTTACATGTAAATAAAATGTTTTTCACATTCAATATATATATGTTTGTAAGAACGCCGAAAATTATTCATTCTGAACATAAGTATGTTTGAAAGAAAACAAAAATATGTTTGACTGCTATTATAATAATGTTTGGCAATGAAATAATACTTTTGTTTGGATAAAGCTCCAAAGATATATGTAACCCTGCAAAATTATGTTTGGGAGAGCCCTTTTTTTGCAGCGTGTAGTATTGGCGACGGGGAAAAATTTGGCAAACTCAGAACTTCTTTTTTCGCTAGAGGGCACACTAATTACACTGTGCTACAAATTCCAAAAAAAATGCCGTATACAAAAATCCACACCTATATTTTTGGATAGGTACGGAAAGTCACTGAATATGCTCATTTACAGAATGTCTATATCACTTCGAGTTTTTTTAATTTGCACTTCTGTGTGCAAATTCGCATTTTCCTACCTTCAGTTACTTATGTAATTAAAACTCAGCATCTACGAAAGTTATTTTAAAAGTGTTTAACTTTTTGAAAAACCAACACATATAGCTTACCAAAACTTTTTATTTTATTAAAATAGGTTTAAAAAGACCTGAGTTATAGGTCATTACTCGACAAAACAATTAAAATTTAAATGCATTTTTCAATTTTGAAAAATCGTTAAAAAATCATTTTGCAAGTTAATCTACTCATTTTAACAGTTATTAAAAGTAAATTCAATTACCTTATCAGATCTTTTAGATTTATGAAAATTCAACAAGAAACAACAAAGTTATAATCGATTAAATCATTCTCCTTTTAATAATAAAATGTTTTAACCGACACTATATTTACCAAATCAAGTCAACTATGAGATTTAAAGCTCTTGGATTTTGGTTAAATTTTATTATGCAAGGGTCAATTGAAATGTTTAGGTCAATTATTTTTTAATTTATTCAGACAACTTTATCCTTTTTTTCAGATTTTTCAAAAGAGTCCTTTTTAAGGACATACAATTTGAAGTGCAATTGTCCAGTAAAAGGAGATATAAATTAAATTTTTCAAAAGCATATTTTATTAGCTTTAAAATGACACCTCGACGGGGTTTATAGCATATCTCGATATTTTAATATGAACAACCAACAAAAGTGTTTTTTTGTCCATTTTTTGTAACTTTAGATCACTGTATCTCAGGATAAAGTTATCCGAAAAAATTAAAAAATAATTGACCAAAACATTTCAATTAACCCTTGCATAATAAAATTTAACCAAAATCCAAGAGCTTTAAATCTCATAGTTGACTTGAATTGGTAAATATATTGAATTGGTATATATATAAAACTTTTGCAATGGGCACATAATCAATTAAGGCTCGACATTGGATCATGCTATTCTATGGTCATTGAAACAGTTTTATCAAAATCCATGTTTTTTTTTCAATAAATAATTCCAGTGCCCATATAATGACTATAAAAGTAAAAAAATAAATCTAATAAAAAAACTTCTTAAAAAAAAAATCTTTTAAAAATATCTGTACTAAAAAATCAAAAATAAATTTATGAAGAATATAAAATATATATCTATAGTAGGTATGTATATTTATAATGGATACATATTAATATACGAAATAAATGATATTAAATTATATTCAAATTGTATTATTTAGATATAAATTTTCAATAAATTTTAAAATTTACTAAGAGGTTTGTAAATACAAAAATAAAAGCGTGCGGCGAAAATATTAAAAATTACCAGCATATTACATTCGTAAATATGTAGCCTAAATATGAATTTTAGCTATCAAAGGAATACAATTATGATCATATTTATATATATCTTATAGAATTAGAATTTTTTATACTTTATATCTCGCAATCGCTATGCACACTATAACTATTCACGCAAAATTGACAATATAGGCAAGATTGTATAGGAGATACCACGTCCCTTTGTCCATTGACACCCAGATTCTACATGTTCATTATAATGTAAAATATGAGCTTTTACTTCAATTTTCAAAATATGTACTACTTTTTAAGTCAAGAGTTATAGCATTTTAAAAGGTTTGCTTATTTGACAGGTGCCACACACCTGTGTGCAATTACGGCCCTTTCTGGTAAGAAGATTTAAATTAAGTACATAAATAAATATATATTCTAATAAATAAATATTTCTAATTAAAAGTTCAGTTTTTCCAGATTACTCTGAGGTAAAAACATAACACATGCCAATAAAATATCATTGGGCTTCCGATATCAGCACTGCAAACAAAACTCATAGATACTTCCATACACATTTACCCCTACTCCAAAATTATATTGGAAACTATTGCAAAGTTGAATTGAATTGCAAAGTTTATTAGTGCTAGAGTTGGACTATAATATTCAATAATTTTGCCGCACTCTTTTATTTTTGTATTAGCAAACCTCTTAGTAAATTTTATTGCTTATACACATATATCTAAATAATATAAATTGAATAAAATTTAATTTAATTTATTTCGTATATTAATATTATTCATTATAAATATATTTGTCGTAAATTTATTTTTAATTTTAATTTTAAAGCTTGTTTTTTTTAAAGTTTTTTTTTATTAGTTTTTTTTATGTTAGATGTTTTTATTGTAGATGTTCTTTAAACAACCCAACTCATAGAATAATGTTGGGTATTCTTTTTCAATGTTGACCCCAGAACCATTTATGTTCAACTTGTGCACTCTACTTATGAACTTAAGTTTTTCACAAGTATGCAAACATTACAACGAGCTTTTCAAATATTTAACGATATACATTTTGGTTTTGTACTCGTTGTTTTGATGTTTTAGCCTTAGCCAACACATGCCTATAACATTTAATCTTCCACCAGCTGGTCCCGTGATTATTTTATCTGATTTTAGCAGTGAGACTTCACAGAATTTTTCCGAATATACATTTTTAGGCAGCACATTAACCGGTGCACCCGTGTCGATCAAAATTGTTATTTTTGTATTTTTTACATTTATGCTTTTGCACCACCTTTTGTCTCGGTCACTCACACAAATCATGCAAAAATACAAAGTCTCTGTCTCACTGTTCTCTTCTGCTATAAAGTTGTGCATTCTCTCACTTTTGCACACTCTCTAAAAATGTCCAAGTTTTTGACACTTGTTCCATTTTTTTCCTCTTGCAGGACAGCGAAATTTACCATACATCTTTCCACCACACTTCTCACACTTTTGAAAAACTTCTTTACCAGTTCTCTTCATCTCTTTTTGATTAGATTTACTTATAATTTTATTTATTGAAGATTGTGGTGGACAAGTACCATTTTCTTGCGCCAATTCAGTTTGCTGTCGTCTCACATTATCTTGCGTACGAACTTCATTTATTGCATTTTGTAGAGTTAATTGTGACTCGCACTGCAATTGGTCTAGACAGCCTTTTGTCTCGAATTCGCACGACTATTTGGTACCGAATCATTTCGTCTCTTAAATCACCGTAGTTGCAATTTATGGCCAATGTATGAAGTGAGTTTATGAACTCTTCCACTAGCTCTCCTTCCTGCTGTCATCGCCTGTTGAATTTTGCTCGCTCGAAAATCACATTATACCTAACCTCGAAATATTTTTCAAACGCTGACGTAACTGAATCATATTTGTGTTTTTCCTCGTCGGTTAACGTTAGAGTCATGAATATATCGTCCGCTTGCTCGCCCATTAAATATATTAAGGAATTTATTTGTTCATCCTCTGTCTGTTTATTAAGACACGATACCAATCAAAACGACGCAACCACTTTGGCCAGATCGACGGAGCTGCGAAATCAAATTATATTTATTTGTCATATTTAATTAAACTTTTTTATTTATTTTTCCCGAACTCGGATGTAGTCTAATTTAAAATTTTCTTTCTAGCACCTCTGCAACCATGCAACGTTATTAAATGACATTTGTGTTCGTTAGCTGACAATTGAAGACTGTCGTTTATTCAATGTTCGACACTACATGTTAATTATGTATTCGGCTACCGATAATTACAGTTATCTTAAATACAGGGTACAACAAACCAGTGACGCGATAAATTAAATGTCAACAAGAAAATTTTAATTTTTTCTCCATTGTGCGTTGTAAAAATTTGGTAAGTATTGAATTTTCTTATAAATATATTAAAATTCATTTTGTTTACAGATGCCGATGTGTTAATGCATATAGCCCGTAATGCAATGTATTGTTGCATCTGTATATTAGGGTACTAAACAAATGTGCCAGAAATCTAAAGTCATACGAGAGACAATATTTACATTTTCCATCGTAACACACCCATATTCATGTTTCGCGAAATAAAAATTGGCGCACCGACCAACTCATTGTTTGCAGCCGTGTCAGTCAAGGACTCTAGGCCACCGGGCCAGAGAATGGAGATCTGGCACACTAGAATTGCGTCTGAGTAGCGTCTGAGCAATAATGGGGGACGGACGTGTCGCGCCGACCTCATATATTTATAATTTTCCGTCGTTTCGTCCGTCGTCTAAGTTTTGTTAAACATAAATCGTGCTTAGTGTCGTCTAGTGCCGTCAATAATAACAATAATAATACAGCAAAAAAAAAAACACATTTCAAATTAAAATTAAAATAAATGAAGTGCTTCGCCCAATATTAAAAAGCAATAAAAACAGAAAAATAATAACTCACTCTCGCAA
The DNA here is from genome assembly GCA_951804985.1 of Dryomyza anilis. Taxonomy (NCBI): domain Eukaryota; kingdom Metazoa; phylum Arthropoda; class Insecta; order Diptera; family Dryomyzidae; genus Dryomyza; species Dryomyza anilis. Next base: position 9,030,891 of record OX638135.1, read on the forward strand.
CACAAAAAAAAATAGAACAAAAATAAATAAAACGAGTTGGGAAAGTTAGGTCACATGGGTAAGTTCGGTCACATGGGGCGGATTTTTATAGTCGGTCGGGCCCGACTATGGAATACCCTACACCTTTGGTGGGAATGCTTACCCTCAGAAAATTATTCATATATCAGAAATTTACGTCTTATATCCCCATAAATTAAAAATTTATATAAAGTATAAAAAACTTAAAAAAAAAATTGAAAAATATAATTGGGCGGACCACGCCTATATTTAAAATTTTGAAAGGCTAATATTTCATAGATTTGATTTTAATAATTTACGGATCAATTTTCGACTATGAAAACCCGGGAAATAATGAAAAAAAAATGTGGGCGGATCACGCCCATTTTTGGACCACATATTTTTAGACGAATTCTAACAATACGTTTTAAATTTTATAACTATACCTTGAATACTTTTCGAGTTATTAGTTCCGAAAGAGTTATATAAAAGTGACTTGTATGGGAGGTGGGCGTGTCCGTTGACCGATTTGGCTCATTTTCAAACTCAGTTCCTACTTTTGGCTAAAATATATTGAGACGAAATTTCATCGCATTCTGATCAGTATTTCTCAAGTTATTCTGTATTCGGACAGCAAGACAGCAAGACAGCAAGACAGCAAGACGGACAGACAGACAGACAGACAGACGGACATGGCTAAACGGACTCGGGTAGTGATGCTGATCAAGAATATATATACTTTTCCATACCGGACACGCCTCCTAAGGGGCGTTACAATATATGCACAAAGTTAATATACCCTGTACCTCATAGGTGTAGGGTATAAAAAAAAAACAGTTTCACCCACGCACTGCCGCTTCATTTTGCAATTGTCAACGCAAGGGGCTTCTTTATGCTCTTTGCCGCAACTGCATATACTTGTTTTTTCGTATTCTGTCCCTCCCCTTTCTTACTCCAAGCTACTAGCGTGCGCACCTGAGGCTGCGTAATCTGTGCCGTGGTAAGGCATAACACTCACCACGGCTTAGCTTGCGCTCTCAACTGTTTGTTTCATCTGCCGCACGCTGCTAGTATATTTGTATGTTTTGAATTTGCACAGTGGCACAAATGTCGCAAAACTTTCGTATAGATTTTTGCAACATTCGTGGGCTGAGGGCAATTTTTTCTCGGTATATGCGTATGTGTCCATCCATAGGCCACAAATAATGGCACTAGGTGAGACCCAGGTTAATGAGGGTGAAGATCCACTGGATTTTCATATACCTGGTTATCACCTATTGCCATTATTCTCTGCCCATAGGGGTCTTGCTCTTTTTATTCGGAGTGACGTTGCGTATCAACTGCAGCAACAACATAATGTGTCGGATAGCGATTTTAATACTATTTGGGTTAAATTCAAAATCCAAACACACATCATGCACTTGTGCTTTCTTTATAGGAGTCCGAATTTAGATAGGGTTTCCACCTGTTATAAGCTGGATGCCTTATCTGATTCGATCTCAAATATATTGGAGCAATTTCCAGGCAGTCGAATTGTTGTTGCCGGCGATTTTAATGTGCACAACGACACTTGGTTGAGCCACTCGGGTCTATCAACACAGGAGGGTTGTTATGTTGAGCTTTTTGCCGAGTGCAACCAACTCACTCAAATGGTGAAGGAGCTGACGTATATTCCACGCGGCGGCGGGCAAAGCCCAAAAGTCCTAGACCTTTTTCTGACTTCACATCATGAAAAATATGATGTAAAAGTCCTTGCACCTCTTGGTAATTCCGACCACTGTACTGTTTCCGCTGAGTTTTCGTATTCTAGTTTACGCGCCTCTTCGATTAAAGCCCCGAAGAGGACTGTATGGCTTTACGAAAAAGCAAATTGGGTTGCGTTAAATGATTTTTTTCGCAACTTTAATTGGAAATTGTGTTTCGCTGACAGAGACATAAATGCTGCGGCTTTAATGGTACAAAATATTATTTTATTAGATATGCGGTCCTTCATACCTTCTAAAAAAATTAGCATTAAACCCAAGGACCACTCATGGTTTAATGAGACTTGCAGGATTGCAGTCAGGTCGAAAGGTGAAGCCTTTCAGACTTGGCGTTCTAACAAGAATGCTGATACTGAAAGACTCCGTATACAGTTTCTTCACGAACAAAACGCGCGCAAAAAGGTCCTACTCTATCACAGGGGTAGTAAAAAAGCCTCTGGGCCAGATGACATATCTGCCCATGTTTTGAAGAAGTGCGCGTCAACGCTGGCTTGTCCGTTGCGTAACCTCTTCAACATCTCCTACACGACAGGAGTTTTTCCATCTTGTTGGAAGGTTGCCAATGTCCAGCCAGTTCCGAAAAAGGGCGAGGCCACGAACCCTGCCAATTACCGATTCATTGCAATATGCTCTGCTCTGGAGAGCGTAATTAACTTCCACTTTGTGAACTATCTTGAGCACAACGAATTGCTCAGTGACCGACAATACGGTTTCCGTAGGATCCACAGGTGACTTGATGGCGGTCCTCTCCGAAAAGTGGAATAATTGTGTTCACCTTTTCGGGGAGAGCTAGGCTGTTGGACTTGATATTTCCAAGGCTTTTGATCGAGTGTGGCATAAAGCTCTCGTTTCAAAACTAATTGCATATGGTGTCGGTGAATCTTTTACTCGATGGATATCGAGTTTTCTCCAGGGTCGTTCAATACGAGTTGCGATGGATGGTGTTCTTTCGGAACAACATTTCATCAATTCTGGAGTTCCGCAGGGTTCCGTCCTATCCCCGTCCCTGTTTCTGGTATTTATCAATGACCTTCTGTCATTGATCCAGAACCCAACCATTCCTTTACAGATGATAGCAACATTTGTCATTCATACTCGTTCAAAAAGCGCCCAACCTCTTTGGAGATTGAGAGTACAAGACGCACTATGAATGACATACTCAATAATGACCTTAAAACAATCTCCGAGTGGGGTCTTGCAAATAGAGTTGATTTTAATGCACGCAAGACCCAATTTTGTCTGTTATCTCACAAAAGAATGGATTCAACCCTACCTCCTCTTAATATGGGTGCTGTGGATATTGCAGAGTCAGCTGCTCTTGACGTTCTGGGCATATCAATTCAATGTGATCTCCGTTGGAATGATCACATATTTGACGTGTCGAAAGAGGCGGCCAAGTGCCTCGGTTTTTTTAAAACGGTGTAAGACATACGTCACTCCTGCTGACTTGCGCACTGTCTACACCACCTATATTCGGCCTAAGATGGAATACAATTCGCACATATGGGCAGGGGCTTCAAAATCTTCTTTGGAGTTCCTGGATCGAATCCAACAACGTGCAATATATTTAATAGGGGATGAAAATATTTCATCCTCTATTGGTTCTCTTGAGCACCGAAGGACCGTAGGGTGTGTAAGCCTGTTTTATAGGTATTACAATGGTAAGTGTTCGAGGGAAATACATGGCCTGATTCCACCTCTCGTGTGTCCTCTCGTTCTACTCGGGCATCGAACCAAGCCCACCCCTTCGTAGATCACTCGGCTCTCAACAGAACCACGCATTACCGTGAGAATTCGTTCTTCAGTCGCACGATACGTTTGTGGAACAATCTCCCTGCGTCTGTTTTTCCCGACATTTTTGATATTGGCAAGTTCAAAACAAACATTCACCGACACTACTCTATCTTTCCTCCCTCCTCTTACCTATAATCCTTTCATAGATCAACACTATGCATTGCATGAATAGGGAGCATCCCCCGAGCGTTGGTCAACTTGTAAAAAAAAAAAATTTACCATACATCTTTCCACCACACTTCTCACACTTTTGAAAAACTTCTTTACCGATTCTCTTCATCTCTTTTTGATTAGATTTACTTATAATTTTATTTATTGAAGATTGTGGTGGACAAGTACCATTTTCTTGCGCCAATTCCGTTTGCTGTCGTCTCACATTATTTTGTGACTCGCACTGCAATTAGTCTAGACAGCCTTTTGTCTCGAATTCGCACGACTATTCGGTACCGAATCATTTCGTCTCTTAAATCACCGTAGTTGCAATTTATGGCCAATGTATGAAGTGAGTTTATGAACTCTTCCACTAGCTCTCCTTCCTGCTGACATCGCCTGTTGAATTTTGCTCGCTCGAAAATCACATTATACCTCGAAATATTTTTCAAACACTGACGTAACTGAATCATATTTGTGTTTTTCCTCGTCGGTTAACGTTAGAGTCATGAATATATCGTCCGCTTGCTCGCCCATTAAATATATTAAGGAATTTTTTTGTTCATCCTCTGTCTGTTTATTAAGACGCGACACAAATTTTGCGAAATCAAATTTTTTATAGGCGCTACTATACAGCCCAAGTAACAATGCCAACCAGTAACTCGCCATAAACTAGCCAGTTTTACTAGTAACCATACTAGCCAGAAAAACTGACTAGTAACTTGGCAGTGGTGTCACGCAGGTTCCAGGTGGAGATTGGATAGTTAAACTACACAGTTTCTAGATAGTTATTTATTATTAAAACTGGTCAATTACTAGATAACGTATAAAATCACAAATAAATTAACAAAAATAAGATCTTTTTTCACAAGCAGCCATAAAATTTAAGTGATGCTGCACAAGTACATTGTCGCTACTACCGCCACTTTTACACAGCTCCTCAGTTTCATCAACTTATATCATCTGGGGAATTTAGCGGAGTTCCGTTGTGCTCCGTCTTATGTTTGATAGGAAGATCTCTTCAATTGATTATCACTTGTTTCCCCCAAACGACAGGCCGTCTATGACATCCCAGATGTGATTTGGTCTCATGTTGCAAATTTGAGTCGCTTACTCCAGCCTCATGTTTGTTTATGATTTCGCATTAATATAACACTGCGTTTGACAAAAAAAAACTTTTAATAAACTTTTAAATATTGCTTTGATTAAGAAATTTAAATAACATTTGATATTCTGAAAAAACACGGCAACATTACTAAAACAGTGTTGAGTAGAGTTGCAAACATTCAATAATTAATAAAAAATATATATATATTTTCATGTAAAAGTGATTTTTACTAAAAAAAAAAACTATAATAAAACTTCTTGAATTGATCATTCTTTTTATTATTTCATGTCAGTTTAGCCTCATTATAGACTGTCTAGAAAGAAGCTAGTTTTCAAAGTGATTTCCTGGCCAGTTGAGCCTCATCATAACCAGTCACGAAAGTAGCTAGTTTTCAAGACTTTTCCTGGCCAGTTTAGCCTCATTATAACCAGTCTAGAAATTAGCTGGTTTGCAAAACGTTTTCCTAACTAGTTTTGCCTCTTTACAGCCCCAGCACAATCCCACCAGACAGTAGCTAGTAATTGGCAAATTTTTCTATCCAGTTCTGCCACGTCATTCTCTGACTAAAAACTAGCTAGAAAATGGTGATCTCCAGTAAATTGTTACTTGGGAGCTGATCTTCATGGTTATATTATTTGTCATATTTAATTAAACTTTTTTATTTATTTTTCCCGAACTCGGATGTAGTCTAATTTAAAATTTTCTACCTAGCACCGCTGCAACCATGCAACGTTATTAAATGACATTTGTCTTCGTTAGCTGACAATCGAAGACTGTCGTTTATTCAATGTTTGACGCTACATGTTAATTATGTATTCGGCTACCGATAATTACAGTTATCTTAAATACAGGGTACAACAAACCAGTGACGCGATAAATTAAATGTCAACAAGAAAATTTTAATTTTTTCTCCATTGTGCGTTGTAAAAATTTGGTAAGTATTGAATTTTCTTATAAATATATTAAAATTCATTTTGTTTACAGATGCCGATGTGTTAATGCATATAGCCCGTAATGCAATGTATTGTTGCATCTGTATATTAGGGTACTAAACAAATGTGCCAGAAATCTAAAGTCATACGAGAGACAATATTTGCATTTTCCATCGTAACACACCCATATTCATGTTTCGCGAAATAAAAATTGGCGCACCGACCAACTCATTGTTTGCAGCCGTGTCAGTTAAGGACTCTAGGCCACCGGGCCAGAGAATGGAGATCTGGCACACTAGAATTGCAGGCCCAGTGATCTGCTACTATATGCGCCACTGCATTCGCATAATCAGTGAGATCATTATTTTTCGCATGAATAAACAAACAAACAAATCAATTCATATATATTTCTGCAGGTCCAAACACGAAAGTCATCCCGAGAATTCAACTGCACAAAAGACCAGCGAAGGCAGCATTAGTTTTGTGTTGGAATGGTGTGACAAACCATACTAAAGAATTGCACGATTAGCTGATATACAATGTAAGTGGCCAAGGTTTACGAATACGTTTATAAAATATTAATATATTTTCATTCATACGCAAACACCATTAATATTTTGCGCGAACCTGGCAATGTTATGCATCGCAGTGGCGCAATTGGTTTGACTGGTTTTATTTTCGCGGCACGTCGTGGATTTTACAAGAAGTTCTTGTACACTGCTACCGGAGCAGGTGTGGTTGCAGCTGTATGTTATCGCACATAAGCGAGAATCTATTGTACATTAATGTACATACATTAATTCCTTTTAATATATTATAACTTTATATGTGTTTTCTTTTATTTTATATTTAACCCGTTAATTAGGGAAATATATGCGCTCAAGTGTAATTTGAAAGTCGATTTCAAGTTCAAAATTAAGTTAAACATGAAGTTAAGAAACACATTTTATTTATAGTTTACAATTAAGTGAAAACTCGAAAGAATTTTTAATGTCGATTTCAAGTTTAGGTAAAGGCAAGATTCAATTGGATAAAAAGCTAACAGTTTTGCTGGAGACAAAAATATTTCTCCAGTGAAATCTACGATAACCATGTTCTCTATACATCCGATAATCACTTAATATCCAGGTTTTTGGTTTATTGGATACATACAATCCTGTGGCGGTATTAACAAATAAAAATTTGTTAATGTCTCGTTGTTGTATTAAACATGTTTTTGTTTAATAAACAATGATTTTTAAAACATTTTGTTCTTTCCACATATATTTTGTAATCCGTACCATTGTTCAGTACTTGACATTGTTCAGTACTTGTAAATCTTACAAATTTACATTTGTGTATTTAACCAATAAAAGTTTTCACAATCGTTAATAAAACAAAATCATTATTATTTAGCATTTTGTTAAAAGGACAATGGTTTTTGTAAATAGAAAGGCTGTATTTGTTGATTAAACAATGTATAATAATTCTGTGTTATATGAACAAAACGGATATTCGTTATGTGAACAGAAAAAATTGTGTCTTTGTTATATGAACAACTGATTTGTTAAACAGGCCATTTATTTATTTATTTATTTATTTATTTATTTATCGGCATTTGTATCCCAGTGACTTGTTAGCTCCGTTCTGCCTTATTTCTAACTGGTGAATGCAACCATGAAATGCCAAATCAACTGTTTTCTTTTTCTGTTTACATTACAATTTACTGATTAATTGCTCGCTTTATCTGCAGCGTTCTTGGAATAAAAATACATGCACAGGCTACGTAAATAGTAAGTTTTAAATAGTTTTGCTATTTTATAAATCTTGGTAATAATAATTTTTCAGCTGAAAGCGAAATGTTGAAGACCTGCCGAAGAAACCTTTGCCAAGCAATCAGATAAGCGGCTCGAAAAATGTGCTGTGGCTGTTGTTGCTGATTGAGGCGAAAGCATTGTGTGCATGACATGTCGTACAATTGCGACTGTTGCTGCGCAGGATACTGTTCATCAAGCACCTACGACTTGTTGGTGCACCTCAAGCTCTCCTTGTCGCGTAGTGTGTATGTTGACGTTGTGCAGCTGACCTGTATTGGTCCTGATGTATCCCTGTGGCCGTGGCGCCTGTGGCGCTTTATAGTTAATTTTAAAACCTTAACACTCGAATGTGATGTGACTAGCTATGGTGATTGGCAAACGCGCGTCATGTTCGCTTGCGAACAATGTGAGAGACATGCAGCGGATCGTGATACAAAAATAAAATTTCCAAATTACCTAAATTCCGTTGGAAATCGATGTCACGTTTAGTCGTCTGTAGGGGCTAATCAAAACAGAATTCCAACCAGTGTTCCGAGAAGGTAGTAAGAACAAAATAAATGTCTTCAAGGAAGTAAGAACAAAACACATTTGTTCAATGAACAAATTTGTTCGTCGAACAAAATAAATGTGTTCATCGAACAAAATAAATTTGTTCATCTAACAAAATATATTTATTTATCATATAAATTTACTTTGTTATTTGAACAAAAGTACTTTATTAAACGAACAAGACATTTTGTTAATATAACAATAAAAACAGGTAATTTGTTAGTGCGAGCGTACTGTCTGATAGAGGAATAGGAATAAAAATAGTAATAGAAAAGTCGTAAAGTAAAAGTCGGTAGTGAGGAGCGGGTGGCATGCTCGTGGACTTGCCGGCTAAAGCTCGTCGGACATGTGATGGGTACTTGCTCTTCTACTGGTGTAACGCACACTAAACAGAAATGTCATGGCAACTTAAAACAAACAAACTAAACTGAACGGAAAAAAAACCTAAACAAAGTATAAAAAAACAATTGCTGTGACAAAACTAATTATACAACCGACTGACAAATATAGGGGAGATTTGGGTGGTATTAAATAGCCCGGGCATACCCTCCCTTCGATGGATCCTTTCTGACCACTTAACAGTGTTCCCTATTAAATATTACAATGACATAAAACACTAACTACATCCACGTCATATCACCCACTCGTTGGTTCACGACCACCAATTAATTAAGGCCATCATTTTAACATCAAAATCTCAAAACGAAAAGGGAGAATTTTAGCAAATAAAATGGTTAACCCAAACCACATAAAAAACTAATAAAAACATTAAAGCAATAAATTTTAAAATATGTATAGAGGTTTGTAAATACAAAAATAAAAGGGTGAGGTGAAAATATTAAAAATTTAACATTCGTAAATTGTAGCCTAAATATGAATTTTAGCTTACAAAGGAATACAATTATGATCATATTTATATATATCTTATACATTACAAACCTACAACTCTGTATACTTTATATCTCGCAACCGCTCAGCACACTATAACTCTTCACGCAAGATTGGCAAGATATGAAAGATTGTATAGGAGAAGCCACGTCCCTTTGTCCAGTCACACCCAGAATCTACATGGCGATTATAAAGCTTTACTTCAATTTTTAAAACTATGTACTACTTTTATAAGTCAAAAGTTGAAGCGTTTTAAAAGGGTTGCTTATTTAACAGGTGCAACACTCCTCTGTGCAATAACGGGCCTTTCTGGCAAGGAGATATATAACGTTAATCTACATCATTTAGACAAATTCGATGACTTAACTTATGCACATAAATCAATATTTCTAGTTAAAAGTTAAGACTTGCCAGATAAAGTATTGGGATAACGAAAACACACTACCCACTTTTCCCGCGAATGCACATTTTTGCTGATATCTTTCAATTGGATTGAATTATATATTCCAAAATAAAACTATTCGTGCTCTTTTATTCCGGTTCCGCGAAATTATTTGACCATTATTCATATTATTCACATTTTATCTATTTTTTGCAATAACTTCTTAAATCATAGTCAAATGATTGACAAGTCTCCTTATATTGTAAGATAAGACTATTTTGTAATACTCATAGAACAAAAAGTTTCATAAATAGTATTTTCGCGGAATCTACTTTGACCAAATGCTTATGTGTCGACTTTACCCCACGAGACTTAATCTAATATTATTGGCATAAAAATTCGAATTGAATGGAAAAATAAAATAAAAATCAACGCGACATGATAAGTGAACCCATTACTACATAAAACTCAAAACAAAACATATAAATAATAAAAACTTTAATGGCAAGTGCAAGTTTACTGCGTTATCAATATGTAACTTTTGGAGTCAAAAAACACATTTTATTACACAAAAACTGAAGCTCAAGCACAAAATGGATTTCTCTTCTTTGGTAATAGTGGCATCTAACGAATCGTAAGCTAAAATCGAGAGAGAACGGACGTATTTAAGACGCTCTTTATTAAATTGAACATATTAATAAAAAAAAACATTTCAAAATGCAGAAAAATTGTAACAAATGTGCAATTGAAATTACCGGCCACAAAATTGTTCATTGCCGCGCGGGTTGCAAGTTATGCTAAATGCGTAGCAGTTGATACAAATTTATTAAATATTATAAACATTTGCCCAAATATATTTTGGATGTACGATTCGTGCTCGAGTGTGGCAAACATCGGTGTTTTGTCGAAGCTGTGTTTTGTTTCCACTCAAGTTACGAGTATTTTAAACGAAGTTTCCAAATTGAACTTTGGACATGCACACGAAGAGGATTTGTGCTCTCGTAGTCCAGTAGAAAGAAACTCGAGCGTAAAATCTACTGCAGTCTCTGAATCTGCAGTCACATTAAGCGCTCTTCCTCAAACTCTTCATTTCAAACAGAGCAAATCGCAGAAAAATAGTGTGAAGAAAGGTGCAAAAGTTCAATGCCCCCAACAACGCAAACAACAACCTCATAATAATCAGCAAACTGCGCTCCCGATCCTAAGCCGATCGCTGGTAGTGCATGTGTTGATAGCACGCTACGCGCGGTCACGCGTAATATAAGCGTTCACGTATCAAATCTGCCACTACTCCAGGGGAGATGTCGTCGAGATTAATTGTTATCGATTAACCAAGCTTCATGCAGATATATCGATGCTTAAATCTGTTAGTTATTTGGTTGTCATTCCGGCGAACAAATTTCATGATATTAAAAATATTGAAAATTGGCCATTAGGTGTAAGGGTGAAGAAGTTTCGCCATTAACAAAAAAACGAGGAAGTAGGCCCCGTAGCCGCATCAGATTAATATCTCAAATTTCCACATGTTCAAATTCTCTTTCATCTTCTTCGTTGGACATTACAAACAAATTTTCTACAAGCAAAAATTCTCACACCGACGGCGCTGGCGTTGCAGTCTACATCACTTGCGCTCTTAGCACTACAGCAAGTGCAATTTACTCCCACTTCAAATTACGCTCTTAACTATACGAACAAGCTCACAGCATCGACTTCGTGGGCGCTTCCAACAACATCAACAGCAGCACAGCTTCACTCTCAAGTGCAACACATTGTTACCCAGCAAACAAATTACACCATATATTATGAGAACGCTGGAGGTATTCGAACCAAATCATCGCAATTTCTGCTGGCGACTACTTTGCATGAATACAGCTTTTTAGCGTTAACTGAGACATGGCTTCATAAAGATATTAACAGTGCAGAATTTTTCGACAACTTTTACAATATTTTTCGTCTGGACCGATGCCCACTTACTACTGGGAGAGAGCAGTGAGAGGGGATCTTCGCAGTAAAAGTATAACATTACCAAATAATGATAGTGAAGTTGAACAAATATGTGTTCAATACATTTCAATGATAACTATTTATTATTTTTTATAGTGTCTTACATACCTCCTAATAGCACATTAGAATTATATGAAAAACATTTCAATAATATTAATTTTATAATCGATAATTTAAAAGAGAAACATCAAGTAATTGTATTAGGTGATTTCAATTTAGGAAAATTTCATGGTCATTTGATGAATAAAATTTATTGCCATCTAATATTAAATCCGACATAGATATTTCGGTGATAAGTTTTATCTTACCAATGAATTTCTCCAATTAAATCATATTAAAAATAATCTCGGGAGAATATTAGATCTAATATTTGTAACGAGCGATCTTAAAGCATTGTGTAAATTAAATTTATCGCCTATTTCTAAAAACAGTGTACACCATAAAGCACTTTGTATAAATTTTGAATTTTATAAATTTGATAAAAAATCTCTTGACTCGACTAATATGTTCGATTTTTCAAAGGGTGATTATTTGAGCATAAATAATTTTTTAAACGCTGGACATTTTTAAATAGTATAACCGAACCAGAAGAGTTGTATACTTCTATATGTAATAAATTTAGTTTGGCTATAACTGAGTTTATTCCAAGAAAACAAAACATCAAGACTAAGCAATTTAAAAAATATTAAAACTAAAGCTTATAAAAAATTTAAACACACACAATGCGAGGCAGATCGGTTGTATTTTGAGCGTGTGCGAAAGGAATTTGATTTACTACATAATTTTTTATACAAACAATATATTATGAATACAGAAATTAAATTAAAAAATAATCCTTCGGTGTGTTGGCATTATATAACAACAAACGTAAAAATAATAGATTCCCGAGTAGCATGGAATATGAAAGCTCACGATCTTAACAATACTATTGAAAGCTGCAATTTATTTGCAAAATTTTTCCAAAATGTGTATGAAAATCATAATAATTCAGCATTCAATCTAGATTTTATTTCTCCAAATCTTGATGTCATTCAAAGTTTTGAAATTTTTGATGATGACATTGAATCAGCAATTTCCAGCGAAGCCAAGCAGTAATAGCGAAATTGATGATTTTCCATCTATATTTTTTAGAAATTGTTTTAACAGTATTTTAAAGCCAATTTCAGTACTATTTAATTTATGCTTAACAAAAGGTAAATTTAGATTGCTGGAAGTTTTGCTCTATTGTACCAATATATAAATCAGGTGACCGTAGTGTCGTACAGTACTACCGAGCTATCGTAAAACAATGCTCATTTGCAAAAATATTTGATCATATAATTAAAAATAAATTATATGAACATATAAAAATGTAATTTGTGGTTCTTAAAATGGATTTATTCCTGGAAAATCAACGTGTACCAATTTAATTCTTATAACCAATTCTATTGTTAATGCTATGGACCAACATCGTCAATTAGATGTGGTTTACATAGACTTTTCGAAAGCATTCGATAAAGTCGATCATGCTATAGAAAAACTGAAAAAGTTTGGTTTATCTGAATCGCTTCTTAAATTTTTTAATAGTTTTTTATCAAGTAGAAAGTTAGTTGTCAAAATTGAATCTTCGATTTCTAAAATCATTGTTAACGCCTACTCTGGGATTCCACAAGGAACACATTGCGGGCATCTATTGTTTTTAATCTTTATAAATGATTTACCACAATTTATTCAGTTCTCGAAATGTTTAATGTTCGCAGATGACTTAAAAATGTTTTCTACTGTTACTAACATATCTGATGCTTTTAAATTACAAAATTAATTAGTGATGTTGCATAACTGGTGAACTTCAAATAATCTATTTTTGAATGTTGATAAATGTAATGTTGTTTCATATTCTAAATGTGCTAATCCATTTATTTTTGATTATTCTATTAATAATCATAGATTAGTTCGAAAATATGATATAAAAGATTTGGGTGTGATATTTGACTCAGAATTGAAGTTTAATTTTCACTATGACTATATCGTGTCAAAAGCATATTCCATGCTTGGTTTCATTAAAAGAAACACGGCCCACTTTAAAGATCCGTTGACTCTTAAAGTATTATTTGTGTCACTTATCCGTAGTATATTAGACTACTGTTCAATTATATGGAATCCGTATTTTAATGAGCATTCCAATCGTATTGAAAGAGTTCAAAAATTATTCACAAAATACGCTCTTTACAAAATGCATTGGCCAGATGGTATTCCGACTTATGATGCCAGACGTAACTTGCTGGGCTTGCAATCTTTAAAAGATCGAAGAACATATTTCTCGCTAATGTTTGTATATAAAATTTTGGTTTGTACAGAAATTTCAACTCTTTTTAATATATATGTTCCGTCTAGAACTTTAAGGCAGAATCCTCTGTTATTTTCATAGGACAAACTATGCATTTAATGAACCAATAGCAAGATGCATAAGATTATGTAATAGCTTCTCCCCAATTTTAAATTTTAATGTAAATGAATATAGATTTAAGCTACATTTATTTATATTGTTTAACCAATATGAATTATTTTGTTCATGGTAATTTTAATATTAAGATAAGAATGTAATCTGTAAGAGACTTGATCTCAGTAGATGAAATGAAATAAATAAATAAATAAAATGTTTCGTGTACAGTATCAATTTGAAGTTGATCTGACATCCCATTCTCGTTTTAAAGCAAAATTTGACTTTGCTCCGATGTCGACTTAGCCCCGGTCCCCACTACATACCTACTTTAAATATCTATATTGTTACGAAAATTCAGTCTACGGAAAACTGTTCTACGAGTTCGTATCGCTGGATTGTGTACAAAATACAAACGCACGAATATTTGGTTTTAACTAGTATTATTTCCACTAGTATTAATTAACTTTATTTATTTAAATAACAACTTAAAGAATAATCACTTATATCAACTGCTGAATCTATACAATTAAGCTTAACAATGTTCACTCACGAGACGCACTAGTTCACTATCAAATCACAACTGAAGTAAAGTGCCTCAGATGCGCGGCATTATATACTGCAGGCATCAGTTCGACACGTTTCGACAAGCTTCGACTTGATTCGAGAACCTTCTACTCGTTTCGTGAATGACGCATGCTATTGGCATCTCATTCGCACTCATGTGTTTTAATGTGCTGATCTTCCATCTCTTTCTCGCACATTGCATAGTGTGCTGAATGATCTTCCGTCTCTTTGTAAAACATTGCTTAGTGCGCTGAATTGTCTTGCGTCTCATTTATTATTGTTGATTGCTTGCACAGTGGAGCAAATTACCTCTTTTCGTAACACTGCCCTCCACCTAAATCTGTTCGTCCCGAAGAGATGTTAACCCTCTCTCTCTCTATACGGCGCCAACCTTTCTAAATGTATCACTTTCATTTTTCTTCTAACGCCTGCAGTATTCTGAATCCGATACACGACATCGTTAATTTTTTTAATTATCTTGTATGGTCCTTCCCAGTGTGTTTGTAGCTTAGGGGATAAGCCTTTCTTCCTTTGTGGGTTAAAGAGCAAAACAAGTTGTCCTTCCGTAAATCCCTCTGAATTTCTGCGCAAGTCGTATCTGGCCTTCATCTTATCACTCGCAAATTGTGTACGCTGTCTTAGAAACTGATGCACTTCGTTCATTTCTTCACTTTTTCTGAAAACATAATTGTGTACAGGAATTACAGCTGAAGGACTCGCACCAAACTTTAAATCCGCAGGTAATCTTAAGTCTGTTCCAAAAACAATTTTAGATGGTGAAGCTGCTGTGGTATCATAAACCGCCGTTCGATAAGCCATGAGGAATAGTGGTATGTGTGTATCCCAATCTTTTTGATTTTTATCAACCACTTTTCTGAGATACTCTTCCAAAGTCCGATTGAATCTCTCCACCATGCCGTCTGATTGCGAGTGCAAAGGCGTTGTTTGTGTTTTGTGTATGTTGAGGACTTTGCATACTTCTTTAAATACAGCAGACTCAAAATTTCTTCCTTGATCTGAATGCAATTCCAACGGTACTCCAAAACGGCTTACCCAGTTGTTAACTAATGCATCCGCAACTGTTGTGGCTTCTTGATTCGGCATGGGATACTCTTCAGGCCACTTGCTGAAGTAGTCAATGACGACAAGCACATACTTATTCCCCGCATCACTGATTGGAAACGGCCCGGCGATATCCATGACAATACGCTCGAATGGTGCCCCCACGTTGTACTGATGCATCCTGCCGCGACTGCTGACTGTTGGTCCTTTTGCTGGTACACATTGCGGGCAACTGCGAATCCAATCGGCGACTGACTCTTGGCACCCAATCCAATAAAAACGTTTCTTTACCTTCTCGACCGTTTTATTAATGCCCAAATTACCACCACTAGATCCACCATGGTATACTGCTAATATCTCTTTTATTTTAGACTTGGGAACAACAATCAAACTTCGAGCGGATGTGCCATCTTCATTTTCCCATACACGATATAAGCAACCATCTTGTAGCTTTACGCTCTGCCACTGTGCCCAGTAAGCTTTAGTTATGGCACTGTCGGCAGCTATATCTTCCCATGATGGCTTTCTTTGCTGTTCCTTGAACATCATGATTTTTTGAGGTCGGTATCACTGTTTTGATCAATTTGAATTTGTTCCGGAGTCCATTTTTCATCGGGCAAAACATTTAACATACGAATGTCAATTATGTTTTCTTTACCTTCCGCTCTTGAACAATGTCTGCATTCTAGTTTACATGGCCGTCGTGACAGAGCATCTGCATTTCCATGATGACATCCTTTACGATGTTCTATGGTGAAATCGTAGCTCTGTAATCGTTCTATCCAACGCGCAATTTGACCTTCTGGGTCTTTGAACTGAAGTAACCATCTCAGTGCAGCGTGATCGGTTCTCAAGTAAAACTGTTGCCCGTACAGGTATTTGTGGAAATTTTTCACACTTTCGATTACAGCAAGAAGCTCCATCCTGGTGACACAGAAATTTCGCTCGGGTTTGGACAAGGTTTTACTGTAGTATGCGATCACTTTTTCTTGTCCATTGATCACTTGAGAGAGAACTCCGCCGATTCCGTATCCACTCGCATCCGTATCAAGTATAAATTTCTCACCTGGGATTGGATACGCAAGAATTGGTGCCGAGCACAGCAGACCTTTTAATTTCAAAAACGCCCTTTCTTGATCATTGCCCCATTGAAATGCGCGGTTCTTTCTTGTCAACTCGTGGAGACTGCTAGCAACATTGGCAAAACCTGGAACAAATCGCCTGTAGTATGTACATATCCCCAAGAAACTTCGTAGGTCATGTAGGTTTTGCAGTCTGGGTCACTCCTTTACTGCAACTATTTTATCTTCATCGGTATGCACTCCTTCCGTGGTAACTCGATGACCCATATACTTGACTTCTTTCTTGAAAAGTGAGCATTTCTTTGGGCTAAGTTGTAGACCCGCACTTTTCAATCGAAGGAATACTTCCTCTAGATTTCTTAGATGTTCGTTGAAATCCTTGCGCATAACAATTATGTCAAGGTATACTAGGCATGTTTTCCAGTGTAAACCTTTTAATACGTGATCCATTAACCGCTCGAATGTTGCTGGGGCATTGCATAGTCCAAACGGCATTACCAAAAATTGCCATAGTCCATCTCCTGTACTGAATGCAGTCTTCTCTCGATCTTTCTTATCGATTTCCTCTTGCCAGTAACCGCTTTGCAAGTCCAACGTTGAAAACCACTTAGCATTAGATAGTGTATCCAAGGTGTCATCGATTCTAGGCAGCGGATACCTATCTTTCTTGGTGACATCATTAAGTTTTCGGTAATCAACGCAGAACCGGGTACTACCGTCCTTCTTTTTCACTAATACTACTGGTGAACTCCATCGACTCTCAGATGGTTCCACCACGCCATTTGTGTGCATTTCTTCAACCAAATGTGATACTTCGTCTCTTTTCGCAAGTGGTACCCTTCTTGGTGCTTGACGAATTGGGTTAGAATCACCAGTGTCTATGCGATGTTTTACAATGGAAGTTCTGCCATCCTTTTGGCCCTTTTCAGCAAATATATACCGGTATTTGTCAATTAGCTGTTGCACTCTTTTCTTTGGCAGTCAAATCCTTCGTCCACTCATTTATAAACCTGTGAGTAGATTGTTTGTTTATTTGTGATGTGCCGTAGTCTCTTGATGGATTTGAGTCACAATTTATAATCGCAGATGCCTCTTGACACTGGCCTATCACTGTTCCCTTTTTAATTAATTTGGACGAGTTTTCCATGTTGAGATCTCTTATTGGAACAACTTTGTCCTTTGTTGCTTCTACTAATGTTCTTCCTACAACAATATTACTTCTGCTCATTTGCTCATCATTCGCTTCTATAACCCACAACTTGCTTATCCCACAATCTCCATTTAATTTCGCACAAACAATTGCTTCTGAATTAGGTGGTATTTTTCTATTTTTGTGAGCGATAACTTGTTTAATTTTCGGGCTCTGGTCACAATCAATGTTTAGTTGGATCTCTGTGTTGGCATAACTCAAAATTTTTCTTGTTAGATCTAGTGTGAAACCGTTCCTTATCATGAAGTCCATGCCAAGTATTATTTCGTCTACTATTTCCGCAACTATAAAATCATGCTTAACTGTCGTAGTACCAATCGTGATTTCCTTGGTAATCTTTCCTCTGATAGGGGCCTCTTCGCCTGTTTGCAATCTTATGTTTGCAATCTTATGCCTATAAGTGGCTCTACTACGTCCATAACAAGGTTACTTCTTATTATAGAGTGTGAAGCTCCCGTATCGAATGTAACCATATATGCTGTACAATCAATGACTCCTTCGACAGTTAAGCTATTTGGCTTTCGAGCAATTTGTGAAATGGAGATTCTGGGGCAATCGGTTATGGGAGTCAGATCGTGCCCCGCAGACCCAATCGGCACATCGCATTTGCTGTCTCCTGTGTTAGAGCGATGGTAACCGTTTCCGTAAATGTTACCTTGGGCGCAATCACTGTTGCACGTTTTGTCTCCTGATCGCGTATGCCATCAACAAACGCTTCGATTTTGCCCTTTTCTATGAAATCACTTGCTGAAACTGAATACGACAAATGCGCAAGCCTCTCGACGTCCGCTACATACGCCTGCAATGTTTCACCATTTCTTTGCATTCGGCCCTTTAGTTCCATTCTGTAGATCTGCTTCATGTGATCACTGCCATATTTCCGTTGCAGTGCAGCCATAACCGCTGTGTAACTATTTCTATCGCTTTCTGGAACAGTCTGCAATACTTCGGCTGCTCCACCTTTCAGGGTCACAATAAGCGCTGCTACGCTATCTTCATTGTTCCATCGATTACTTACAGCCGTTGTCTCAAATTGGAGCTTGAAAATGTTGAACGCTGTCGTTCCATCGTAAATCGGCGATTTCAACTTCGAACCACTACGAACATGCTGTATAGGTCCACTTAGCTGTAACGCACCGAAATCTTCTTGCATTTTCTGGAACTTTTTGTCGATGCCATTTTCCAATTTTTCAAATTTTCCTTCCATGTCATTTACATGTGCCTCAAGTACGTTTACTTTGCCATGGAGTGTATTAGAAACTTCCAGAAGCTGCTTAGAATGTTCCTGCATCTGTTGCTCAATTTTTACTTGATGTTGGTTTGAATTCTCTAGAAGTTTCTGTTCCATTCTGGTCAAATTTTCTTGGAGCTGTTTTGAATTTTCTAGAAGTTCTGCTTTTAGTTGATTTGAATTTTCATGAAGTTTCTGTTCCATTCTGGTGGAATTTTCTTGGAGCTGTTTTGAATTTTCTAGAAACTGTTGCTGTATTGCTCCGAGCAACTGGCTCATATCAAAATTTTTGTTCCGTGTCTAACTTTTCAATGACGCTGTTGCAGCTTCCACTTCAACCTCGTGCTCTGCGAGGTCAATGCCTGGTTCTCTAATTCTTTCATTAGACGCTTTCGTAGCTCTACTTTCGTACCTACAGTTGGAAGATTATGAATCGCCAGCTCATTCTCTAGCTGGTCGACTTTAAGTTGTTCGAATTTAAACTGTTTTACGAGTTCGTATCGCTGGATTGTGTACAAAATAAAAACGCACGAATATTTGGTTTTAACTAGTATTATTTCCACTAGTATTAATTAACTTTATTTATTTAAATAACAACTTAAAGAATAATCACTTATATCAACTGCAGAATCTATACAATTAAGCTTAACAATGTTCACTCACGAGACGCACTAGTTCACTATCAAATCACAACTGAAGTAAAGTGCCTCAGATGCGCGGCCTTATATACTGCAGGCATCAGTTCGACACGTTTCGACAAGCTTCGACTTGTTTCGAGAACCTTCTACTCGTTTCGTGAATGACGCATGCTATTGGCATCTCATTCGCACTCATGTGTTTTAATGTGCTGATCTTCCATCTCTTTCTCGCACATTGCATAGTGTGCTGAATGATCTTCCGTCTCTTTGTAACACATTGCTTAGTGCGCTGAATTGTCTTGCGTCTCATTTATTATTGTTGATTGCTTGCACAGTGGAGCAAATTACCTCTTTTCGTAACAATATATATAAAACCCATTTTCCGTTTGTTTGTTTGTTTGTTTGTGCGCTTTGCAAACGTACACCTGTGCAGGGATTTTCTTAAAATTTGGAATATATATCCTACAGACCCAGGAGAAGGTCACTATATAGTTTTCGTTGACCACGCCCACTTTTACGCCCATTTTTGGTGTATAAATCAGATTCATGCGTTACTATGATATAAAGTACATTGAGTATTCTTAACTATAAATAAACCAAATTAGGCAAAGGGGAGTGGCACGTCCCATAGAACCCAAAAATTCAGTACGCAAAATCTCAGCCCTAATGAAATCGATTTCAACTAAACTTTAAAATTGGATGTTAATCTCACCACACTAAAACTCACCACACCTAAACCCACCATACCTAAACTTACCACACTAAAACTTCTACTGGAAAAACAATACGGGGAAGAATTTTCGAGTCGTGCACGGGTCCAACTAGTATTTTATATTTTTCGTAAATTTATTTTTAATTTTTTAGTACAGATTTTTTTAAAAGCTTGTTTTTAAAAAGTTTTTTTTTTATTAGTTTTTTATTCATCAAATTTTAAATTTATTGTAAAGTTTGAATTTTCCTTGGCTATATTTCGCCGACACAAAAACAATATATGTTTGCACATTGTTTTTTACGTTTAAAACATAAAAGAATATTACATTTTTTTTTGTTTTACTATTCAAAAGAAAAGGAGAGAAAAAAATAATAAAAACTTAAAAATCTCAAAAACTGGACCCTATTTAACAAAACCATTTTCGGAATCAGCACCTGTATCATATAAAGGCGCAACCAGAATAAAACAAGATACAAAAATTTGGACTTTTATTAATAAAAATATCGACATGTTTTAACAAAGAGTCTTGCTTTGCATAAACTAGAATTAGAATTATTTTAACATTTTTTTTTTTTAGTAAATAAAACTTTTTGTATTAGAGACATTCCACAGCAAATCTACCAGAGTTCAAGACACACCTTCTTCAGAGATACAGTGGTCTAATGTTTCAAAAATTAATCAATAATCACTTTTTGTGGTTATAGAAAAAAGTATTAAAACAAACTTCGTCATAACTCCTAAATCCGAACATCTAATCAATAGCCATTGTCCTTGTAATTTTATTGTTCATAAAAAGGAAACCTTTTCAAATATAAATATCAAATTTATATACGGGTTTCTAAAAAACCGAAAATTTTGGAAACCAGTCTGCCATGTTATGCCTCGAAGATTTCTCGAACTACAATTTCGTAATTTTCGTAGAGTAAAATGTTATGTTAGGATATTTAAAGATCTTCCACACCGATACCGCAATGTTTTTCAAATATATTTCGTTATATTTAAACGATGTGATGCAATATTAATCCAGAATCGGTTTTATTATAGTTTTGAAAATAAAACTGCGATATGTCGCTTTGAACTATTTTTGCAGTTTTAGTACGATTTTGCCTTCGATATTGGTACAAGATCTAATTCGATATTGTACGATTTTGCCGACATAAAAAATTGCAACAATTTTGGATGATTGTCAGGTGTCTGTTTTATAAAATTTTGTCTAGTGTTTAAATATACTCCAATGTAAATACTTCCGACAAAATTTTTGGCAGGATCAAAGAAGTTCGGATATTTTTTCGATATTATTATTTGAAAGACAAAAATTGAACCATTTTTTGAAAAAAAAAAGAAAATTTCACCTGCGACGCTTTTAACGAAGATCAATAAAAATTTGATCATCTTAACATTATATTTTATTTTACAACCGAAGAACCAAATGTAAAATATGAGCGATTTTGTTTTTCTTATGGTACACTAATGCGGCCCGGCCCGCCTCATCTATTGAATTGCCAATGCGGCCCATGATGCCAAATCAGTTTGACATGCCTGTTCTATAGTAATAATTTTGAATTGGTTATTATCATAAAATTGTTCGTTGAACAGAAAAAAATAATATGAAATGAAATAATTACTTTTTTTAATATATGAATTTAAATGCGCACGTAACATGTTTAATTTGAAATTAAATACACGTGTACATTTTTTGTATGGAATATGTGTTTTATTATAAAAGTATAACAAATTTAAATACATAGTATTGTGTTACTTTTTTCTTTGTGCAAGAGCAATGATTAGTTATCCGATAAAATAAAAAAAAAAATACCAAAACATTGCTAGAAATCGAAATTTAACTAAAATCAAAATTTGGTCATTACCTTATTTTTCGAATTTTTGATAATTTGTTATTTATTTTGTTTCTCATTCAAAAGTTTTTAAAAACAAATAAATTTTATTTATATGGGAAGTATGCTGCATTTTAAACACATATTTTTTATTTAAAATAGATTTTTTACTCATAATAAATTTTTTATTTGAATAAAAATGTTGATTAAGATTTCATGTTAAATTTATTTTTGTTCAACGAACAACTAAATGATACAATTTTTATAAACAAAATTAAAAGTGTATTTGAATATTTCTGAACTTTTCTGTATAATCAATATTTATATATAAAAAAAAACTATTAAAACATTGCACAGTCTATTATATCAGTGCAGAACTCTTGCGCCACATAAGCATGTCATACAACAACAAAACTAACTAGCTGGCTGTGAAAAATGCGCGTGCTGCCCGGCGCACAGTGTGCCCAAACGCTCTTAAATCGGGTGAAATTCAGTATTTTCGGAACCACTCAACCGATTTTAAAAATTTAAAAAGTGTTGTACAAAGAGAACATAAGTTTTAAAATTGGAGTTTGTATCTTTCATGGTTATGGAGATAAAAATCAGTAAAGTTGAGATTTTTAAAATGAAATTTTTTTCAAAAATTGTAAAAAATCCAAAAGTTATCCGATTTTTAAAATTCTTTTGTTTATGAAAAGCTTACATTGATATCTAAATAAAATGTGCTTACATGAGACAATATCTTGATTAGTTTTGCGAGATATAGACTGGAACATGATTATTTTTTTTAATTTTTGAAAACTTTACTTTACATATTTATACATAGATTGTACAGTTTATTCTGAAATCAAAATATTTGTATGGGATTTTCATAAACAATTAACACATAAATCATAAACTCATGTTTAAATATCTCATGTGGTTTAGTAAATATAAAATTGTTAAGTCGAATTTTTTTTTTATTTTCAATTTTTTCATTTTTTTTTGGAAAATTTGACTTTTACGAAAATCTACGCAAAGTATTTTTTTCTTCAGTAACATGTACTTTTGTTATATTTTTTGATAGATAACATTACTGAGAATCTTTTAAATGATAAAACTTATCCAAAATATATTTAACGAAAAAAAATTATGTTCTCTCAAGATTTCTCTAAACAACACTTTTTAAATTTTAAAAATCGGTTAAGTGGTTCCGAAAATACTGAATTTCACCCGATTTAAGAGAGTTTGGGTACACTGTGCGGCGCAGCCTGTTTTAGCTGTTGCACGGAGTTGCCCCGCGATATAAATACCATAGCACTTGCGAGATATGCTTCTTCGTTTCCTCATTCCACGTCTGCGCGGACTGCAGTTAATAATTTCGGCGCTTGGTTGCAGCTCGGTTTCTTAATTTTCATAGCCCGCACGAAGCAGGTATCGAGAATAGTGAAAAGCATTACTCGTTGCGACGGGATGTGTTGTAAAAAAAAATGTGATGCCCGACTGCAGTCTGCGTAACACAAATTTGCGCGTCATTGGATAAAGAAAAAGGCATGTGCGGGCGCACGCACTCGGGCATTTCCGATCTCTGTATAAAAATCATGTTTATATTACAAATGTGGAACACACTTGGTTATCAATAACTATGAAATATGATATTTAATGCAATAAATGATTTAAGTTTCTAAAATATTTTGTAGACATATCTGATATTTTCAACATTTATAGATATGTTATTACTGTGGATAATGATACATTTTTTTTTCGTCATTATATTAGTACCGTATAAATGTTACAATTATTTAATCAGCAATTACATATTTAATCAGCAATTACACTGTTTTATAAAAGTTTAAGTAATGATTTTAAAAAAGTGCGCTGTGCATGTGTATACAATTTAAAAAGTCGACAATTATATTATGAAAAAAAATACTTTTTAAAAATTTATTATATGCGTTATTGTCATAAACCTTACCAATACCAGGTTTATAATCCATTCCTTTTGCGAAGAGTCACTGAATGTGTGTATATTAAATTTGTTCGTGTTTTAAACTGATTATTGTATCAAACAAACTACTTATAATATAATATGAACATACATATATTTCTAATTACATATTCATATATTTGTTATAGTAATGTCTATATAAAGTGGCATATCGGCACTATGTAATAATTTATAAATCAAAAATATTAATAAATATAAAAAATATAGTCGTTTGAAACATTCAAAATTAGAATTTTAACATCGTTTGTTGTTGCTTGCCTTAAGAGTTTAGAGCTGAGATTAGCTAAGGGCGCATTCTTTTAAATCCGAGCTTTTTGACATTGTTATAATCTTTTCATACTTTTTTGCTACATTTGTGCATTTCATGTAGAAATGCGGCGTGAAAAAAACAAAGAAATCTTATATAAATGTTTACAAATGAGCGCATTGAACGACTATATGAGTTCAGTATGATTAACAAAAAGAAAATTGTAAAATAAACAAATATAATTATACGAGGATGAGAACTGTTGAATAAAATGAATCACATTTAAAACAAAAAACAAGAGCTATCTACATTAATATACGAATTACTGTTATGTCTAGTAGTTTATTTTTATTATGATTAAAAAAAAAATAACCCCACAAATTATTATAACAATTGTCACAGGAATGTTTTTTTGTTGTTGTTTTTGTCTGTACAATTTGTCTAAAGCAAACATCAACATATGTACTAATAATATAGTACTAAAAAAATAAATAATAAATTTAATAAAACTGTGTGTTATGCAATATTTGTTGTTTTGGATAGTTTCAATGACATGTTTTACAACTAGCCAATCAGACAAAAAGTCGATGGAGACTCATAACACTACACAACAAATGAAGACATTTTTTTATTTATTAACGGTCTTTGTATAATTTTCCGATGGACGTCAAGACTCTAACAAAGACCTCATACTTAGTTTTTTTTGAAATTGCTTTAAGTATTTGTTATTACGTAAAACAAATATATGGCAATTTTTAGTCTTTTTTAATATTTTTTAGACATTCACTGTTTACATCCGAGTTCTTTTGATAGTGCACCTTAAAAATTGTATTTTTTGCGTTTGACCGCTCATAACATTAGTCAGACCCATCGAAATTTCATTGGGGTTATTTGAAAATATTATCTGAAGTATTATCAATGGAGTACAAAAGAAAATTTAAAATACTAAGAAATCATACAGAAAAACACAATAATTTAAGTAATGATTCAAAAACAGTAGGCTATATCAAAAAACTAAGAATAAGCTCTTGATTATTATTTTGAAGTCCGTCGGAAAATGATTCTAAGATAGCGTATAATTTACTTGTTGTTGTTGTGCTGTGTTAATGGAAATCTATTTATGTAATGATGAAAATGACTATTACGAAATTAACATAAGCAAAACATCTTATTACGACAAATTTTACCGACTTTTCAATTTGTACACAATAAAATTAGGAACATCGGGTTTAATTTGATACAATTTTTATCAGACGGACATTCTTACATAATTTTAATATACCCATCGTCTTAGGTTCAAAATTAAAAAATAATTATATGCAAAAAAAATATACTATAATTATAAGTGTTTGTCCAATGTTCATCAACTCTTTTTATTATTATTTTTTTTTTTTGTAATATGATGGTTTTCACAACACGTAATTAAATACTGAAAATAAAGGTGTAAACAAAATTGATTTAAAATATATAATGATGAAAGTAATGGAAATAACAAAGTAGGAGAATCAAAAGAAACATCTAGAAAATATAATTTATAGCTTGGAGTATGATCGAAATATTTGTTAAACTGAATAAATTTAATGAGAAATAAATGAAATAATTAAAATTTAATACCAGAAACGTCTTGTTCATTTGTGCCACGATTTGATGATCCCGATGATTTATTTGATCCATTTGTAATTGTCACTAAGTAATCAAAAAAAATATAAAGTTAAGCTTTGATGAATTTAACATTTTGTACGTACATTGATTTGTCTGATGTATAATTGATGTTATATCGCTTTGGGATGCAGACATATCTTTGCTGGTTAATACATCAGAGCTACTAGAACCTGAAATATGTCTATACTTTTAAAAAAAGGCTTCTTTTATTTTATATGTATTTATACCAGATGAAATATGACGATCAGTCAGTCCATATTGTATATGTTGATAACCATGACTTGGATTGTATGTAGCTAAGAAATTATCGTAATAATCAAATGTTTTTAATATATATTGTGTATGTTACCTGAATAGGGCATGTAAATAGGTGGATTTGGCAGTGGGGCGATGTCACTTGTAATACTCTCTGTGTCACCAATGCTAACTGCCGAATGACCTGAAATGCAAAATACAAAACTTTTGTTAAGTAATACAAATATATTAAATGAATCATACAATTTGGTTTTCTGCCATCACTTAGTACATAATAACATTGTTCTGAAAATGTCAGCTTATTTACTGTATGTTTGATATAATTATTTCTCAGCATTGACGACACTATTCGTCTAGCCTCTCGTCGATCTTGTACATCTTCGACATTTTCCAAAACCCAGTTCACAGCATCGGCACCTATTACGAGTGATTTTTTGTTGAAATATAAATGTGGCCTGTATTTTTGTAATCAAATTCAATACCTATAAATGCATTTGGTATTGTAATTTTAAGCCACATTCTATCTCGTATTTCCAAACCGCTGTCTGGTTTGGTCATAGCCTTAACAATCTCTTCCAAATTATTTTGATCTAGGCGCTCTCTTATGGGTTCTGTAATATCAGGAATAATACTGTCATGCGATGTCAATGCTTGAGTATGTGCCACCCATGCACCGGGATCAATAGGTCGCACAGGTTCAGTGCGTGGGATGGTAAAGTAACCTTTAATGAATAAAATATATATAGAAATGTCAAACATATATTGGATGTGTGTAACCTTTTGGATTTGGATCCCAGCATTTAGCAACAACTAATTTAATTGGTCCTGGTTTTTGTACAACTTCTCTTAAAACACGAACAGCTTCATCATTTGTCATATTCTCAAAATTTACGTCGTTCACCTAAATTTAAGGGAAACATACAAAATTAAAATTTTTAATAAGATGATTAATAAGATGACTACATCAGGCATGTGAAATACGTCTCCCGCGAAGACTTTTTTTAGGTTATATTATATTATATTATATTATATTATATTATATTATATTATATTATATTATATTATATTATATTATATTATATTATATTATATTATATTATATTATATTATATTATATTATATTATATTATATTATATTATATTATATTATATTATATTATATTATATTATATTATATTATATTATATTATATTATATTATATTATATTATATTATATTATATTATATTATATTATATTATATTATATTATATTATATTATATTATATTATATTATATTATATTATATTATATTATATTATATTATATTATATTATATTATATTATATTATATTATATTATATTATATTATATTATATTATATTATATTATATTATATTATATTATATTATATTATATTATATTATATTATATTATATTATATTATATTATATTATATTATATTATATTATATTATATTATATTATATTATATTATATTATATTATATTATATTATATTATATTATATTATATTATATTATATTATATTATATTATATTATATTATATTATATTATATTATATTATATTATATTATATTATATTATATTATATTATATTATATTATATTATATTATATTATATTATATTATATTATATTATATTATATTATATTATATTATATTATATTATATTATATTATATTATATTATATTATATTATATTATATTATATTATATTATATTATATTATATTATATTATATTATATTATATTATATTATATTATATTATATTATATTATATTATATTATATTATATTATATTATATTATATTATATTATATTATATTATATTATATTATATTATATTATATTATATTATATTATATTATATTATATTATATTATATTATATTATATTATATTATATTATATTATATTATATTATATTATATTATATTATATTATATTATATTATATTATATTATATTATATTATATTATATTATATTATATTATATTATATTATATTATATTATATTATATTATATTATATTATATTATATTATATTATATTATATTATATTATATTATATTATATTATATTATATTATATTATATTATATTATATTATATTATATTATATTATATTATATTATATTATATTATATTATATTATATTATATTATATTATATTATATTATATTATATTATATTATATTATATTATATTATATTATATTATATTATATTATATTATATTATATTATATTATATTATATTATATTATATTATATTATATTATATTATATTATATTATATTATATTATATTATATTATATTATATTATATTATATTATATTATATTATATTATATTATATTATATTATATTATATTATATTATATTATATTATATTATATTATATTATATTATATTATATTATATTATATTATATTATAGAATTGGAAAATATTTAATTTGTTTATTACCTAAATGATTGTTATATATTGTTCTGCATTTTTGTGCAGCACCATGTATCCAATTTAACATGGCATAAAAGAAATTAAATTACTAATCTTGGTTAAAAACTTATCATTAATTTATTAAAAAAAACTATATATTTTTGTACATTATTTTTGTACATTATTTTTGTACATTATTTTTCAACATTTAATAATGAGAATTTGATAAGTTTTTAATATAGAGTCTTAATTTATTGTCATTTAAAATGTGATACATGGCGTTAAACAAATGCCATAAAAACATTTTTTTTTTTTTCACCAAAAAAATATGTTTTTTTATTCATTAAATTTAAAATTTATTGTAAAGTTTTGAATATCCCTGGTTATATTTCGCGGAATATAAAAAAATATATGGGAGCTCATGGTTTTCTTAGTCTAATACCGAAAAGAAAATAACATTATTGTTTTTGGTTCGAGTATTAAAAATGAAAGAAGAGAAAAAAATTAAAAACTAAAAAATCTGAAATTCTCAAATAATGGCTCAATCAGAAAAATTTAATCTAACAAAAAACAAAAAAATGTACTTTTATTTATAAAATATCGACAAGTTTTTATTTTAATCAATAAGTCCTGTTTTGCATCATTTGAATCATTTTAACATTTTTTAGTAAAACTTGAACAGATTCTCCTGAGATACAGTGGTCCAAAGTTACATAATATTAATCAATAATTACTTTGGAAAAAAACTCTTGACCGCAGAATGCTACAAACCTCGTTTTAATACTAATAAATCAAACTTCTTTATAATTCTGAACATCTAATCAGTGGTTATTGTCCTTGCAATTTAAATTAATTGTTCATAAAAAAAACCCTTTTGAAATTTATATAAATATCAAATTTATTTACTATATTTTAAAAAAGAAACTTTTTTAATATGTTTAAGTATTGTTTGTACCGAAAACCTAAAAATGTTTGTAACCAGTCTACCATGTAATTTATGCCTCGAAGTTTTCTCGAAATAATTTGGATAAAAAAAATCCGATCTCGTTGCTAATTTTTAAAATTTCGTAATTTCGTAAAGTTAAATTTTTCACATCGATATCGAAATGTTTTTCAAATAAATCTCGATATATTTGCACTATTTGATGCAATATTAATAAAGAATCGTTTTCATTATGGTTTCGAAAAACACTGCGTTATGTTGCTTCGAACTATCGTATGATTTGGCGTTCGATATTGGTACAAGGTCTGATTCGATATCGTACGATTTTGCCGACATATCGTATCGTTCTCACATCAACATCGAAACGAATGACAGACTGGGTAGGTACAGAAAAATTTGCAACAATTTTGGATGATTGTCAGGTGCCTGTTTTATAAAATGTTCTCCAGCTTATAAAATATAGAGAACCGTTGTAAATACCTCAGACAAAATTTATGCCAGGTTCAAAGAAATTCGGAAATTTCGCCTTGTGGCGCTTTTAACGGAGATTAATGTAAACAACCGAAGAACCAAATGAAAAAACAAACGATTTTTTTTTTTGGTAAACAAATGTGGCCTGCCTCATCTTTTGTATTGCCAATGCGGCCGTGATGCCAAATGAGTTGTTTGACATACCTGCACTACACCATTTCTAATTGAAATTGATAGCTTTTTCCATTTGAAATTGGAAACATTTCAAATCAAATGGAAAATTACCTTTTGAAATTGGGCATAAAAATTCATTATCGCAGCAATCTTGTTTTCATATATATTTTTTATATTCAAATTTAAAAATCACAATTTTTTCCTAATATCTAGGAAAATCTCATTTTTTTAGAACACCTTGTGGTGTAGCTATATTAATACGATTCCAAAACCAGATGATCTCTATATTGATTTTGTTGATCAGACCTTTTTATAACGTCGTCATCTGGCAATTCAAATACTTCAATGCTTGATTATGAATATATTGATGATTTTTCCAAGGATGTAAAATTGCTCAAATCGTTCAACGCTTATAGCTCAAGCTCATTTATGCTAGCTCAAATGAGTTTGAGCGGCGAAGGTTGAGTGATTGTTGCAGGCTCAAATGAGCGATTTTTTATCGCTGAAAAAAGGTTGGGCAAAGAGGGTTGAGCGATTGTTGATCGCTCAAATGAGCTTGAGCGAAGGGGGTTGAGCGATTATTGATCGTGCGCTCAACTGATTTCAGTGCCACAACAACTAATTTTTTAAGACAAATAATTAAACTTTGGTGGAATGGTTATGACCCAAGTGCCTTTTCTACGAAACTATTCCAACGAATATTCCAACAAAAGTGGTACACTACGAAAAAAGTGACGTAAAAAAATGAAATAAAATTTATATAATTTTTTTTTAAATACTTTTGTAATAAAAAAAAATAATTTCATACAAAAAAAAGTATTAATTTCAATAAAAAGTTTTTAATTTTATTACGTGCGCTTATAAATTCAAACATTAAAAAATATTATTATTATTAAAATATTTCTAACAGTATTTTATTACCTACATAAAAAAATTAATTAAAAAGTATTTAATTTAATTTTATTTATTTTTATTAGGGGAAAAGTCCGAAGGTTGGGCCACCGCTATTTTTTTGTTTTTACACTGGCGTTCTTAAAATTTTAATGGTACATCTCAAGTAACATTGCACTCCAACTTTTCTCGAAACTTTGAAGTGAAATGGCCTGTTGCTTATAATTCATCCAGATGAATACTAAAATGTACTCAAAAAAGTTTTTTGTTGACTTTTTCAAGTGTTGATTAGGTAGTCAATTTACAATATAAAATCAAAATTAAATACATTAAAATGTCGTTCATGAATACCTTTTTATAATGTAAACAAGTTTTCTAACAAAATTTGATGCAGAAAAAATATGTAGAATTGTTCTCACAAAGATTTTCCTAGCATATAATTGCTCAATCGCAAGTTTAATACTTGTTTTTTTAATATAGAGTGTGAGATCGAAACATTTTTAGTTAATTTTGAATGATTTTGCAATTTAGGGTTGTCGGTTCACATTTACGTATATAATAGTTCATGATTTGATATTGATTTCTGTGCAATTCTCAATGCAATCAATTGCTCATAAAAAAAAAAACAAAGCCTGGGGGAAAAAAGTAGGGGAAAGGTCCGTAGGTTGGACATACTTTTGTATTTTGTCTATAATATTTTGTGGCAAAGAAGTTAGTGGAATAATATATACCAATTTAAAGTGCATTTGATGGGCTATCTTTTATAGAAGAAACTTTTG